>CM042178.1:21265816-21326293 GCA_023376005.1 Doryteuthis pealeii
TAAAAGTAATTTTTATATAATGTGAGTTTGAAAATAAAAAATATGGAGAATTTGATGTAATAGGAAGTTAAGGGAGATTGTGAATCTGTATAGTAACATAGTTTCGGTTACAGACAGACAAACCCACAATCTCCATTATAATATTATATATATATATATACACACATACACACACACAGTGGAGCATTGATTCTTGAACATAATTTGTTCCAAAATAATATTCAAGAAGCCATTTGTTCAAACACTGAAACAATATTTCTATCATTGACTTTGTTTCTGTCTGTCTGCATGTATCTATTTAAAATTTTATATATATCTTGATTAATTCAACCAAAAGATCCTTATGGCGAAACTCGAGTAGGTTATTTCTGCACATACTATAATACTAAATCCGTTCTACTTACGTATTGAGCACTTTATATTTGTTATAACACTGACTTATCCGAGTAACACTTATACCAACCAAATACGGAGAACCAACCCAATATTTTTTTTACCAGTAACTCACTCCCTTTACACACACATATATATATATATATGTTGTTATAGGTCCAATGAGAGAAAATTAAATATTTTATAAAAAGGATCCGCAAAATGAACATTGGCAACACAGGTTTCAGATCTTCTGGTGTTAATTAATCGATATCTATATATATATATTTACATACACACACACACACTGTA
This sequence comes from Doryteuthis pealeii, assembly GCA_023376005.1. Classification (NCBI taxonomy): domain Eukaryota; kingdom Metazoa; phylum Mollusca; class Cephalopoda; order Myopsida; family Loliginidae; genus Doryteuthis; species Doryteuthis pealeii. The sequence continues at coordinate 21,266,501 of CM042178.1, forward strand.
TTAGCCTGTAGCTCAAACATATAAATTGTTGAATTCATTTGTGTTCTATTGTGAGGTTTGGATGTTGATTGGCTAATAAAACAATGCTATGCAGAACATTGATCAGCGCCACCTATACCAATCCCCTCTAAACATGGAATCGACCAAGGAAAGATAACTCTCAATAACTTACAGGAATTGGTCAAGAGAAGATAACTCATTCACATATATAAGTTTTAGATCTAGAAACTCTGACATTGGCAAACAAACGTACATACGTACGTACGCACACACCAACCCACGAGCACAAACACACACACATTTATATATATATATATAAGAGAGTTTTATAATTTGCTTGAAGCATTGTGTATATATTGGTTTGGAGGTTGATTTTGAAGGTGTAAAGAAAAAATAATAAGGTAACAATGGTGTTGTGTGTTAACCTGTATTTAATTCTTGAATTTGAGATAAAATCTCTTTTTCAGAAGATCACTGGAACTGAAGTCGTCTTGTTATGGCATTTCTAGTTAAATGAAATTTTTTTTTTTTTTTTTTCTTTGAAAATGATGGTATTTTCTATAACTGTATTCTCGTGTTGCATGTTTACGTGAATGCATTTTTTCTCAATCAATCAATCGTCGATTACTCAAAGTCTATTACTGGCTTCACTGATTTGGATGCCTGTCTATTTTCTATCTCTGCTGCTACTGAGACGACACTATCACCCCGACTGCCAGCCGAAAACTGACTTAAGGGCAGGGGCCTTGCTGAATATAGGTAAAATTCCACCACCACACATCCCCATGGATTCAACCACCCAGAGGCTCGGTACCTAATTTCATCTCAGACTTTTTGTCTGCAATTTCCCTTAAAATTTAAGCAATTACTTTTATTCAGTCTGAGCATCCTCACTATTCAGACCATTAATTTCCCCAAAAGAGATTTTCTCATAAAAACAGCTTTTGCTTTAAACACAGATACTTAAAGATATTATCTCTAACTAGCTTAACTTCATGGTGGCCGTTCAAATCTCTTAAACTTTACTGCCCAATCCTTTGTGTCCTTAAAGGACAACCACCCACCCATATACATGCCTGGGCTTAACACATTCTATTTTTATTTATGTTATTTTTTAATCAGTGTCACACCCGGTATATATATATATATATATATATATATATATATTACACATACATTGTTAAGCTTACCTGTGATTTCACTATTGTCGTTGCATCCTTCAGGGCACATTTTTACTAGGTGTAGTCGTGCAAGATAAGGTCCCCTTAGGGGACGTTCAATTTGTCCATTTTGGTCACAAAGATTTTCAATGAACGCTGTAGCCTTCACTACACTGTCATCAACTGGTGGATCACTAAAAACAAATTGAAAAATAGAAAATACAAAAAATTGAAAAATTTGGGTTGTATTTATTTAAAAATGTGACAGTTTTTTTGTTTTTTTTAATGAAGATAAAATGAGATTACCAAAAAAAAAAAAAAAAAAAAAAAAAAGAAGATATTTTTAAAGGGGGGGGGTAAATTTACATTTACTTGTTGATTAAAAAAACCCTGGGTGTGGCCTTTGAACACCACAAAAAAAGTTATTTGTCAATAAAAAACACCTTCGAACCGCTAAAAAACATATTTGAAAGAGGAGGAGGGTGTTGAAATATCTACATTTACTTGTCAAGAAAAGACTTGGGGAAGGGGTAAAATATCGCTTTCATATCATTAACTATTCAGGAAAAATGCCTTTAAAACATATAGGTAGTCCATAACTATATGCCTTTAAAACATATAGGTAGTCCATAACTATATGTCTTTAAAACATATAGGTAGTCCATAACTAGCACAGGTCAGATTTGCATTTTAGGGCAGGAGGCCAGGATGAATGAATGTTGCAGATTAGCTATTGTTTCAATTCTTTTGGCGCGGAAAGAAATTCAAAAAGACAAGGGAGTTGGGAAACAAAGGATGTTCCAGACAGAAGTCTGGATCGAATAAAGAGGAAGAGTGATTAAGATCTGACGCTTACTGCTGACCGGGTCAAACGAACTGTCCGGAAAAACAACAATAGCAGGATGACAAAGGACTTCCTATTGACTGGTGACAAATCTAGGATTGCAGGTCACGCAGTACAGTTCCGGTATAATTTGAGTAGACCAGGGCATGCTGGGAAAAATTGAAAAAGTGACAGTTAGACGGAGAGTTCGGCAGTTGAGCTTTGGTAGCCACGGACTTCAGATTCCCGTCAACAAAACATCCCTCGGGCACTCATTGTGAACATTGCGCTCTTGGCTAGCCACCGGCATTCTCATTGTAAGCTCTGCGCCCCTCACCTACCACACACCGAAGAAAATAAAGAGTCCTCTTTTGTATACGCGTATCTGTTGTTATTGAAGTTCAGTAGCTGACTACTACCATACATCGCTTTTGGGGTAGTGACGATATCCGCTACTAACTTACACGAATTCAGCGTCGTGAATTCGAAACCAGTATACATCACGAATGCGATATGCACTGGTCTCATTTCTTAATTGTTTGCAATAATTGAATGCAACTTTGGTTATAACTAATATATTGTGTTTAAAACAATATCAAAACATGAGAGTCTTATGTCTTCTTTATTCTACAGCATATGTTCTAGATTACCTCCATTTAGTTCTGTGAATTTCTTGAGGTACAGCGCAAAATTGTCCACAACATTTTTTGTTTTATTTTGGTTGGTTGGATTTTATGGCTTTGACTATTTTTAAATCAATGTGTGCCATTTTAAAATATTCTGTTTGGTTTGGTTTGTTTTACGGCATATCAACCTCGGTGGGTCATTTAATGCCAACAAAGTTTTGAAATAAATTCATTCTTAATGCATAATACAATTTTCTTTATCAATTCATGTTTTTCTATTTAACCCATAGATGGGACCCTAACAGGTACTACCAGTCCAGGTCAGAGTGGACCAGGGAGCAATGGTGATGGAGGAGTGCTCCACATTCCCCAAACCTCCAAAACTGGAACCTCACCATCAGATAGAGTTTAACGTCATTCCCAGGACATGTAGACCCTCAGCCACCACCTTCTAGCACCCATATGATAAAAAGGATTGGGGGTTGCCATAAGGGGCTGGGGCAATCATATAGGTGCTAGGGCTTGACATGGCCAGCCAATTGATCGGAGGGGGCCTGGGTTCTATCCTTAAGCATCAAGGGTCACCACCCACGGCCAACAGATGGCATTCTAACACCGCAGCTGACAGGGTGGTAGATATTCTGTGCTGTTAAACTGGGCAACTTCAGATAGTTTAATTGATACTGTCTACGAAAACAATAAAGGAAAATTATAATGGAATGAATTAGAATGATAAATTTATATATTGATGAACACAAATAAACAAGTGTACAAATAATACAAAGGAAAAAGTTCAAATTTCTGAACAGATCGTAAATAAGAGGAGGTAAAAAAATGTTCAGCTATGGAGAGATCAGAGATGTGTCTTTACTCGGAGTTGCATCTTTTTTGTGTGTCCGTTGCTGAAGATGTTTTCAATTGATCCAAAGACGCGACAACGGGACTTGTGCGCGTGTACAGCCATCTGGCTGACCCAATTACACAGGTTGCAGAAACGAGTTACCAACAACAACAACAGAAAAAGGGGTTTACAATGTGTAGGTAGGTGTATATGTATATAGCATGAACATGTGTTAATGTATGGATGTGAATGGTAGTGGCAGAACACTCCCAGCTTTGTTTTTGTTTGTTGTTTTTTTACTAAAAAAAGTCCCGTATAGAAACTTATAAAAATCTTCTGATAGAATTATTCAGGCTTGATATTTATATATCATATTTAAATATCATGATATTAATCATATATCATATTTAAATATCATGATATTTAATTATCTTTATAGAAAAAAATCATTTTTATCTGTTCATTTTTTTTCTCTCTTCCAGTTTTCATAAAATAGTGGGAAGGTCTTTAAAATATTCCCCTAATATATTTTAAGAAAAAAACTATTTCAAACATGTTTTCATAAACCAATGAATAATTACTGAAAATTTCGTGAAAATTTGACTATTAGTTTGATTTTCTTTGGGGATGGTTTGATGTGCGAGAATAACGCAAGATTCTATAATTCTACGTAATGTTCTATTATGTATGTGACTTAATATTTTGGCACCTTTAAAATCAAAGGTATGGTTGATGTCTATAATATGTTTAGCTAGGGCGTTGTTTAGAAAACCTCGATTGATATGATATCTATGTTCTGATATCCGTTTAGTCAAAGATCTAGAAGTCTCTCCTACATATTTTTTGTTGCAATTTAAGGAAGTAATAGATATATTCCAAAATGCTTAAAACTGATAGACACAACTTTTATTATAAATTACATTTACCTAACTTAATAGAAATATTTAAAAAATAAACTGCCACTGTTGCTTAGCATTACCTTGGTGATAAAAACAAAACACTAGTTAAACATAGGCTCCTCGTTTTCCAATTCTTGTAATAGAAGTGTTGCCAGTCCGGTTTGCCGTCGTCAAAATACTCACCAGGCGTTTCTTTTCATACCAAGTGATAGCAGTCAGTTTACCCTTCTGCATTTTTTTCATTTCCCCATTCTTTTTTAATTTACAATTTTTTATACCTGCAGGAAGACCACGTTTAGTCGCACGGTACCACAAGCATATGTCCCATTTTTTAGTAGTATTTCCGTTAGGTCCACTGAAGTAAAATAATTATCAAAGTAAACATGATGATTTTTACCGTGATAATTATTTATCAAATCCGTTACCACACGTGTTCCAAGTGGTACACCGTTATTCGTAGTAGTATCCTTGCCAACGTAAATATTGAAATCGACGATGTAATATGTTTCAGCGTCGGCAAGCCCCCATGCTTTTATACCCCATTTCGTAGGTTTGGATTTAAGGTATTGTAGGAAAGAACACCTGCCTTTATACTTTATCATGGCCTCATCAATACTTAGGGTTTTGTGAGGTTCATAATGGGATGGGAATTGTCTCTTCGCATTATCCAATATCGGTCTGACTTATGTTCTGTGTGGGTCCGTGGAAGATTCTGTGTGCTGTCATTCAAGTGAAAATATTTTGTTATCTGCTCAAAACGATTCCTGCACATTATTTCAGAGATAACACAGTTTCTTAGTCCAGGTGTTTTACCTCAATAACACCGGTAATTTGGAAGTGGCACAATTCCCATAAAATTTTTTTAAAAAAGCATGCCTAAATACGCTCGAATTTCGGGAACACACAAGCATACAAATAAACTTCGCCAGACTGCTCTGCATATAAATTTGTTTGATAAACTGTGTCTTCTATCAATGTTAGGGGGAAAAGTTGAAAAAAATATTCAACAGGTTTGGCATCCAGTCCTAAACGTATTTTAGGGCCAACAAAACTATTAAAATATTCTGGAGCATTATCAATAATAGTGTCACTCCATTCTGTTGTAATAATTTCTACATCAAATAAGTCCTTAAAATCTGACAAGTCGCTTGTGTGCACCGAAGATATAGATATATCACTCTGGTTATCTTCGCCCAAACCTAGAGCTTTATCAGCAATTAATTCGGCGATAATATTATTTGTCCGAGTTATTTTCATGAGCTGCCATTTTTATGAAAAAAATTTTCAGAAAAAAAAAACGCACTGAAAAAAAGCTGACTTTTTTGCTCAACACGTGGTTAAAAAGAGAAAGGATTACGGTAAACCGGATATGAATGTAAGGGGGATAATACCTAAGTTATTTCGCTTAGATTGAAGAATTATAAATAGGTTTAAAACTAAATATAAACAAAGGTATTATCTCGGGTGGACTCAGGCGGTATAAGGATTCAGAAATGACTTCTGGCTGGGCAGACCCTGGTGGTACAGGACATTAAGTTAAACATATATTTATTTATTTTGAATTATATATATTGTGTGTATATATAGTATGAACAAAAAGTAATAAGACAAACAGGAATATTTCTTATATGTTATTTATTCTCAACTAGTTTCGTGTGTGTGTGTATATATATATATATATATATATATATATATAATATATATATACTAGCTAAAGTACCCGGTCCATGACCGGACTAAAATGAAATTTGGATCACCAGGGAGTGAGAGAGAAAGTGGAAGACAGTAGTTAGAGAGGGGGTAAGAGGAAAATAATTCTTGAAACTAAAATCATTGAGAATTTGTATATTTCAGGATTTGTATTTTCTGTTTTATAGTTTAAGATTATTTCATATTATTATACAACAAATTGATAGTATTCGTTTGTATATTTGTTTGTTATTGTTTTAAATTTTTTGTACATGACAACAATTCACATTTAGTTCTTAATTGCATGTTGAGTTTAAAAAGAAGCTGAGAATCGAAAATTTAAATTCTTCGTATTGCAATATCTATTTTTGATAAAACCTAAGATAGTATTATAGGGACCACCAATTGATCAGTTTAGGCCATCTTGAATAAAACGGAAATATTTTGTTATTATTTATAATTAATTGATTTTTCATAGAATTTAAAAAAACTCTTATCGTAACTTGTTTTTAGCTACGTTAATTTTCAGTTGATTTAACAGTGCAAAAATGAAAACATTGGTTTTCAATCATAATTTTCATTATTTCCGTAAGCTGAAAAAAAGTTAAAGAATCATCAGGAGTTTATTTAATGTTTTTTCTTTCAAATGGAAAAAATTTTTCAAGAAAATATTAATTTTTCTGCAAGTTTCATAGTGTTAAATATAGTATTTTAAAAACATTGTTTAAAAACGTTTTGGTGGACCTGATTATCTGGACTCCCCCCCCCCATCTATTTTTTTCCCCTTCAGTTGATTATTATCGATTACACACCAATCTATCAGATTGAAAAAAAAAATTCTTAAAAGTTCTTTATTATTTGAGTATTCACGGGTGCTCATTTCCTCGTATAAGTTTATAGTAAATTGATCCCCCATATCGGAACCGCTTGAACGGAACCCAAATTATTTATTTATTTTCCCATTAAACTACCCCCTACCCCTAACCCCTACCCCCCCCCTAGTTAAAATTAAGTTTTATTACAAAATTTATATTAATTACAAAACATCAATTTTCATAAAAGTTCAAATGTCACCTATGAAATCTCTATTTAAACATGCCAATTTTTCAGAACTGAAAAGTTGCACTATAAACTCAGCAATGTTTATTGACTTCACAATAAAGAGTAAAATCATAAAACTTAAAATTTAATTTGTAAGGCAAATTCTGAGGAATATTTTAAATTGTATTTTGAATAATAATTTAAATGTTGGTTGTTAGTTGTTTTGTTTTATCAACTTTTCGGGTAATTTACTAACGAATCATATCATTTTGATAAACAAAGCGCTTACAATTTTTCGTACTTACATATAATTTTTTAAAAAAATGTCCCAATAACTGGATATTGTCAGATAAACTTGAAATAAATTTCGTCTTACAAATAATTGATTACTTATCTCCAGTCGGGCCTTCGACTAAAGATAAAACACCGGATTTTGTCCATATTAGTAACCTTTGTTTTTTGGTTTTTTTTATCGTGGTTTGAGAAAATCATTAGTTAACGAACCAAAAGAAAAACAGTTTCTAAGGAAATTCGTCAATCTTATTGTTATTTTTAACCCTTTAAAACTCTAACAATAAAAATTAAATAAATAAATTAAAGAATTAAAAGTCATTTTATTCGAATGAAAATCTTAGTTTAATTTATACAAATATGTAACCGTACTTACGACGTAAACTGATTTTCATGATACTGTTATTTACGGATTAAAATATTTTTTTAATAATGTAACCGTAAAGCGTGCATTTGATTTTCTACAATTTTATGCATTACAAAAATTAAAATGAGTGTACTGTACAATTTAAGAATATGGACAAACTCGCTGTAAAAAATAATTTAATCTATAAAAACACATACAAATTACATATTCAGAAAGACTAAGAGATTCCGAACTGCCGTATTCGTATTATCGCCTATACGTAGTATTTTTTTTTTTTTTTAACTCGCTGTAAAAAAAAAATAAATCTATAAAAACACATACAAATTACATATTCAGAAAGACTATTTCATCTTATTACTAAAGATATAAATATTTTAAAGATTAAAATCCTAAATGGGTAAGAGATTCCGATCTGACTGTTATAGACTGCACTGCTTGTATCGCAATAATCATAGGCAGCGTGGCTATCCGAAGCCATTTTTTAATTTTTTAACTCGCTGTAAAAAATGATTCAATTAATAAAAACTCACACAAATTACATATTTTGAAAGAGTATTTTCTTATCTTTCTAACGATATAAAAATTATTAAAGACTGGACCATAATAGGCCATAAATTCGGAACTGAACGGCTTAGACTGCAAAATTAATTCATTAAAATCAAAACTTCGCTGCTGTTATCGCTTTAACAATAAGCAGGCAGAGACAATATTTTATTATCAGGAGGGGCTGATATACGGACAGTTCCGCAAATTGGGTGATTTTGGATTAATTAATCGATTAAATCCCTTAATCAATAAAAATCAATAACCAAATTTGGAATTTTTCTTAGTTAGAACGATATCAATGTGTATGCAAGATTTTGAATCTGAGTGACCTTTTTTTTTGTTTTACGTCGACACGTACATACCAAAATCTCTGTTTATATATTAGATATATATATATATATATATATATATATATATATATATATATATATATATTATTTATAAAGATAAAAAGTGACTTACCAGTGAATATGTGCACGATGGTTGGGAGGTGCAAAATTCAGGGGGTAAGTCAGCGATATAACAAATACAAAGTGCTCAATACGAAGTAGAGCAAATTTATTATAAAATGGGTACAAGATATAACCTTCTCGGGTTAACCCTGAAGATCCTTATGGTGAAACTCAAGTAGGTTATCTCTTGTACCCATTATATATATATATATATATATATATATATTATTACCTTTATTTGTTTCCCATGACTGTATGTTTGCTGGGCTGTGTGAATGTGTGCGTGTATTGGATTTAAAAAGGATAGAATAAAATTAATTTCTATTAAAAACTATGATTATAGATTTTGCTGATCTGGTTTGCAAGGGGTTAAGGTAAAAGGTAAGCTAATACTGTAACTTCTGTGATATATATATATATATATATATATATATATATATTATCCATAGCCTGATCACATGAATTAATTATTAAGAAAATAGCAAGTGGAAGTAAATCCAACAATATATAATATAAAAATTGAAAAAAAACACAAATTTCATTAACGAATGATGTTTAATAAGCTGATGCTAAACAAACCAAAACACTGCAGCGTCAGCTTATTAAATATCATTAGGCTGGCCAAATCATGGAGATTCGTTTTGCATCTGAGGTGGAGCACCACTCCTACCACCAACTCACTTTACTGCACAGATCCCTGTGCTATTCATAAACTGAGCTGACAAGGGCCAGCATCGAACTAGGAACCTTGTGATTCCAAGGCAAAACAACATATAATATAAATAGTTTAATTTTAATGTAATAATCTAATCTTTTGGTATTTCAGCATATAATATTAATAACGTGTGTGTGTGTGTGTGTGTGTTATGTATAATCACCAGCCCATCCCCAAATTGCTTAAAAATTTATTTTTTTTTTTTTAATATAGCCAAATTCTTAGCACCATGCTGTGTATTAATACAGCTAAATTCCTAGAACTATGCTGTATGAAACTATTACTGTGTTTATATTACTGCAGTTTAATGCCTAATGCTCTTGCATGTGCAAATATAATCTAATTGCTAGCACCATGTTGTGTGTTAACATTAGACTTCCCAAAACAACTTGTAACGCCGGAAAAAAATATTTCTAAGAGCCCAAAACACAGTGAAACGACTTGAAGCGTCCACGGTTCATATACACTGTTGAATTCGATTAAAACTCATATTTTCAACATTTTTAATCCAGGAAAATAAGTATGTTTCTTACAGAAAGGTTAATTTCTCGTCTGGAATGTTTTTCTGTCTTTTTAAAACAATTATTCCAAAGAACAGAGGTGTTTATCTACACGAATTAAAATAAAAAATAAAAAATCCATCCGTTCTCACATGCATTCATAAAAAAATTGATTTAAAATTATTATTTTCCTCATTTTATGCAAGGAAAACAACCCTGTTCATTTTATAACGTATTTATTTTGGTTTATAAATATTTATCTGTCTTTTTAAAACCATTTTTTTTTTTTTTTTTTTTTTTTTTTTTTTACAAAAAAAAGAAAATTTATTGTCTCGAATTTTTAAAAATGGTGATTACGAATCAAGGAGGGTCCGCCCGTTTTCATATTTACATCTAAATACAGATTAAAAATATTTTTCACTAGTTTTTAAGCAAGGTAAATAACCTAGTTCACTTCCTGAATAATCTATTTCTGGTAAACTTTGATTTCTATCTTTTTAAGAGAAGATTTCATGTAGACCAGACTGATTTTTCCCCTCGCATTTGTGAAAAAACAATTTGGAGATGACGGCTGAAAATATGTACAATTCTGAAGGTTTTTCCGAATATAATCTTTCAACTGAAGAGATAGGAATTGATGCTCAAAGTGATATTTCTTTTTCAAGTGTCAATACTAGTGATTTGTCAGATTTTTCTGAATTAGATGAAGATGAAATTTTTTCAGAACCCGACCAATGGACTGAAAATGTTGTTGAACTAACAAGACCATCAGAATTTACAAGTTTCGTTGGTCCTACACACCCAATAGGACTTGATGCTACACCCGTAGAATTTTTTTTTCAGCTATTTCCACTAAATTTGTTTGAAGAAATTGCTTTTCAAACGAATTTATACGCAAGACAACAAAATGCTAACATTATTCCTACGTGTGTGCATCTGAAATACACACATAGTTTTCCGAATGGGAGTCGTTCATTTGCTGAATTACAGGTAATGCTGATCAGGGTGATTACAGGAAATTCTTCTAAAAATCGTATAAAATAAACTAACTATCCGATTTTAATAAAACTTTCGGTATATGAAGTAACAAAAGACAAACTTTTATTGTAAATAAATGTTTACTAAATTGAAAAAACTAATATTTTTTTTCCATTAGTTTTTGTTTCGCGCATTGATACCCCCGTACAAAGATCTTAGTAATTTTTTTTTGGGGGGATGTAAATAATATTTACATTTTTGGAAAGATGAAAAAAAAAAAAAAATCACTACTAATTCGGTTTTGGTAATAGGGCATCTTAAATATCGTAAATAAAAAAATAATAATCTTTTTTTTTTAAATTGTTAGATTTTTTTCTAAAGAATTTTATATTAAAAGTTCCTATTGTCTACTTGTTTGTTTTTGTTTTTTTCAGGGATTTTTAAAAATTTATAAAATGTAAATACTTTTGTTAGTGTCTATCAAAATCCTTTATTTAATCAAAGAAAATATTGTATAAAAAATATCTAGCAAAAATAATGACATAATAGAATTCGGTATTTATTTAAAAGATTTTTGAAAATGTTTGAATTAAAAATTGTCATTCTTATTAATGGATGGATCTAATGGAAATAATATCCACTTTGGTTTTTAAGGAAAACTCTTGTAGTTGTTGTTTTAGTGCTGGGTTGTTTTAGTAAATGAGTTAAAGGAAATGCTAAATTAGTAATTTGTTTTTGCTTCAGAAAAGAGAAAAACAGAGAGAGAAAAAAAAAAAAAAATACATACGATCCTCCATACAAAAAATAGTGCGCACGTGAAGATGTGATAATTATTTCAACAAAGATTAAGAATTTACGGGAATGCAAAAATTTAGGTTTTATGTAGCAGAAATTTGTTTTTTTCTTTTTTTTAACACAAACTTGGAATTGTTCTTTATATTAAATATAAAAGAAAACATTAAAAAGTTAATTTTCCATTTTTTATTGACGTTTTAAAATATTTTTTAACAATTTGCGTGCGCATGAAAATAGAGTGTTTTGAGAAACCCTAAGGTAAATTTTATTCACTATTGCTATGTGTGAATTTCTGAAATTTAGATTTTTTTTTTTTTTCCTTTCGATTTTTCTTTCTGTTTAAAAAAATTAAAATAAACTTGGTGTGAAAACCAACGCTAAGTGAATATTTTGACAACTGGTGATACCATAAAAAAAAAATAGGACCATTACTTGAGAACTCACCCGAGTTGAATGTAATAGCTTTTTTTCTATTCTAATATGTAGATGTAGAAAATATGAACTGTAATATTACTGAACCTCATTTAGTGCAGAATCATTGGATATATGGTGAAAATTCTCTTTTTTTTAATATGAAAAAATACCTCAGACACCTGTCTTTTTACCAGTTGATTGCTTCACAATGGAGATGCACTGATGTCAGTGATGTTTGTACGGTCATTTCTCTAACTAACTGCATGTAAAGTATTCCTATTAAAGTGTTTTAAAATGCTTTTTTCAGCATCTTTATTGAGTATACCTGTTTTTTTTTTACCTATCATTATGTAATTGTTCCATAACTACACACAAGCAAAATCATTTTCAGTGCAAACAACTTTATAACATCGAGGAAGAAATTGTTTTCCGCAAGTCTGCCTATTTTCACAACAATCTGTTCACAAATAACGGTACTATGAGCTTTTGAATGTACAGACCCATTTTTAGCTGTTTTTTTACCAAATCCTCATGGGAACAGAGGGGTTTGGACCTAGAATTGCTTCTGGGAAGTTAAGAGTTAATATAGCCAAATTCTTAGCACCATGCTGTGTATTAATACAACAAAATTCCTAGAACTATACTGTATGAAACTATTACCGTTTAACACCTACTGCTCTTGCATGTGCAAATATAATCTAATTGCTAGCACCATTCTACATGCAAATATAGTCAAAGTTCTTGCCCTCTGCTAACTTTTACTCCAGTTAAATACCTAGTGCTGTTCCATGTTCAACTGAATTATGTGTGCGATGCAATGTGCAACTACAGTCGAATTCTTAGCCTTCAGAAAAGCACGAGATATACAACTATAATAACATGTAACACAGTAAAAGATATCCAACAGTAGTTGCACACAGCATGGTCCAAGGAATTCGAGTGTACTTGCAAAAAAAAAAAAAAAAGTCACAAATTACTCGTCTACTCACTATAATACAAGAATTAGCAACTTACATGTTTTCATCTTCTTCGTTGCTTTGGCATTTTGATTTCAACAATTGAATGACACAATTTAAATACTGCTTCCAAAAATTCCAATTGTCAGGACTGAAAAAAAAAAACAAAAAAAACAAAAAAACCAACATTTCTTTATATATATATATATATATATATATATACATACATACACACACACACACATTTATATACACATAATATTATAAAAATTAAAAAAAAAACACAAGTTTTATTAACGAATGATGTTTAATAACCCGACGAGTGATTATATTATATATAGATAGATATATAGATAGATATATTATGGGCTGGGTTAGCTCAGTCGGTAGAGCGTTCGGCTAGAAACCACAAGGTTCCTACTTTGATATCGGTCCTTGCCAACTCAGCGTATGAGTAGCACAGGGATCTGTGCGGTAAAGTAAGGAGCTGATGATAGGTGTGGCGCTCCACCTCATATGCTAAAAAACAATCTCCTTGGTCTAGCGCTATTTAAAAGGGGATAGACTACCTTTGCTGACACCGACTTTAGGCCGCCCTGTCGACTTTACTTTTACTTTACATATATATACATTATATATATATATATATATATAAGGTTTGTTTAGAATGGCTTTTTGCCGATAATTTTTTGGAGAATAAGTGCTTAATTGGAGTCGTACCTAATTTAGAAATTAATTAATTAATAATGAATTAGGCGGGAATACCTATTAAATGTATGGCTAAACAAATCGAGAAAAATCAATCTCTGTATGTACATTTCGGCCTATTAGGCCTCATCAGCAGAGCTATAGATCGGAAGACCGCCCTGTGCGTGATTTGAAACCGGACTGCCAAGCTGACAGGCCGATCCCATACCCAACACTAAACGAACTTCTTAGATTTTTTGATTTGTTTAGAGTAGGTTAACATTCCACTTCTAGTGACTTTTATGACACGACGATATGATAAGTTGTAAACAAGGTTTGTTTAGAATGGCTTTTTGCCGATAATTTTTGGAGAATAAGTGCTTAATTGGAGTCGTACCTAATTTAGAAATTAATTAATTAATAATGAATTAGGCGGGAATACCTATTAAATGTATGGCTAAACAAATCGAGAAAAATCAATCTCTGTATGTACATTTCGGCCTATTAGGCCTCATCAGCAGAGCTATAGATCGGAAGACCGCCCTGTGCGTGATTTGAAACCGGACTGCCAAGCTGACAGGCCGATCCCATAACCCCAACACTAAACGAACTTCTTAGATTTTTATGATTTGTTTAGAGTAGGTTAACATTCCACTTCTAGTGACTTTTATGACACGACGATATGATAAGTTGTAAACAAGGTTTGTTTAGAATGGCTTTTTGCCGATAATTTTTTGGAGAATAAGTGCTTAATTGGAGTCGTATATATATATATATATACACACACACACACACACACACACACATATACTTATACACATAATATTATAAAAATTGAAAAAACAAGTTTCAGTAACGAATGATTAATAACCTGATGAGTGTGATATATATATACACACACACATATATATATATATATATATATATATACACACACATAATATTATAAAATTTGAAAAAAAACAGTTTCATTAATGAATGATGTTTAATAAGCTGATGCTGCAGTGTTTCGGTTTGTTTAACAAACCTTCCTCAGGGCCTTCATTGGTTTAGGGAAAAATAAATTATTTACGAAAACTAAAGTCTGCGAGCCTCTGCTTTTTGGTATGTGGCTGCTTTTGTTGATATTCAAATATGAGGAACGAAAAGACACCGTTTTAAAGTACGTCTTTTCTTTTATTTACTCTTTGTTTATATTCCCCTTTTTCACTACTGCTAGACCAGACAGAGCACCACACCTAGCATCAGCTCCTCACTTTGCCGAACACTCTACCAACTGAGCTAAACCGACCCTTTCAATAGTATGATGGCAGTAGTCATAGCCGACGGTTAGATCAATGACAGCAGGGTCGCAGCGCAGAGTTGGGCAGCACCACTAGCTACCATCGTGGACGTGCAGGGTATGTTTGTGTGAAGCGAGCCTCCGGGCCGATGTAGTACATTATAATTGAGCAGAATGACAGATTACAAAAGTTTCTAGTAGGACTTTATTTGAATAGAATGAGTTCTGAGGTGAATAGATAGTGAAATTTTGAAATATCCCATCATACAGGTAAACAATACTAGGGAAATTTGGTAATCAAAGAGTTAAAATACAAGAAAAAATCTTTTTTTAAATAAATAAAAAAATTCTCGCCACTTACTTATCTTTTAAAAGTTTCTTGTAGGCAGAATTTGCCTCAGCCCATCGTTCCAACTTACAGTAAAGTTCTGCCATTTCTTTCTTTCGAAAATCAATTTCACTTGTAAATTTTTCTGAAGAAAATAAAACAAAACATTCAAATGTATAGATAACTAGAAGCGGTTACCCAGCATCAACTGGGTAGAGGAGAGGCATAGAAAAGTCTCACAGACCCATTGAGTGTTTTGGTCTTTCATAATTATTGTGTTTATGTTTTAATCACAGAAATTATCTGTCATAAGATTCTGTTTTATGACAGACAATAATAAAAAAAAAAAAAGAACAATTTAACCCTACAGCTGTAAAAAAAAAAAATAAAAATAAATAACATTTTTTTAAAAAAGAGAAAAACCTTAGATATTTAATTATTAGAAACGGTTTTATTAAGGGAAAAAAAAAAAAAAAAAAAAAAAAAAAACTTGTTTGAATTTTGACAGCAAAACTATTTTTTTTATATCTATTAAAAAAAAAAGAAAAAAAAAGAAAAAAAAAAAAAAAAAGAAAGTTTGTGTTTTTCATGAAAGAATGTGGTGAATATTAAATTTTACACCACACGTTTTTTTTATTTTATTTTTTTTTTTTTTTTTTTTTTTTGCCAGTAAGAGAGAATTAAACTAAATCCATTAAAACCTGACATTACTTAGAAAAAATTACCATGGGTGCTGTCATTGATTGATTGATCATGTTGTTTAAAGGCATATAAACTCTTGTGGACAATTTAATGCCACATCTTGTTCATCTAACAATTCTTTCAATCTCTACTATCTGATAGCCATATCCTGATATTAAAAAGCTTTGAAAATAAACACAGACAGAACATCCAGATAACAGGGCCCATAAAAAGGTTGTCTGTCAACACATACCTCCTACAGACAAGCTGGTCACAAACTTAAGATTTTACTTTTGTTCACACCTTTGTGTGATGGAAAGGTCTACTGTTTGTTTTGTTTTGTTTTGTTTTATGGCATATCAACCACAGTGGGTCATTTAATGCCAGCAAAGTTTTGAAAGACTTGTAGCAATAGTTTGGAAGAAAATTTTTAAACTCAATTTTTTCTTTTTTTTTGTAAACAAATTTTTCTAGTTAACCCATAGATTGGACCCTAACAGGTACTACCACTCCAGGTCAGAGTGGACCTGGGAGTAATGGTGATGTAGAGGTACTTCACATTCCACAGACCTCCAGAACTGAACCTCACCATGAAATAGAGTTTTATATCATTCCCAGGACACGAAGACCCTCAACCACTGGCTTCTAGCACACACACACACACACATATATATATATATATATATATATATATATATATACATACATACACTAGAAAAGATGTGAACCGTTGGGTCACCAATTGAGCTCATCATAAATTGTTGAAAAAAAAAAAAAAAAAAAAAAAAATTAGGATATTATTTTGTCAATTTAAATGTTATGAGATTAATATGGTTGTTGACGAGCAATCTGACATTTTGTAAAAAGAATCTGTATTTTACAAAACAAATTTACCCCCCTCTCCGCTTTTTAAAAAAATCTATCAAATTTTAATGAAATGTTCAGTATTGATTGATCCATGAATGATTTTTATAATGCATCAGTTATTTTATTTCAAAACTTTGATTCTTTTCAGGTCACTTAACTTTGACCCCCCTCCTTTTATTTTTGGGGGTGCAAAATATCGGTGGGGTTATATATGATTGATACTAATTTTTGCATAAATAAAAAGTCCAAAGGTGTGAATAGAAGAAAATAAAATTCATCGATACTACTCTGGTAGAAAATAAGTATCATAAATCGGAAAATAAAATGAAAATAAAAACAAAAAAAAAAAAATAATTTGAGATTTTTTTACTCATTTTGATAATTATTTAATTGTCTATTATCTTATACAAGAAAAAATTATAAATCAATATTTGTTCTGTTTAAAGGGGGGTGGTAAATTTTCAATAGAGTTTTTGACAAAAAAATTATTAGAGATTGATACTAAAGTAAGGTAGTTATTAAAGAAATATGGGCGGACCTGAGCAGCTGCAATTCTAAAAAAATTTTTTTTTTCCTTCAATGGATTATTATCGATTGCACACCAATCTATCAGATTGTGAAAAAAAAATTCAAAAAAGTTCTTTATTTTTCGAGTTTTCAGGGGTGATTAGTTCCCCCGTATAAGTTTATCGTAAATCGATCCCCCATATCGGAACCGCTAAGAAAATTTGTATTATTATTATTATTATTTTTTTTCTTTCTTCAATGGATTATTATCGATTAACCCTAACCCCCCTCTAGTTAAAATTAACAGTTTTATTACAAAATTTGTGGGTTCTGTTTTTTCTGTGTCACCTTAATTTTGATACCTTTGTGGAAATTCAGCCCAACTGTTAAGATAGAGCTGTTCTGATATGGGGGATCGATTTACTATAAACTTATACAGGGAAAAATACCCTGAAAACTCAAAAAATAAAGAACTTTTTAGAATTTTTTTTTTTTTTTTTTTTTTTTTTACAATCTGATAGATTGGTGTGTAATCGATAATAATCCATTGAAGAAAAAGAAAAAAATTAAAAACAAAAATTTTAGATGGGGGCCAGATGCTCAGGTCCACCGAAATATGTTTTTAGAATCTAAGAATATCACATTTTAAACTTAACATCATGATACCCATATTTTAAATGAATTTTATATATTAATTTATCATAGCAGAAATAACTAATTAAATCAGAAAGTTTTGAAATAAAATAACCAATACAGTATAAAATCCATTCATTGATAAATCAATACTGAAAATTTCATTAAAATTGGATAGTTCCCTGATTTTTGGTAATTTTTTTTTCAATCGAGAGCGTTAGATTTATTTTGTAAACACAGATTTTACAGCAACTCACGGAGACCATCTTAAGATATATTTGATTAAAATTGACCGAAAAAATAGTTTTAAATGTATTAAAAATAAATTACATGTGTAATATTATTTTGCTTTTTATATGTTACTACTTTTCAACAGACAAAAAAATTATCTTAAATAATCGATTTAATTAATTTTAATTTGTTTTTAAAATGAAAAGCAGACGAAAAAATGGGTATTCCTAATTACTTAAAAAGTAGTTGCTGTGCAATACTGTGATACAAACTTTAAACCAATCTATCTAAAAGCTAATTTCTTAAAATCTTATTATAATGGAGATTGTGTGTTTATCTGTCTGTAACCGAAACTAAATCACTACTCAAGTCACAATTCCCTTAGTAATTGACGTCACGTTCACCATGAATTTATCCTTATTTTAACCTCAATTATTAATAAAATTGTTTTACATTATTAATA
Source organism: Doryteuthis pealeii (assembly GCA_023376005.1). Taxonomy (NCBI): domain Eukaryota; kingdom Metazoa; phylum Mollusca; class Cephalopoda; order Myopsida; family Loliginidae; genus Doryteuthis; species Doryteuthis pealeii. Next base: position 21,285,273 of record CM042178.1, read on the forward strand.
CTGTTAACCATATCTACATACTAATAACATGCAATTGTATTTATATATACAACAAAATAGCGGTTTACAGTGTGAATGGGAAGGCTAATTTGCATATTGATATAAAAAATGTAATTTTAATAAATATATGCTTAGTATTATTGGTTTCTAATTGTTTGGCTTTATTTTAATGAATATAAGCAAACATTTCTGAAAATGAAAGACGAGAGTGATGGAAGAGTAAGTTTCAGTTGTTCTATTTTTCGATTATACTCCCTCTGTTTCAAATCTTTTTATCTGCATTCTTATTTAGTTTCATCAGCGTTTCTAATTTAATACGATATTTCATTACATTAAAACTTAAATACTTGCACCCGGAGGGTGCATATATTTGCTAGTGATATATTGTTATGATTTTATCTTTTAACAATTGATAGTGGAAAATGCCATTTTCCACTTAGGAAAACAATTCATGATAGTCAAATTTACCTTTATCATGTCCTTTAATATTTTTTAAAAATTTGTAAAAAATCACATGTTTGATCACAAAGTCATTAACGGTATCTATATTTTTCATTTAGAAGAATTTTTGTATTTTTATCTTTCACAAAATATAAATGAATATAGATAGACTTTTGTATTAAATCTGTATTATTTTTAAAATTACTTGCATTCATAATAAAAATAAGTGTTTTTAGATAATTGTGATCAAAAGTTAGTTTGCAAAGCGAATTAGTAAATACGAGCGGAGAAAAAAAATTCAAAAACTTTGTAAGGATAGAGTAGGGTTACCCAAATTTGTCTTCTGATAGGTTTTTAAAAACAAATTAAAATTAATTAAATCTATTATTTAAGGTCAAACTTTTGTCTAAAATGATAAGTAGTAACATAATGACCATCATTAAAAAAAAGAAAAATATCATTACATATGCAGTTTATTTTTAAAAGATTTAAAACGATTTGTTTTGGTCAATTTTGACGCGATCCGCCATTCAGCCTCTTTTTCAATGGTTTTAGGCACTTGTTTACAATTTTAATGTAACATTTGGGATGGAAATTTTAAAAAATTTTTTTTTTTATTATACACCAAAAATCAGGTAATTATCCAATTTTAATGAAATTTTCAGTATTGATTTATCAATTAATGAATTTTATAATGCATCAGTTATTTTATTTCAAATCTTTAATTTAGTATTTTTGCTATGAATAATTAATATATAAAATTCATTTAAAATACTTAATGTTATATTTTTAGATTCTAAAAATAAATATCTACTTAATGCAAACTTTATTTTTTTCGAAAAAGTATACGTTTTGAAGAAAAACTTGATTGAAAATGTACCCCCTCCCCTTTTTAAGTAGAAAAAATATCTATGTATAATTTTTTCTTTTATAGAATAATAGCCAATTAAATAATTATCGAAATGAGTAAAAAAGAAACCTCCAAAAAATTAATTATTTATTATTTTTTTTACATTTTATTTTTTGATACTTATTTTCTCATAGAACAATAACCGTAAAAAATTTTTTTTGTTTCTATTCATAACTTCGGTCTTTTATCTCTTTATTTATACTGTAATTAGTATCGAAAATGACCAACTCACAAAAAATGTTACGCCCCCAACATAAGGGGGGTCAAAATTAAGTGACCTAAAATAAATGAGAAAGTTTTGAAATAAAATAAGTAATGCATTATAAAGATCATTCATTGATACATAAACACTGAAAATTTCATTAAAATCCGATAATTCCCTGATTTTTGGTTAATTATTTTCCTAGGGGGCGCTAAAGTCATTTTGTCAAAAACGCATTTTAGGCCCATTTTGGGTATATAGCTAGGATAGAGAGAAAAATTGAAAATAACAAAAACAAATTGACAATTTTTACAATGACAAGTGAAAGAGAAGCAGAGGAGTTGGGGGTTGCTATTGGCTAAAGAGAGGGTAGTAAAAACTGACTGCTGGTTTTGGGTGGTGGGCGCAGGGAGTGGCTTATTCTTGCTTATTCCTCTCAATAGATACAATAAGAGTTTAATAGAGAGAGGAATGGAAATTGATAGATTAGAAGATAAGACAGATGTGTTGATTTGTGAGTTAATTGCAAATTACTGCTAATTAAAACAATGAAAATTAATCATTTTTTCAAACATTGAGTAAACCCACAAATAAGGAATATATTAGTATTTAATTTTATTGATTACACTTAACAGGAAAACATCCTTTAGGGATTGAAAGCTCAAAATCTCAGCTTTAGTATAATAATAGATATATATATTTACCAAACCCTCTGCACGAGCAGGATGTGACACAAGGTCAATTTTAGCACATATATAATAGAAAGGGTTAGGGTATTTGCCATAAAGGCAATAGGGTTGGGACAATTATATAGGTGCTAGGGCTTGATGTGACCAGCCAATTGATCGAAGGGTGGCCTCTCCGAGCACCCGTCTAGCCTAAGTAAGGACCAAAGTAAAGTGTTGTATGTCATGGACTCCTCATCCACAAGGATTCCGTCCTTAAGCATCACAGTCACCACCCACAGCCAATAGGGGGAGTCTAACCCCTCTGCTGAGGTACAGTTGGTGTATTCCAACTCCCCAACTGACAGGGCAGTATAACACTAGAAATAAATAATAGAAATAAATACCTGGGCCGTTCTAATTATAAATTTGAGAGTATCTAAACGGCAAACTTGAAGAATAAGTAATCTGAATAGGGTAGAGACCAGACCAGGAATGCAAAGACTGTTAGCTTATCATTCCCTCTCTTTATACATATCTTGATTAACTACTCCTTATATATGTTAGTTTCTCCGTGAGGGTAAAGAGAAAGATTGGAGAGTGTGCAAATGAGATTGCACTTCCTAGTTTAAGGACACAAAATACATGTCAAAATATTCCTCAGTTCTGAGATGGAAAAATCCATTATAATTGGTTCAAATTAATCATAATTTGCAATTATGTCAAAAACTGACCTGTCTCTTACTTCACTTTCTACCTATAATTTTTGCCCTCTCTATATATACCTTAACTAACTACTCCTATATGTTAGTTTCTCTGTGAGTGTAAAGAGAAAGATTGGAGAGTATGCAAATGAGATTGAAATTCCCACTTTATTTGTATGTTAATTTTCATCAGCAGACAGAAGCTAAGGGCTGGCTTATATATGTTAGTTTCTCTGTGAGTGTAAAGAGAAAGATTGGAGAGCGTGCAAATGAGATTGAACTTCGCACTCTATTTGTATGTTTTTTTTATCAGAAGCCAGACCTTACATTTTGTCTGTCACTTTCCACCTCTTTCTATATATCTTGATTAACTACTCCTTAATTATGTTAATTTCTTTGAGCGTAATGAGAGTGGTTGGAGAGTGACTGGTAGTTTGAACTTCCAAGAATCAGGCCCATTTGAATTTAAATTTGGTTTAACATTTCCCTTTTTTTTTTCTTTTTTTTTTTTAATACGAAACACCCATTGGTTAACTCTTAACATACTGTTGAGAATTTTACTTTACCGCACAGTGATCTGTGCTACTCATACGCTGAGTTGGCGAGGGCTGGTATCGAAGTAGGAACCTTAGCCAAACGCTCTACCAACTGAGCTAACCCAGCCCTGAGGGTAGGCAAATACACACTCCAAATCATTTAGTCACATACACTGAGCTCCTTAAAACTCTTGACATCCTGTTGAGAATCTTTCAAGTCCAGAGCCATATTCCTATAAGGATTTATCAATAAGTGGCTAAAAATGACCTTTGCATCTAAAGTTACCTGTTATTTTCCATAAATCAAAGACTTCTAAATATGTTTAAAATTACATTTAAACAAAGGCTATGCTTTGGGGTGGATTAGGAAAACGAATGAGACTTCCAGACAGGTGGAATGAGGTGGTATAGGATGTTAAGAGTTAAAAATGAGCGTAAAAATCATCCAAGATTGGAGAGTGACTGGTAGTTTGAACTTTAAAGAATCAGGTCCATTTGAATTTAAATTAGGTTTAATGTTTCCTTTCTCTCTCCTTTTTTTTTTAATTTTTTTTTTTTATGTAAATCGGACCGCTATCATCTTGAAACACCCTTTGGTTACGATTGAGCATCAAAATCATCCAAGATGAAATGCAAAAATGTAAATTCTGATTATCTAAATTACCTAGATGGTCGTAAAATGGGGACTTCGGTTGTACAGTAGAGGAGAATTTTTTTAAGGATGTTGGGATTAATTTTAAGAGGTGGATATGAAGGATTTTTGTAAATATTTTAAACCCGGCTACATTTATGGTACAATCAAAATACACAAACCTCAACACCCTCTTCGCCCTATTATTTCACAAGTTACTACACCAATATATGAATTAACTAAGATTATTAATCAACTCATTTACCCATATATACCCACCAATTACAGTTTGAAATCCAGCCATGATCTACTCCAAATCCTACATACTTTAAAACCGGATAACAAAATCATAGCTTCACTTGATGTTGAAAATCTTTTCACGAATATAGACATCATCAATGAAAATATTTACAAAAATCCTTCATATCCACTTCTTTAAAATTAATCCCAACATCCTTAAAAAATTCTCCTCCACTGTGTGTGTTTGTGAGTTACTGTTTGTGTGTGTGTGTTCAGCTGTGTGTATGTGTTTTTGTTTGTGTGTTCAGGTGTGTTTTCACATGTGAAAATGTCTACATATATATATATATATATAAGTAAGTATCTTTCATTCTACCTATATACATTGTACAATAACATCATACAAATATAATGTCTACATTACATCACCAACGCAATAAATAACAGTCATTATTATTAACAGCATATTTTTAAAAAATACATTATATTAATTTGCACATAACATACGTAACCAAGAATACCAAACACAAATACGCATATTCATACGAACACGCGTGTGGAGACAATTATATCATCACAGCCTTCATACATTCGCACACGCATGACATCATACACATACGTACAAACAAAAATACACACGTACAAGCAAAAAAAAAAAAAAAAAAAAACATTCCACATCACGTAAACACGCGAATACAGTTTAAAAAAAAAAAAAAAACACACATTTGACCATTTCTGTCATTTTCAAAGGAACTGTTTCGTTTACCTGATGAATGCTTTCAGCAAGAGACCATTGGTTGTAATATCATTCCGAAATAAATAAATAAAAGCTAAAACTTTTATTTGTTACTTCATTGAACTAATATATATATATATATATATATATATATATATATATATATGTGTGTGTGTGTGTGTGTGTGTGTGTTTGTTTTCATGTGTGTATATGTGTGTGCTATTAAGTTATTTTTGAGAAAAGGAAAATACCTTTTTTTTTCTCAGAAGATTTATTATAGCTATATTTTTTTTTATGTCAGTTTATATACATCATTATATAGACTAGCAAATATATGCACCCTCCGGGTGCAAGTATTTAAGTTTTAATATAATAAAATATCATTAAATTAGAAAGACTAATGAAACTGAATAAGAATTCAGATAAAAAGATTTGGGACAGAGGGGTATGATTGAAAAATAGAACAACTTTGAAAGTAACTCTTCCATCATTTTCCATCACTCCCTCTTTCATTGGTAAATTTTCCTAATTTAACTATTTAGTTAAAATAGGAAGTATAGAATAATATTACAGTTATTTCTTCTTGTTAATGGATTTCTTTTAAGATTTATCCCCGAGATTTTTGCTCCTATTCATTAAGATAAAACCAAACAATTAGAAATCAATGATACTAAGCATATATTTATTAAAATCAGATTTTTAAGATCAATATGCAAATTAGCCTTCCCATTCACACTGTAAAGTGCTATTTTGTTGAATATATAAATACAATTGTATGCTATTAGTATGTAGATATGATCAACAGTCTTAAAGATGTATAACAATTTTATTAATAATTGATGTTTAAATAAAAATAAAATCATGGAGAATGTGATGTAAATAACTAAAGGGAATTGTGACTTGTATAGTAATATAGTTTCGGTTACAGACAGACAAACCCACAATCTCCATTATAATAAGATTTTATAGTTAAAAAAAGTCTGGAGTCTGATTAACTAATTCATCATCATCCTGGCTAAGAAGTTATTAAAGGTTTCAAAATATTCCAATGCCAAAGGATAAGACTTACCTCCAAGAGGTCCTTTTAAAAGGTCCAAGGCTTCTTGCCATTTTCCCAACTGCTTTAAAATGATAAGATAAAGTTGCACTTCTGGATAAAAAAATTTTTAAAAAAATAAAAAATAAAAAAAATGTTACTTTCATATACATATCTGCCAAACCCTCAACACAAAATAGAATGTGACCCAAGATCAAATTCTAACTTTTCCTTCTCCTAGACTGGTTACCTAGCCAAGGATAAACAGTCCAGTCTGATCTACTATTTAACCATAGCTAGAGGGAGACTAGTTGGATGCATACCTTTCCCAAGGGTATTAGCACTATGTGAAATGCAAGCAGCCTCGTCCAGGATTTGAACTCGTCTTGCAGTGTCCATTTCCTACGATGATAACCATTACGCCACACACCTCTATGTTACTTTCAAATGCATTTTCAGACTTGTTGTTTCATTGATAAAAAAATAAATAAAAATAAAAATACAATCTAATATTTTTTTAATATTTAATATTTATTATTATTTATATTTTTGCTTGAAGGCAATTATAAATGCATGTATCGTATAAAATTCGATAATTATAGAAAATAAACTTGACAAGTAAATCCCGCAAAGGATGGCTCGCTATGCAGAACACCGTACAGACTGTTTCGACTTTATTAAGTCTCTTCAGCGATGTATACTAACAACTCCCCTCCGACAGGAATCGAAACCGGGACTTCACAGGCATAGTCAGAGACCATATCCGTTCGGCCGCCGGTACATAGCGAACAATCCCTGCGAAATTAACCTTGTCAAGGAAACTATTACACGCCCCTGCCATAGTAGGCAAGTAGACGTTTATTTAGTAAACAAACCCGGCCGTTAGCTCTTCGGCGAAGTGAATAAGATTTTTGGATGTTTGTTTTTTTTTTTTTAGAAGCAATGTTGAATAAATTATTATTTATATTTTTGCTTGAAGGCAATTATAAAAAATAAATAAATATTTATTATTATTCATTTATCATTCTATATAATGTTTGGTTTGTTAGATTCATGGCATGTCAACCCTTGTTGGGTTATTGTATACCATAGACATTTTGTTGCATGTTGGTAACATGGTTAGAGTTGCAGGAAATGGACTCGTAGACCAGAGTTCAATTCCTGGACGAAGCCACAGTTCACATAGCGCTAATACCCTTGAGAAAGGTACGTATCCAATTATTCCGCCTCCAGCTATGGGTAAATAGTAGGGCAGACTGGGCTATTTAACCTTAGTGAGGCAACCAGTCGAGGAGAAGAAAAACTAAATTCAAACCTGGTCACTACTAGAATAGACTCGGGCCTACTTAGGTAATATGAACATTAGCTACATAAATGAAAGTAACCTCTTCTTGTTTATTTCATTTTGAGGAAGCCATTTGTTTTGGTCGGCCATTTTCATTTCAACATAAATCTACACTGAAAATACAAATTTGTTTGAATTAATACCACTGCCTGTTTTAACATGAAAATATCATAAAAAGTATTAATTGTGCTTGCGCATTATTTGAAAGGAACTTAATTGTTATTAAGAACACTTTATATTTTCGAGTTAAAACATGCAGTTGTATTGATTACGGTGAAATGAAAATGGCCGACCAAAATATATGGCTTCCTCAAAGTGAAATAAACAAGGGGAGGTTACTCTCATTTATGTAGCTAATGTTCAGATTACCCTTAGAGATTTATTTCAATTAAAAAAAAAATAAATAAATAAATAAATAAATAAAAAAGGGGGAATTTGAATTTGTTCTAGTTATACTTGATGGGCATTCAATTTTCTTTTTAAAGAATTTTTTTTTTTTTTTTTAAACTCACTTCAGAATTGGAATTCACCATTAGATGCAGTTTAATGTCATAACCAGGTCACTAAGACCCTCATCCACCACCTTCTAGCACATATATGATAAAAGGTTAGGAGTTTGCCATAAGGGCAACACAATTAGGACAATCATATAGGAGATATTAACAACCAATTGATCAGGCCTTTTGGTCTCTCCTACTGCTTTTCTAGCCGAAGGGCCAAAATGGATTGTTGCAGGGTGTCACCAGTGTTCTATCCTTAAGTATTATAGGTTGCCACACACAACTAACAGGTGGTGCCATTGGGAAGATTTTACCTCTCTGCAGAGGTGCAGTAGGTATATTCTTCTGCCCCACCCAATACACAGCAGCATATGTTTGTTTTAAAATTTTAAAATGTAATAATATAATGCTATTTAAATTTTTAGACTGAAACCTTAATCGGTTTAAACCGCAATTTACATGGTTGGAAAGAAAAGAAAATAATCTTTTTAAATATGTAATTTGTATGTGTTTTTATCCATTGAATTATTTTTTACGTTGAGTTAAAATGGTATTTTGCTTCAATCAGCCGAAAATGCGTAATATGAATTTTTTTTTCCAAGACTAAATTTTACACGTTACTTTTATTTGTAAAATCAAAGTGGCTAATCTTTATCAATATTATTTAAACTAGCAAATATATGCACCCTCCGGGTGCAAGTATTTAAGTTTTAATATAATAAAATATATTAAATTAGAAAGGCCAATGAAACTGAATAAAAATGCAGATAACATGATTTGGAACAGAGGGGGTATGATTGAAAAATAGAACAACTTTGAAACTAACTCTTCCATCATTTTCAATTACTCCTATTCCTAAGTTAACTATTTAGTTAAAATAGGAAGTAAAGAATAATATTACAGTTATTTCTTTTTGTTAAGGGATTTCTTTTAAGATTTATTGAAGAGAATTTTGCTCATATTCAATAAGATAAAACCAAACAATTAGAAATCAATAATATTAAGCACATATTTATTAAAATCAAATTTTTTAAGATCAATATGCAAATTAGCCTTCCCATTCACACTGTAAACCGCCGTTTTGTTGTATATATAAATACAACTGCATGTTATTTGTATGTAGATATGGTCAACAGTCTTAATGATGTAAAACAATTTTATTAATAATTGAGGTTTAAATTTAAATAAAAATAAAATCATGGAGAATGGGATGCACATAACAAAGGGAATTGTGGTTTGTATAGTAATATAGTTTCGGTTACAGACAGAAAAACATACAATCTCCATTATAATAAGATTTTACAATTAATTAAAAAGACACCTTAAACTACAAGCAGAAACTTGATTTTTCTTTTCCGACCTTTGGAAATGAAAACTAAGATAGACCAAAGTTGACGGAGATTTCTTCAAAAAATATAAGAAAAAAAAAAAAAAAAAAAAAAAATCACTATATTATGACTAATAGAAGACAGTCTCAGAATCATTTTCACATATAATGTGTGAAATTTTAATGATGTTTTGACGTCAGAATTTTTTCAGTCAAACTTTCAATTTTTTGGAAAATAAAACATCTTAAAATTACAAGAAATGTAAACAAATCTGCTTTATTTCATAACATGCAAATAGGTATTTTATTTCTTGTATGTAATTCAACATAGGTATTTAAAGTTTTAAGTGGTGTTATTTAAGTTAATACTATATATGTGTATACATGCATTATTAATATGAAAATACTGAATGATCTTGTAATTAACAAAAATGTTTTTGAAAAAGCAGCTATTTTTGACCGAGAGAGAGTTCTTGAAAAGAATGCTACAGGGCGATCGGCTTGCCTTAGTGAAGCGGCGATTGCGCACTCTGAGGCATCAGTTTCAACTAGTGGGGCAGAATGATATATTGTTGTAATTACATATTTTGCAATGTCCTACTTAAGTTTTTCGAAGGCTTCCACTGCTGAATAAGGCAAAGGGAAAGCGTCTGCTTGTGTTAATGCAACCCATTGCGAGTAATGGGCAAACATGCCCCGGGTTTGTCAGAGCGCACGTATATTTCTTGGGACTGGCAATTCAAGTAAGGGTTTCAATCTTTCTGGATCCGGGGCCATTGAACCATTGCATATTATATAGCCCAGTAGCTTTATTCTATTTTGTCTGAACAAACATTTGTCGTCATTTATGGACAGCGTCCATGAAGTTACAACAGAGATACAAAAAATTTGAATGCAGAATTGGAAAGAACATACAATTTTAGAGGCTAATACATATTACAGAGGAAACCTACAGACTAGGATTACCAACTCACTACAAACATATATTACAGAGGAAACCTACAGACTAGGATTACCAACTCACTACAAACATATATTACAGAGGAAACCTACAGACTAGGATTACCAACTCACTACAAACATATATTACAGAGGAAACCTATAGACTAGGATTACAGAATTGGACTTATATAATACAGAGGAAACCTACAGACTAGGATTACAGAATTGGACTTATATAATACAGAGGAAACCTACAGACTAGGATTACCAACTGGATTCTGTGAACAACAAAACAACTGAACACCTAAAATAGCAACAAGAATTTTAACTATGTCGGCTGAGCCGGCTCCATCCAACAAATTTACCTGTGGTGAATTCATGGAAGGTGTAACAAAGGAATAGGAAATTCACAAGTGGTTCTCAAACCTGGAATGCATATCCCGGTCAGGGGAAGGAGATGCCCTTTTTTGCTGCTGATTTTCCAGAGATGCAGTAACAAGTACACCAAAAGCCGTTGATTCCTGAAGATAATGGAGACACCCTTTGGATTTTCATCAGAGCCCTTTTGGCTGGGTTGTGGCCCTAATATCACTGGGTGCTACCCCTGTACACCTTGGGTGACCCTGCCATAAAACCTAATTTCCCAACGGCATGGCTCTGACACTACCAAATTTATATGGCCCTGCCGTGATGAAGAAATGTTCAACTTTTGAAGTGATGTGCTGTTAGTCATTGAGCAAAGGGCTTCTTCCACCCTTTTACAGGTCTTGTTTTTCATCTAGGCGTCTAGGTAACCTCCTTCACCAGACAAAATCTGTGAGGTTACCAGTTTAATTGTCTGTTATCCAACTACTACAGTATTACTGGGTTATATACAAGGGTGAGTCAAAAAGTAATGGCATTTTGTTTTGTATAATTGCCAACACAGGAACATGTATCATACATCAAAATGAAGCTGGTCCTCTGTGGATCATATCCCTACTTCTTCACATAGTAACTGTTTCTCTCAATATCTATGTTCCACCTTCGATTGAGAGCATGTATCCTTGCCCTGTAAAATTCTGTTGACTGTTCTTTCAGCCACTTCTTCACTACAGATCTCACTTCCTTGACACTGGAATAATGATTGCCTCTCAAACCCTCTTTCATGGGGCCGAAGAGATGATAGTCTGAAAGCGCTAAATCTGGTGAGTATGGAGGAAGCCATAAAGTTGTCCACCCGAATGAGGTGATTTTCTCCCTTGTCCTGATGTTTGTGTGTGGTTGAGCATTGTCATGCAGAAGGAGGACCTTGTCAATTGGCAAGTTGGGTCTTGCTTGTCGGATTCTTGCTCTGAGCCTCATTAAGGTCTTGATGTAAGCCTTAATCTTATAAAAAAACTTGACATGAAATAAAGAAAATGGCATTACTTTTTGAATCACCCTCATAGTACTAGTAGCACGCTGAGCGACCTGACACAATACTACCAACCAATACTGATGTATTTATAAATCCATAAATATTTTAGTAACTTCAAATTGATAAAATTTGGAGCAGATATTGATAATTATACAACAGATACAAACACTGTAGTGAGCATTCTTATATATAAGTGGGTGACTTATTGGGAATATAGAATATTAAGTTAGTCGCAACTTCAACTGTCAATAAAGTAATTAACCGAATCTATTTGGGTTACCAAAAATATGAGCAGATTTAGTAAAATGTAATAATAGTCAGAAGACAATGATGTAATAATGAATCCATTGCAGTTAACCCTGAAGATCCACATGGTGAAACTCGAGTAGGTTATCTGACTATCTCACACACACATTATATATATTTATTATGCTGCATTTTATGGATTGTTTGATAATTAAATTAATCACTTAGTTTCACTTTTAAACTTCCGTACAAAAAAAAAAATTTTTTAAAAAATAAAAAAAATAAGTAGTCATTTTTTTTAATCTTTTAAAACAAATTCAAAATTCTCTTTAGTAAGATGAGTTTGGATTATTTTTATTTACTTATATATTTATATACATACATATACATATATGTGTGTGTGTGTGTGTGTGTGTGTGTGTGTTTTTCACTTACTTAAAGATGTCTGATCAAAAATGTAAACAATGTTTAAGTCACTTGTTTTTATTTACCTTTTAAACAAATTAAAAATTCTCTTCAACAAAACATTTTTTTTTCCTTTTTTTGCATTTAATATGGTAGGACTCATTAATTTTCTTTTGGTTTAAGTCTTAATTTTAATTTAAAAAATAACATACAATTCATCTCTGTTTATTCATTTTCTAAATTTTACATAATACAAAAAAAAAATTCAAGAATTATTTTCAATTTATATATATATATATATATATATATATATATATATATATATATATATATATATATATATATATTGAATGTTTTTTCACTTTGAAATATGATATTAAGTGAATAAATTCTACTTCAAAATATTTGGCGTCTGTCTCTCATACACATATAACCAACCAATACTGATGTATGGAAGGGATGTACTTAATCAAAAAATGAATAAATAAATATTCTTCACCTGCTTCTGCTTCTATCTTGTCTTCTTTGATATATTTCAAGGTCATACGCTCGGCTAATGTCAGGTACATTCCTTTTGCCAACTTCGGGTCTTGAGCAGTGTGAGCCTATAAGAAAAAAAAAATATGAGAAAACAAAAAATTAATCTTACTATAATGGAGCCATCATGGGACAAAGTTTAGTCAAGCTGTTTTGTTTCATTTTTCTTCATTTTTCAAAAAAAGCTAGAAAATTTAAAGACATGCAACAGAAATCCTCAGATGAGTAAAAAAAATCATTGTCCAAATGCATTTTTGTTTTATTCATAGTAAAAAAAATCATTGTCCAAATGCATTTTTGTTTTATTCATAGTAAAAAAAATCATTGTCCAAATAATTTGTTTTATGCCTTATCTCCGAAAACTCAGATAAGTAATTACAATATTTATTTCACCTATTCTTTTTTAAGAGCCGAAATGTCAGTTTGTAAATTAAACATTACCTTTATACACAGACTGAAGTAATTAAGGAATCATCAAAGTTTGTAAAAACTATATGGACTCCAACTCCAGTTCCTTTAAAGAAATTCATCAACTTTTTTTTTTTTTAAAACCATTTTATTTTTTGTATTTATTTTGTATTTGCAAAACTATTTATATGTAAAAATATCTTACATTATAGAATTTATATTTTTGTTATGTTGGCTACATCCTGTAAAAGAAACATCCTAAGAAGATCCTAAAGAAAATATTATTGGTAGATAATCTTAAGGCTACTAAAAAGAGAATAGAAGTAGTCACTTACTACAGTCCTAAAATTGCCTCGCAAATCCTAACAAAACATGACAGATCAACAGACAAGGATTAAAACTGATACTACATCTTTCAACTACAGTCCTAAAATTGCCTCGCAAATCCTAACAAAACATGAGGACAGATCAACAGACAAGGATTAAAACTGATACTACATCTTTCAACTAGAGTCCTAAAATTACCTCGCAAATCCTAACAAAACATAAGTGATCTTACCTGCATCACAAGACTCATAACTGCCCAGAAATAGTAGGGATTCTTGTTCGGCTTCAGCTTATGCAGCAACATGGCAGTTTGCTGTTGTCGCTTGTAATCACCAAGTCGTACATAGGACATAAATAGAGCAGACAACACCTCTTCACTTTCTGGACGGGCTTTGTGCGCATTTTCATACATGTCTGCAATCAACTCAACTGAAAAAAAAGTTAAAAACAAAATTTTAATATAATTTACAATTATTCCTTCTTATTTTCTTAGAAAAAATGTGTTTTTTTAAAAAGATTTTTTTTTTGGGTAGCATGGTAAAATAAACATGAAAAAATAGAAGGGATTTATTTGTTTGTGTTGTTTTGTTTTACGGCATATCAACCTCAGTGGGTCATTTAATGCCGATAAAGAGGAAAATAATTTATAGAATTAACATTACAGAGAATTTGTACATTACAATATTTATTTTTGGAATTATTTTTTTTTACATTTAAAATATTATTTTAAAAATGTAATCCTTAACCTTTGCATTTATTGGAACTTAAATTTATTTTTCTTTATATTGTTTTGTACATATGACAAAAACTCAAATTCATTTCTTAATTGATCATTGCGTTCAAGTGATAAAACTTTTGCTAAAATTATATGCTTAGAATAAGAGCCCCATCCAACGCTTACTGTATAAAAAAAAGAGACGATTTTTTATTTCTAAAATAATTTAGAAATAAAAAATTGTCTTTCTTTTTTATACAATGGAGTTGGTTTGGTTTGGTTTGGGTTTTATGGCATATCAACCTCGGTGGGTCATTTAATGCCAATAAAGTTTTGAAATAAATTAATTCTTAATGGATACACAATTTGTTTTTATAAATACATCTTTCTATTTAACCCATAGATGGGACCCTAACAGGTACTACCACTCCGGGCCAGAGTGGACCAGAGAGCAATGGTGATGAAGAGGTGCTCGACATTCCCCAAACCTCCAAAACTGGAACCTCACCATCAGATAGAGTTTAATGTCATTCCCAGGACATGTAGACCCGCAGCCACCACCTTCTAGCACCCATATGATAAAAAGGGGTTGGTGCTTGCCATAAGGGCAATAGGGTTGGGAAAATCATATAGGTGCTAGGGCTTGACGTGACCAGCCGATTGATCAGAGGGGGCCTCTCCGACAGTCCGTCTAGCCTAAGTACGGGCCTAAGTGGAGCGTTGCAGGTCATGGACTGCTCAACTACCAAGACTTCATCCTTAAGCATCACGGGTCGCCATCCACGGCCAACAGGTGGCCCCATTGGGGGAGTCTTACGCCTCTACAGAGGTGCATTCCAACGCCCCACCGACAGGGCAGAGAAGGGATTTAATATATATAAATATATCGTCTATTCACAGACTGGATCTCTCTGGTGATCGTAAAATATATACACAAATGTATGTATTCAATATAGTTTAAACAGCACCTCTTTACAGCAGCTGTTAAATGGCCAAGAGGTTAAGATGTCCGGTGGACAAAAAGTCAGTCAGATTTTACCACCTGGTCAGAGTTGGTAGTTGTGTCTAGCCACACTGAAGAGGTGTGAATCACCGAAACACGTGTCTGTAGATGACACACACCTATATATATGTGTGTCATCAACAGATACCGTGTTTCATGTCTCACCAGTGTGGCTAGACACAGCAACTAACTCCGACCAAGAGTGAAACCCAACTGACTTTACATCTGCCCGATCCGTCAACCTCTAGGCCATCACCAGCTGCCATTAAGGAGCGGTGTTTTAACTGCTTTAAATACATATATGTGTGTATATACTTTACAATCGCCAGAGAGAGATCAAATCTGTAAATAGATGATCATTGCGTTATGCTGGCGGTGAAAGTTTATTAAAGTTGCTCCTAAAAAGCTCTACTGGGTTACGGGATCATAACAGGTACTACCACTCCAGGTCAGAGTGAACCAGAGAGCAATGGTGATAAAGGGGTGCGCCACATTCCCCAGACCTCCAAAACTGGAACATCAACATCAGATAGAGTTTAACGTCATTCCCAGGACACGTACAACCTCAGCCACCGCCTTCTAGCACCAATATGATAAAAAGGGCTGGGAAAATCGTATAGGTGCTAGGGCTTGACGTGACCAGCCGACCGCCAGTCTAGCCCAAGATAGGGCCAAAGTGGAGTTTTGAAAGTCATGGACTGCTTAGCCACCTGGGTTCTATCCTTGAGCATCACTGGTCACCACCCACGCCCAAACAGGTAGCCCCATTGGGGGAGTCTTACCCCTCTGCAGGGCGGACAATGGGGTAGGGTGGGACTGTTTTAATGGCAAGTTCGATGACTGAAGATTATGTGAACGGTAGTTTTGGATTTTTCTGTTTTGAAAGTTAAAAATTCGACTCATTGAGGGTAGCAGAGTGTAGGTGTCTGTATATGAAATTAAATTTTTCTTAATTATTGAATTATATCGATTAATTATTAAAAATAAAAAAAACAAATTGTGTTTTTTTAGTTATAAGCATAGTAAGTGGTATGCAAGATTTCAAATATGAATGACCGCTCGTTTGTGAGTTATAAGTTGACACATACATACCAAACTTCCTTATATATATATATATAATATATATATATATATGTGTGTGTGTGTGTATGTGGTGGGGTCATCAGACCAAGAGCATTTGGTTTAATAATCGCATAAGTGAGGAAAAATAAATAAATAAAAGCAAAAATTTTATAGAATTTAACATCATTCCTCCTGTTTCTAACTATTTTCTTAGAAATATACCATTTTTGTTTTTTTCCCCCCTGGAGCATAGTAAAAAAATTAAAAAAATAAATAATTAAAACAATACATGAATAAAAGGGATTTAATGGTTAAATCGAACTTAACAGACCTAAATTCCACCATTCTATGTCATCCCGACAAAGAGAAAAAAAAAAAAATCAGGTAATTAACTGAATTTAATGAAATTTTTAATGTTGATATATTAATGATTAAATATATAATGCACCAGTTATTCTATTTAAAAACTTTTAGCTTTTTTCAGGTCAGTTAACTTGGACCCACGTATCTGAGGTGTAACACAGATTCTCAAAGATACGTGCACTTCAAAGTTAACTGAACTGAAAAAAAAAAATGTGAAAAGATTTTAAATACAATAACTGGTGCATTATATCTTATTCATTAATATATCAACACTGAAAATTTCATTAAATTCGTCTAATTCCTTTCTTTCAGTGGGGTGACATACGATGGTGGAATTTAGGTCCGTCAAGTTCAAGTCAACCGATATATATATATATATATATATATATATATATATGTTGAAAAAAAGAAATAAAGGAACGAAAATATAGAATGGATAAAATAAGTTATTTAAAAATAATAATAGTTTGAATAATGTACACATGGATAAACTCCTGACCGAAACACATAAGTAAAATTGATTAAAATATCCTATTTTATCCATTCTGTACTTTCTTTCCTTTATTTCTTTTTTCAACATACTGTCGGATTCACTTCCATTTTACATATATATATATATATATATATATATATATATATATGTGTATGCGTATGTGTATGCGTGTGATATGGCTCATCATGTAATTGACATAAAACTATGTTCGGGGGTGTAGAAATAAAAAATAACGGTAATTCTAAATCATGGAAAAAATCTTGAAATTGAATTTTCGGACATTGTACATTTATTCAAAGCGATTCAAGGGAGCAGGAAGTCGACTGGGACAAAAAAGGGAAAATTTGATAATTGCATGGGTGAGAAACTGACAGTCACCGAGCACCCTCAACTCTATTCAACCTTAGATTAATGCACACTCCTGCAAAGGACACAGCCAGCTTATTCTTAACCGTTCCAACAGCAAAAGAGATGATGCAAAGAGATGCAACATATAACTTACACTGATGCGTTTCTCGGTAACAGATTAACATTCCTTGCAAGGTGGCTTCATCTGTTGGTTGCAATGCATGCACTTCCTGTAGAATGCTACTGCTTTCATCATGACGGCCCAAGTGAAGAAGGGCCACAGCTTTCAGGACCTGAAAATAAAAAAAGAGTTACAAGGCTATAAAAACAGTATTGTTTATATATATATTATACTAAAGCTGAGATTTTCACCTTTTAAAGTCTAAAGGCTTTTTTCCTGGTTACTTTAATGACACAAAAGTTATAAATTATTCCTTAGTTTTAGTATTACGTAATATTTGGAAAAAATTCCATTTTAATTGGTTCTAATTAGTTGTAATTTGCAATTAAGTCAAAAACTGACCCATCCCTGTCTTTACATTCTGCATAACTTTTTTTTCCCTCTATATGTGAGTGAAGAGGAGATGGGAGAGTGCTTAACAGATACTTTTAACAACTCACCAGCACGTAATAGAATTGCATGATCAATTTCAATTAGTTCAAACTAGATATAACCAATTCATTGAAAAATCCATGTTTTTTTAAATACAATTCTGACCCCTATGTTTGAAAAAAATTTTACCAAAAAAAAAAATCAGGAAATTATCCAATTTTAATGAAATTTTTAGTGTTGATTAGCAATGAATAAATTTTATAATGCATGTTATTTTATTTTAAAACTTTGTTTTTTTCTTCAGATCACTTAACTTTGAACCCCCTATTTTTGGGGTGCAAAATATCAGTGTAGTATGTATGTGATTGATACTATTTTCTGCATAAATAAAAAGACAAAAGACCGAAGATGTGAACAGAAGAAAAAATTTTTTTTTAAAAGAATCTGCTTGAGTAGTAAATAAGTACCGAAAATCGAAAAATAAAATAGAAATAAAAACTAAAAAAATATTTTTTGGGTTATTGTTTGTATTATTCAGACTATTGTCCTCATCTTCACAGTTATCTGTACAACGTTTCGGCCGGTATGCCCTCTAGCCTTTTTCAGATATTTCTTGCCGGACTCAGGAACCTTCTTGTAATCGAGAGCCATCACGGAACTTTGAACCTATAACCCTTTATTCAGTCCACGGGGGTATCCTGTTCTCATTCCACTAACCATAGCTGAGGCACAGATGTTAAGCTGTGTTAATTATTATTCTATGTTACTGCTGTTCCTGACCAGGATTGAACCTGCAATCTAGAGATAACTGTCACTTAGAACTTAGCTCCTTTATCCACCAGGCTATTTGTCCAATTGGATAATCCAGTGTGAATTTTTTTCAATCGCAAAAGTTACAATTTTTGTAAAAACTGATTTTAAGTAGCGTCTTGGCAGGCATCTTGATCGAAATTGACCAAAAAAAATAGTTTTAAATGTATCAAAAATAAATTACACGAGTAATATTATTTTCCTTTTTTTTTTTTCTGATGCTCATTATGTTACTACTTTTCGAATTAGACAAATTTGACCTTAAATAAGCGGTTTAATAAATTTTAATTTGTTCTTAAAATGAAAAGCAGACGATATTTTGGCAGACCCTACTCTTTTCCCTAATCCCAATCATCTAACAAGAGCTTAATGGTTTTGTCTAATATATATATATATTTTTTTTTTCTTTCTTTTTAAACCATAGATGTGACCCTAATAAGTATTACCATTAGATTAGGTATAAAAAGCATTGGTACTAACGTAGAATAGCGTGCAAGAGATGATATCATTAGATTAGGTATAAAAAACATTGGTACTACCAAGAGACATATCGTTAAGTTAGAAGGCTATAATATACAGGTACTCTCACAGAAATATTAACATGTTTTTTTTAAATCGATTTAAAAATGTTAACACCCTTATAGGAATACCTTTAATATATTTTCAAACAGTCTGCACATGTTCACCATCCCTGTCAATATATGCCTCAGGTGATTTAAAAAGAAAAAAGATGTTAATATTTCTATAACCTGTATATTAGAAAAGTATAGGTGTACCCAGTTTGTCGAAAAATCTGTGTTTTTACAAAACACATGGCTTCCTCAAGGTGAAAGAAACAAGGGGAGGTTACTCTCATTTATGTAGCTAATGTTTAGATTACCGATATATCTATATTTCCCGCAAGAAAGACAAAATGATATTAAAAAAAATAATTATGAATACGAAATACGTCCACAATACAACTTATGGAACACACCTGAAAGGTAAAATAGATTACTCTAATCTCGCACCCTGACAATTTGTTTTTAGAAAGAAAAAAAAAAGAAAAGAAAAAATTGTCTTACCATAACATAATCCCTTACAAAACATACATTATGTATAAACTAGCAAATATATGCACCCTCCGGGTGCAAGTATTTAAGTTTTAATGTAATGAAATATCGTATTAAATTAGAAAGGCTAATGAAATTAAATAAGAATGCAGATAAAAAGATTTGAAACAGATGGGGAAGTATAATAAAAATGGAACAACTGAAATTTACTCTTCCATCACTCTCGTCTTTCATTGTTATTTTTTCGAATTTAAGTATTTAGTTAAAAGAGGAAGTGAAGAATAAAATGACAGTTATTTTATCTTGTTAATGGATTTCATTTAAGATTCATTGAAGAGATTTTTGCTTATATTCATTAAAATAAAACCAAACAGTTAGAAATCAATAATACTAAGCACATATTTATTAAATTCGATTTTTTAATATTAATATGCAAATTAGCCTTCCCGTTCACATTGTAAAGCGCTATTTTGTTGTATATATAAATATAATTGCATGTTGTTAGTATGTAGACATAGTTAACAGTATTAATAATGTAAGACAATTTTATTAATAATTGAGGTTTAGATTAGATAAAAATAAAATCATGGAGAATGTGATGTCAATAACTAAGAGAATTGTGACTTGAGTAGGAATATAGTTTCGGTTACAGACGGAAAAGCACACAATCTCCATTATAATAAGATATTGTGTTATACTAGATATTAATATATTATTTATTTTTATTATATCATCTATTAATAATGGAGATTCGCTTCCAGTTTTTGTCTGTAACAAAAACTATGTTACTGCTTACGTCACATTACCCAAAATCGTCATAACATAGAATAAATGCACTCAAAATTTGAACATTCAACATTAGACAATCCTCATTGTATTTTAAAACAAGTTTTGATAAATACATGACTGGTATTATATATCTATATATAGTTTGTTTTATTTTAATACATATTTAAAGTTTACATTTCAAATTGTTTTATTTTTTAATCCTTTAAAAACTTACTTAGAGTACAAACTCGCTGACATTGAATTTTTTACTCCCACCCCTCAGGCAATATGTTTCAAAAGTCTATTTTTACATCGCTCGGAGGGTGTTTTATTATTATTATTATTATTATATATATAATATTTTTATTTTATAGATATAGAGTTGGCATCAAATAAACCACTGAGTTGATATGACTTTAAACCAAACAAAATTGGCAGACCCCACTCTAAATAATACAGCACTATTTTTCTTATTTTAAAAAAATCGTTAAAAAAAATAAAATAAAATTAAAAAAATCAGGGTGTTTTTTGTGGAGGCTGAAACGGATTAATAGCATTTCAGTTTATTTCAATGATGAAAACTAGGTATACCCAAAAATGAGGCTAAACTGCGTTTGATAAAATGTCTTTAGCTTCCCCCCTACAGAAAATAATTTAACAAAAATCAGGGAATTATCAGATTTTAATGAAATTTTCAGTGTTTATTTATCAATGTATGATCTTTATAATGCACATCTTATTATAATGGAGATTATGTATTTGTTTGTCTGTAACCGAAACTATATCACTACTCAAGTCACTGTCCATTTAGTTATTATACATCACATTCTCCATGAATCATTTTTATTTAAGCCTCAATTATTAATAAAATTGTTTTTCATTATTAATACTGTTGGCCATATCTACCTACTAATAACATGCAATTGTATTTATATGTACAACAAATAGCGGTTTACAGTGTGAACGGCAAGCCTAATTTGCATATTGATATTTAAAATTTGATTTTAATAAATATGTGCTTGGTATTGTTGATTTCTAATTATTTGATTTTATCTAAATGAATAGGAGCAAAAATCTCGGAGATAAATCTTAAAAGAAATCAATTAACAAAAAGAAATAACTGTCATTTTATTCTTTAGTTCCTTATTTAACTAAATTGTTAAATTAGGAAAATTTAACTATGAAAGTCGGGAGTGGTGGAAGAGGAAGCTACAGCTGTTATATTTTTCGATTATACCCCCCCCCCTGTTTCAAATCCTTTTATCTGCATTCTTATTTAGTTTCTTTAGACTTTCTAATTTAATATAATATTTTATGACATTAATACTAGCACCCGGAGGGTGCATATATTTGCTAGTATATATAATTATATATTCTATTTCAAAACTCATTTTTTTCAGGTCAATTAATTTTAACCCACCCTTATGTTGGGGGTGTAACATTTTTTTTGAGTTGGTCTTATAGTTTTCTAATTACAGTATAAATAAAGAGATAAAAGACCAAAGTTATGAATAGAAACAAAAAAAAAATTTTACGGTGTCTTTTCTATGAGAAAATAAGTACCGAAAATTGAATAAAAATGTAAAAAAATAAATAATTAATTTCTTTTTTACTCATTTTGATAATTATTTAATGAGCTATTATCTTATAAAAGTAAAAATTATACATCAATATTTTTTCTGCTTAAAAACGGGGGAGGGTACATTTTCAATCGAGTTTTTCTTCAAAAAGTATACTTTAATGCAAACCCTATTTTGGCAGACCCTACTCTTTTCCCTAATCCCAATCATCTAGCAAGAGCTTAATGGTTTTGTCTTTATATATATATATATATATATATATATATATATATAAATAAAATTTTAAACTAACATCAGGCTTTTCACATTTTAAATGAATTATATATATTAATTTTTCATAGCAAAAATACTAAATTAAAGTTTTGAAATAAAATAACTGATGAATTATAAAATTCATTAATTGATAAATCAATGCTGAAAATTTCATTAAAATTGGATAATTACCTGATTTTTGGTAGATTTTTTTGCAATCACGAATGCTACATTAAAATTGTAAACAAGCCAATAAAACAACTTAAAAAGAACAAAATTGACCAAAACAAATCGTTTTAAATATATTAAAAATAAATTGCTAATGTAATGATATTTTTCTTTTTTTTAATGATGGTCATTATGCTACTACTTATCGATTTAGACAAAGTTTGACCTTAAATAATAGATTTGATTATTTTTAATTCGTAGCAGACGATTTTTTTGGGTATAGCTAGTGAAAAATGATTTGATAAACGAGAACATTGAATCAGATGTCAAGGTACCATTGTATATAGAACAGAGTTCCAAGGGAGATAAGAATTATAGGAGTTCCAAAACAAGGGAAGTAATTCATATGTCAGTCCAACTACTTTTATTCTATCAATCTACTTTAGCCTTTTATTAAAAAGTTTAAAATTGAAGAAAGGATATTTTATTTAGTAAGACATTTTTCCCCCTAAAATTTGGTATATTAATATATATGATTATATATTATCATCTTATTATAATGGAGATTGTGGGTTTGTCTGTCTGTAATCGAAACTATATCACTACTCAAGTCACAATTCCCTTTGTTATTTACATCACATTCTCCATGATTTTATTTTTACTTAAACCTCAATTATTAATAAAATTGTTTGCCATCATTAAGATTGTTGACCATATCTACATACTAATAACATGCAATTGTATTTATATATACAACAAAATAGTGGTTTACAGTGTGAATGGGAAGGCTAATTTGCATATTGATATTAAAAATTTGATTTTAATAAATATGTGCTTAGTATTATTGATTTCTAATTGTTTGGTTTTATCTTATTGAATATGAGCAAAAATCTTGGGGATGAATCTTAAAAGAAATCTATTAACAAGAAGAAATAACTGTAATATTATTCTTTACTTCCTATTTTAACTAAATAGTTAAATTAGGAAAATTTACCAATGAAAGACGGGAGTAATGGAAAATGATGGAAGAGTTAGTTTCAAAGTTGTTCTATTTTTCAATCATACCCCTCTGTTCCAAATCTTTTTATCTGCATTTTTATTCAGTTTCATTAGCCTTTCTAATTTAATATATTTTATTACATTAAAACGTAAATACTTGCACCCGGAGGGTGCATATATTTGCTAGTATATATAATGGAGAGTCAGTCTATTTGTAACCGAAACTATGTCACTACTTACATCACAGTAATATCAGGAATTACATAACTTTATCAATGAGTATCTAAATTATAGTCAATATTATTATTACATTAAATAAAGTCAATGCTC
The DNA here is from genome assembly GCA_023376005.1 of Doryteuthis pealeii. Classification (NCBI taxonomy): domain Eukaryota; kingdom Metazoa; phylum Mollusca; class Cephalopoda; order Myopsida; family Loliginidae; genus Doryteuthis; species Doryteuthis pealeii. Next base: position 21,309,306 of record CM042178.1, read on the forward strand.
TATTATATATAATATTCTCTTTAGTAGAACGCAACATAGGATCGTCTACTGTAGTTTGTAAAACAAGTTTTGGACCAAGTAACCAATAAGCACCCCAAATCATCAACTTAATGAAAGGTTCATATTTTAACTCATCACTGGTAACTTCCGCTTCTAAATTTTTGTAAACAAATGATCTTAATCAGAAGTTTATGGAGATGTTGAACTCTCAATAAATTAAATAAATAGATGGTTGGTACACATAAATTAAAATTCAATAGCAAAATCTTTTTATAAATAAACACTTTTGAATCAGAAATTCATGAATATTTTTCAATACTTTACGCTGATTTGAAAAAAGGTGAAAGACGTTTGTATACTAAAATAGTTTTTACTTAATCAGAAGAGAAATGCAATTATGTTTATTGAAATAAAATGTTTTTATTTACAAAATACTTTTATGCTTATTTAAATAAAAGGATATCATTCAGAAATAGTATCACGCAATTTGTAAAATTGTCTGTTCATTTATTTTTAAACATTTGAAAGAGAAAATTACCGGTGATGAGTTAAAATATGAACATTTCATTAAGTTGATGATTTGGGGTGCCTATTAGTTACTTGCTCCCAAGTTTTAATAAATACATATCTGATATTATTGACTTATATAGTTTGTTTTATTCTAATATATATTAAAAGTCATTTAACATATAGAATTTTACAAGAAACTTGTCTTATCTTAAATTTTACAATGGTAATTTAATCCATAGGATTCAACCGGAAGTGGTTTGTTTAAATTTATTTTTTTTAAATGCAAAAACTAGTTTATTTTTAATTGGTTTAACATTATTTAAATAGCTTTTTAATTTTAATTCGTATAAATTTCATTTTGCTTTTTAAAAATTAAATAAAGTTATTCATTTAATTTAAAAGAAAGGACACCTGATCCTAGTAATACCAGAAGAGAAGAAACCACTATCACCCGGCTACACATTGGTCATACTAGATTAACCCACTCCTTCATTTTAAAAGAAGAACCTCCACCTAAATGGTCATGTGGAAACCGATACACAATAAAACCTATTCTGATTGAATGCACACACCTCTCCCACACAAAGAAGAAAGTTCTACAATGTTGACAGCATGGACAAACTATTTGGAAAAATAAACAGAAAACTTGATTACAGCAAATAAACCCCTATAAATTTTTTCGACATAAAATAACCCAAGAGGTTGACATGCCGTAACAACCCAACCAACCAAACCAAACAATTTAATGTTTATTTGATAAACAAATAAAGACGTTCAAACTGTCGACAATCGTTACATAGATGAAATTAACCACAACTCTAAAAAGAGACTTGTCTCACTTTAATGGAGGAATTACTATTCGTTTGTTTTAAAGATAGAGAAGTAATCAAATACCAACAAAAAAAGAGACCCAGTCTCTACTATATATTTTAAATTAATAACATTTGTTCTTTAAATATTTACTGGTTATTTCCTATAACTCCAGCCTAAAAAAAAAAATTTTTTTTTTAAATTAAAAAAATGATTGACTGATAAATTATTTATTTTCCCATTAAACTAACCCTAAACCCTAACCCCTTCTTTTTTCCAAGTAGATCAATAAATAAATAATTTATCAGTCAATCAGAGTGGTCCCCCCCCCTTTTTTTTAGGTTGGAGTTATAGGAAATAACTGAATTACTCACATCTGTTAAAATATCTTTAACAGCTCCTGAAGGCTATTTAAAAAACAGACAGACAAGGTTTTGTTCTTTTTACACACACAAAAAAAAAAAAAAAAAAAAAAATACATTAGATTTTATTCATTTTAAGACATTCAATTCTTCTAAAATTAAAAAAAAACTGCTTTCAATCTCTTTAACTTAAATCTGAAAACCTATGAAATAGCAGAGGTGATTAGTACTAGAATAGGCTCATAACTATTTAGTGATCATCCTGATGAGAATTTTCTAAGTTCAGAGCCACATTCCTATAGAGGATTTATCAATAAATGGCATTTTCATTTTAAGTTACTTGTTATTTCCCTTAAATCAAAGACTTCTAAATATACTATTTCTTTGAATGTTTGAGATGAGGCTTAGTCCAAATATCGCAGATAATGCTTCTAAATATGTTTAATATTACATTTAAACAAAGGTTTTCCAAGTCCAGTGCCCCATTCCTATAAGAATCTATCAAAAAATGGCCTTTTCATTTAATGTTACCTGTTATTTTCCTTAAATCTAAATCTTCTAAATATGTTTAATATTACATTTAAACAAAGGCTATCATTTTGTGGTGGATTAGAAAAACAAACGTGACTTCCTGACGGGTGGAACGAGGTGGTAGAGGACGTTAAGAGCTAAATAAGCACTGAATATAAGTTATTCTATGAGGATAATCCCAAAAGTAAGGTCTCCAAAATATTTAGAGTTAATATATTAATTATTTGTTGTGTCTTTTTGTAAAAAAATGTAATGTGTAAAAATGAACATTTCAGTGCTATTTGCAGAATTGTGTCCCGGCTGCCTGCCTTAAAAAAACGCTAGGCGTGATAGCTGAAAAAAAAAAAAAAAAAAAAAAAACCCTCCCTACGAATGAAGTCCCTAGCAGAAGTAGTGCCTGCTGAAGCGCTTAAGGTGTTTTTCTCGAAAAAGTTAATGCGATATTTTACCCTCTGCAGTCTTTTTTTGACAAGTAAATGTAAATATCTAAACCCTACCCATCTTTAAAATATTTCAAGGGTGGGGCTAAATATTTACATTTACTTGTTGATAAAAATATGGCTTACTTTTTAATGCCTTCAAACTACTAAAAAAAAAAAAAAAAAAAAAAAAAAAAAAATTGTCGATAAAAACGCCTTTAATCCGCTAAAAATACCCTCCCCCGTATTTTCATTTTTTTTTTTTTATTCTTTGAGAAATAAAAAAATAAAAACATTTTTTCGGTACTTTTATTTTGTTTAGGGAGGGTTGTTTTTTCAGCTATCACCACGTAGCGTTTTTTAAGGCAGGAAGCTGGGACAGAATTCTGCAAATAGCACCAACATTTCTTTTAAATCAAGAACATAACACGTATTATTATTCATTTCTATTATATTTATTTTTAATGTTAAATACGTATACGCTTGTTATTCTTTATTATTGATGTTATTTTATTTTCTGCAATATATTTATTTAAATTAATTTTAGTGAAATAATATTTTCTTCAGTTCATTGATTAACTAATACACATTCAAGTTTAATTTTATTCCGTAATGGATTTAAAAAAATAAAAATAAAAAAAAAAATAAAAAAAATTTTTTTTTTTTTTTTTCATTGATTGTATAAACATTTTTTAAATAAATTTTATTTATTGAAAAGAATTTTTAAAGAATTTATTTTTCTACAAAATTGGACTGCATAAAATTTAGTTTACTTAAATTGAATCTTTAATTTCCACCCACCTCGGGCAATAAGCTTTATATCCATTGCGTCCAACTGATCAACTGAAATCACTCCAACCTGTTTATCATGGAATAAATCATGACATTTTTTGACTGTTAGCTCAGTACAAATAGAACAATGTTTGCCTCTCAAACCCTCTTTCATTCTTTTTAATAAAAACATTATTCCAGTGATGAGGAAGTGAAATCTGTAGTGAAGAAGCGGCCCAAAAATCAGTCAATAGAATTTTATGGGGCTCTCATTCAAAGGTGGAACATTGCTATTGAGAGAAATGGTGACTGTGGGAAAGTAGGGATGTGATCCACAGAGGACCAGCTTTATTTTGATGTATTATACATGTTCCTGTATTGGTAATTATACCTGTTTTAAACAAAATGGCATTACCTTTTGACTCACCCTCATATTTAATTTGTTTTTTTGGGTTTTTTTTTTTTAAATAACAAAATATTATTGAACAATTTAAGGTCACTGAGCACAATATCAACATTTGAGAGTTCATGGAGCATTAGGATGATTGTCTTTAATTATAATCTTTCACTGAAATCCTGCATGTACATAGGAAAAAAATGAACTTGGCAGGTTCATATCTTCTAGGGTAGACTTGAAAACCTCACAAAATTATTTGGTGAACTTAGGCAGGCATAGTAGATGTTAGGAATAAAATATTATGAAAACCCGAAGAGGACGTATTTTCTACAAACTGACTGTAAGCTTCCTAGGTGAAAAGTTGATTTTGGATTCATGCATTTGGGTGAGCAAAATAAAATTTTCTATCAGGTATAGGAGTAAAATAGTTGGATATTTGGGTTATACAGTTCTTATTTGCCCTACATACCAAATTTCAGAAATATTGAAGGTAAATTTAAAAAAAAAAAAAAAAAAAAAAAAAAGATTCTACAAGACCACACAACCTTAATTTAGAGATGAAATAGGAAAATTATAAACTCCCCCTTTAAAATTGGATCGGTAAGGTCTAACACAAAATAATTTGGCACACTCTCCTAACTGATAAAGGTGAACATTTGTGCCAAATTTCAAGTAATTTAATGTCGGTGGGTATAATGCCCTAGTGAATTGACATGGAATGACCCGTCTACTATCTATATATAAAGGAATTTGCAATTAGTTTGTCCAGGGGAAACTTCGAAAATAAAACAATTAACGACAAAGTAAATAGATATACATATTAAATATCATCAGGGCTCAGTTTTAGACCAAAAATAATGGAAGGTTTGATATATATTTTAGAAGAAAGTTTTTTGTGCAATTACGAAATGTACAGCAGACATTTTTAAAGGCGTTCCTAGTTAAAACGTCATTAAATAAATCATGGAAGATCAAAACAATCATTTTTTTTTTTTCATGTTAACTACTGTTAATTTGTTTTTTTAATTATTGAGTTTTAAATATTAGATATACAACTGTTAGATCTTTCAAGAGTATATTTGTTAATTTTTCATATCTAATTTAAAAATAACAAATTAAATGATAAAATATCAATAATAAATTTTTAATTAATTAAAGTTGTCGTAAATATTTCATTGAAAGTATTTTAAAAATTTTTTAAATCATAGCCTTCAAAAATAAATTAAAATATAATTTCATTGAAATATTGTTTATTGAGTGATTTTTTTAATTGTTTCACAGCTTTTTTTGAAACCTTTGAGTATTAAATCAATCACTTAGTTTCATTTTTAAACTTACGTACAAAAAAAAAAAAAAAAAAAAAAAGTCATCATTTCTCTTTAGTAAGATAAGTTTCAATTCTTATTTTAATTCAATTAACATTTTATTTTTGCATTTAATATGGTAGGACACATTAAAGTTTCTTTTCATTTATATAGAGTGAAAAAAAAAAAAAAAATGTTCTGTTTTGATTATAGTCTATCATAAAATTTACTCAACAGTCAGACTGTTTGGAATGATTTCCTGGGTTGAATCATTACTGTACTGGCGTGTACAGGGGACACTAGGAAGAGGCCAGAGGAAGCAGCAGCCAAAACATATCTTTTTTTTTTTTTTTTTTTTTTTTAATCGTCCAAATTCTTGATATTGTTAGGAGACAAAATAGAGTTGTCTCCCTTTTCATATTAAAGGAGGGGGATTTCCCTCGTCACGTGATGTTGTGGACCGTAGGGATCTCCCTCTTTTATGAACATGATGTTGAAAGCGACAGACATCTTTTCATTCTAATCTTTAATTAAAAAACATACAATTCGTCTCTTGCTAAAAAGTAAACAAATGTAGTTATTCATGCAGTATTACTACTAATGTAATAATAGTAGTAATACTGTACAACATTGTAATCATTACAATAAAATACAAAATTCTTTCTAAGATTAGTTTAGATTTTTAGATTCTTTTTTTTAATTTTTTTTTTTTTTGGCATTTGATATCTTAAATAAGAGACATTAATTTTTCACGGACGTTTCATGGCTGACCCCCTTTTTTTTTCTTTTTTTTTTTTTTAATTAAATATTAGGTACCACCAATTTTCCCTGTGAAATTTAACCCAACCTATATTTAATACAATGATACTTGCATAAGGGTTAATATTATCTTGAAAATTCTTTTGTCCATTCGAAAGAAGAAACATTAAACAAACTTCTGATGATTTTTTTTTTTTTTTTTTTTTTTTAATTTTCAGCTTACAGAAATAATAAAAATTATGATTGAAAAACAATGTTTTCATTTTTGCACCGTTAATTCAATTGAAATTTAAAGTAGCCAAAAACAATTTGTGACAAGAGGATTTTTTAAAAAATTCTATGAAAAATCAATTAATGGTCCGATTTTCACAAAAATGATACTAATGCAGAATAGTGCGCAAGAGATAATACCATTAGATTACATATAAGATGCATTACATTTTACTGAAATACCTGAAAACTGAGATATTTGAGTAAGTGGGTTAGAATTAGGCTATACTTAGTATAGTATATTATTTTTATCAAATTATTATAGTTTAATTTGATATTCGATCGGCTACGCTTTGAATTAATAATGTTCATTTGTCTTTTTGCTTTGAAATATTAATTTGAAATTTAGCAAATTGCATCATTTTATTTTAAAAATATAGTTAATCATTGAATTAAAATTTCTTACTATATCATTATGGTATGGCATGTCCTCAACTCTGACAAAAAAAAAAAAAAAAAAAAAAAAAAAAAATTCCCTGACTTCCAACAGGCCAGATTCAAATACGATTTTTTTTACGTGGTGATTTTTTATATATATTATATATATATATGTAATATTATATATAAATATTATATATATATATATATATATATATATATATTATATATATATATATATATTATATATATATATATATTATATATATATATATATATATTATATATACTAGCAGATATACGCACCCTCCGGGTGCAAGTATTTAAGTTTTAATGTAATGATATATCGTATTAAATTAGAAAGTCTAATAAGAATGCAGATAAAAAGATTTGAAACAGAGTGGGGGTATAATAGAAAAATAGAAATGAAACTTACTCTTCCATCACTGCCGTCTTTCATTGCTGAAATTTACTTATTTAACTATTTAGTTAAATTAGGAAATAAAGAATAAAATTACACTTATCTTTTCTTGTTAATGGATTTCATTTAAGATTCATTGAAGAGATTTTTGCTTATATTCATTAAAATAAAACCAAACAGTTAGAAATCAATAATACTAAGCACATATTTAATAAAATCACATTTTTAATATCAATATGCAAATAGCCTTCCCGTTCACACAGCAAACCGCTATTTTTTGTATATATAAATACAATAGCATGTTATTAGTATGTAGATATGGACAACACTAATAAAAAGGTGAAGCAATTTTATTAATAATTGAGGTTTAAATATAAATAAAACCATGAAGAATGTGATGTAAATAACTATGTTAATTGTGACTCGATTAGTAATATAGTTTCGGTTACAGACAGAAAAACACACAATCTCCATTATAATAAGATATATATATATATTATATATATATAAACATTATATATATTATATATATAAAATATTATATATATAAATATTATATATATAAATATTTATATATATAAATATTATATATATTATCTTATTATAATGGAGATTGTGTGTTTTTCTGTCTGTAACCGAAACTATATTACTACTCAAGTCACAATTCCCTTCAGTTATTTACGTCACATTCTCCATGATTCTATTTAAACCGCAATTAATAATAAAACTGTTTGACATTATTAATACTGTTGGCTTTACCTAAATACTAATAACATGCAATTGTATTTATATATACAACAAAATACCAGTTTTCAGTGTAAACGTAAAGCTAATTTGCATATTGATATTAAAAAACTGATTTTAATAAAATGTGCTTGGTATTATTGATTTCTAATTGTTTGGTTTTATCTTAATGAATATGAGTAAAAATCTCTTCAATAAATCCTAAAAGAAATTCATTAACAAGAAGAAATAACTGTAATTTTATTCTTTACTTCCTATTTTAACTAAATAGTTAAATTAGGAAAATTTAGCATTGAAAAACGGAAGTGATGAAAGAGTAAATTTCAGTTGTTCTATTTTCCGATTATACCCCCTCCGTTTCAAATCTTTTTATTTGAATTCTTAATTTGTTTCATTAGACTTTCTGATTTAATCTAATATTTTATTACATTTAAACTTAAATACTTGCACCCGGAGGGTGCATATATTTGCTAGTATATATAAATATTATATATATATATAAATATTATATATATATTATATATACTAGCAAATATATGCACCCTCCGGGTGCAAGTATTTAAGTTTTAATGTAATAAAATATTGTATTAAATTAGAAAGGCTAATGAAACTAAATAAGAATACAGATAAAAAGATTTGAAACAGAGGAAGTATAATAAAAAATGGAACAACTGAAACTTACTCTTCCATCAATCTCGTCTTTCATTGTTATTTTTTCTAATTTAAGTATTTAGTTATAAGAGGAAGTAAAGAATAAAATGACAGTTATTTTATCTTGTTAATGGATTTCATTTAAGATTCATTGAAGAGATTTTTGCTCATATTCATTAAAATAAAACCAAACAGTTAGAAATCCATAATACTAAGCACATATTTATTAAATTCAATTTTTTAATATTAATATGCAAATTAGCCTTCCCGTTCACACTGTAAACCACTATTTTGTTGTATATATAAATATAATTGCATGTTATCAGTATGTAGACATAGTTAACAGTATTAATAATGTAAGACAATTTTATTAATAATTGAGATTTAGATAAAAATAAAATCATGGAGAATGTGATGTAAATAACTAAGGGAATTGTGACTCGAGTAGGAATATAGTTTCGGTTACAGACAGAAAAACACACAATCTCCATTATAATAAGAGATTATATATATATATATATATATATATATATATATATATATATATATATATATATATTTACATTAAATATTACCAGCACTTGGTTTTTAAGCAAAAATAATTTTTTTTATTTTTTTACATAGGGATTTAAATGGGGCATCCCACAAGGATACAACTAACTAACAATTCAGTAATAATGGATCTGCAGGACTAACTTTTAAAAATCCCCTTCTACCCAGGCGACGCTGCTAGTACATATATAAAGGGCAGTTGTGTTTATGTGTATGTCCGGAGGAAACTTCAAAAATAAAACAATTAACGACAAAGTAAATTATATATATATATATATATATATATACACACATTAAATATCATCAGGGCTTGGTTTTTGAGCAAAAATAATGAAGATTTGATTTATATTAGTGAAGATAATTAAAAATAAAATTCAAAATGGTAACAGCATAAAATTGTTTTAATTTAATATTTGAAATAGTAGACATTAATTTTTCTTTTCAGATTGGCTGGATCAACGCAAGGTCTTTTTACATAGGAATTTTAATGGGGGCATCCTCCCAGGATCGAACTCGTGATTCAGTAATAATGGATCTGCAAGACTAACTTTTTTACCTCCCCACTACCCAGGCAATGCAGGGTAGCTGCTTCTAGTACATATATATTTCTTTTATTTACCGAATTCACATATATCATATCTGCTTCTAGTACATATATATTTCTTTTATTTACCGAATTCACATATATCATATCTATGGATCTCATAATAAGCTAGCTAATTTATTACAGAGTAAAAAAGTTAAAATTTTGGGGTAAAATACCTTGGCGCAAAGATTGTCCTTTTGCTTCTTGAGAAGTTTGTCTGCTTCCTGGACAGCTTTCTTATTATTGCCCAGGTCCAGACATTCTGTAAAAAGAAAAGAAATTATTCATTTTTACAATCAAAGTAAATAAATAATCAAGTTGGCATATATATATATATATATATATATATATATATATATATATACACACACACACTTTGTTAAAGGCTAATATGTATAGCAATATAGCGATCTACACAATGATAATGAATCGGAAACTAAAAGGAGAAAAGGAGTTGGAAAAAAGAAAAAAAAAAAGTTATTTATTGATAAAACAAGGGCCCTTTCGACCGGTGCTTTTCAAGTTTTACACCCGAAAACGATTAAAAGTCAAATAGTAAATTAAATAAGTCAGGAATGAATATGGAATAGGTTAGACAAGAGCGAAAAAATTTTTTAAAATAAATAATTATGAAAACCCCATCAAGTCACACCCAACCAAAGCCCCCCCCCCTCCACAAACAAACACACCTAATAAAAATAGTGAGTGCTTGGGTCTTATTTGTCTGCACAAGGAAGGATGAGAAAAGCAAATTGAAATAGCTTCAAGAACATTTAAGTGCTGTTTCGTTCTTGCCTTGTGCAGATTGGAAAATTGTAGATCAAGTAATTGGACCGGCAGGTATTCACCAGATGTTCACCAATTACAGACTCAGCCTTTAAATACTATATATAATTTGCCTAAAACGTGGTTAATAGTGCTGTTTCGTTCTTGCCTTGTGCAGATTGGAAAATTGTAGATCAAGTAATTGGACTGGCAGGTATTCACCAGATGTTCACCAATTACAGACTCAGCCTTTAATATACTATATATAAATTTGCCTAAAACGTGGTTAATAGTGCTGTTTCGTTCTTGCCTTGTGCAGATTGGAAAATTGTAGATCAAGTAATTGGACCGGCAGGTATTCACCAGATGTTCACCAATTACAGACTCAGCCTTTAATATACTATATATAATTTGCCTAAAACGTGGTTAATAGTGCTGTTTCGTTCTTGCCTTGTGCAGATTGGAAAATTGTAGATCAAGTAATTGGACCGGCAGGTATTCACCAGATGTTCACCAATTACAGACTCAGCCTTTAATATACTATATATAAATTTGCCTAAAACGTGGTTAATAGTGCTGTTTCGTTCTTGCCTTGTGCAGAATGGAAAATTGTAGATCAAGTAATTGGACCGGCAGGTATTCACCAGATGTTCACCAATTACAGACTCAGCCTTTAATATACTATATATAAATTTGCCTGTATCAACAATTTATTTAAATATACATACACACACAGTATGTGGACAAAATGTAGACAAACACTGGATGTAAGTTTATTATTGGTGGTAATGTCAATGTTCAAACGTTTCAGTTTATATAAAATAAAACCTTTTTCAGGACAAGTGAAAAAAAAATCTGTTTTTCTTTACTTATATCATATTGTCCTGAAAAAGTTATATATATATATTATATATATATATATATATATATAAACCGAAACATTTGGACGTTGACATTACCACTAATAATAAAAAATCCAGGTTGGTTAGTTGGGTATTCAACATTTTTGTTTATTATTCAAAACCCACAGATGGGACCCTAACAGGTACTACCACTTCCGGTCAGAGTGGGCCAAAGAGCAATGTAGCATTCCTAGTTGATTTCTTTTTATTCGAGGTTATTATTTAATCATTTAGTTAAACAGAGCTGTGTAAATGGAGTTCAAAACTGTTTGAATTATGCAAATATCCCAGTGGTTCAAAAGTTATGAGAATTTAAAGCCCCGAAATTGAAGGTACAAAAGTGGACATGATTTTGTTTCAAAAATATGTCAAATCACGGACCATTTGAAAAAAGTGATTTCTTCACCGTTTCTTTATTTTTGGAGCAATTTTTGATAACATTTAGTATTCTTATGTAAAATTGTATGTTCTTTCTGTATGTATTTCTATGCTTTAACCCATTATTTAGAGAATAAGATACAGATAGCAGTGTTTTTTGGGTTTTTTTAAGTTTAACACCCAATTATTAAACATTTTCATTATAATACTGCATGTATATACATGTATAGTATTAATTCAAATAAATAACACCACTTTGAACTTAAAAATACCTTTTTAAATGCCTACTGTGTTATATTACAAGACCTACAATTACTTTTTACATGTCAAACATATTTTATCATTGAAAATCTTAAAAATCACATGATAAATACATTTTCATTAAGAGAAATCACTTGTAATAGATATTCACTATTCATCTTCAAATAAAAGGGAAAAATATTCATAAAAAATATATACAAAGGAATTACAAATTTCAGTATATATTTTCTTCAAAAATATATAGCAGAAAACTTTTCATAAAAATCTTGTACATGTTCATGATGTGCAATTTTCCATAATCTCCCAGAACTTAAGTATTCTGGGACCAAATCAATTTTTAGAATAAATTTGGCCTTTACATTTTGTACATCATCTCTGTCTGGCCAAAAATATATCCCCTCTTTCCATGATGCTGTCAATTTTGTTGAACTTTATTTGATTAAACAGAATGTCATATTGTTAATGCAATGTGACATTAGCTTTTCAAGCTTAATAATTAATCTTATTATAATGGAGATTGTGTGTTTTTCTGTCTGTAACCGAAACTATATTACTACTCAAGTCACAATTCCCTTAATTATTTACGTCAAATTCTCCATGATTTCATTCTTTTAAACCTTCAGTTATTAATAAAAATTTTTTACATTATTAATACTGTTGATCATATCTACGTACTAATAACATGCAATTGTATTTATATATACAACAAAATAGCGGTTTACAGTTTGAACGAGAAGGCTAATTTTGCATATTGATATTTAAAATTTTATTTTAATAAATATGTGCTTGTATTATTGATTTCTAATTGTTTGGTTTTATCTTAAGAAATATAAACAAAATCTTGTGAATAAATCTTAAAAGAATTTTATTTACAAGAAAAATAACTGTAATATTATCCTTTACTTCCTATTTTAACTAAATAGTTAAATTAGGAAATTTACCAATGAAAAAGGGGAGTAATGGAAAATGATGGAATAGTTAGTTTCAAAGTTGTTCTATTTTTTTCGATTATACCCCTCTGTTGCAGATCTTTTTATCTGCATTCTTAGTCAGTTTCATTAGCCTTCCTAATTTAATATGATATTTTATTATATCAAAACTTAAATACTTGCACCCGGAGGGTGCATATATTTTGCTAGTAATAATAATAATAAATTTATAACATTGTTAAATTATTTTTAATTAAATAATGTAAAAAAAAAAAAAAAAATCTACATTTCCTTAATGATTAAAATTCTCCAAAGACGTTCTATATAGGGTTTTGCGCGTGTGCAAATTTCATAACATTAAAAGACTTTAAAATATACCTCATAAAAGTTAAAAAAAAAAAAAAAAAAAAAAAAAAAAAAAAAACTTTCGCTATTGCGGAAATTTCCATACAATACGATAATTATCATTTTTTTTTTTACGTGTGAATCTGAAAATTCTCATGCTAAAAATTAATGTTAAATGAATATTGGGTAAAAATTGCAAATTCTCATCAAAATCCCATGATATAAGACTCAGAAAAAAACAGAACCCAAATTATTTATTTATTTTCCCATTAAACTAACCCTAAACCCCAACCCTAACTCTCCCTAGTTAAAATTAACAGTTTTATTACAAAATTTGTGGGTTTTATTTTTTCTGGGTCATGGGATTTAGATGAGAATTTGCAAGTTTAGCCCGGTTTGTTTTGAAATGTACGATGTACATTCCAAAGAAATTGTAAACGTACATACATTTACGAATTGTGCACAGGTTGATTTTTCAAAAGTAAATATTTGAAAAAAAATAAATTTTTTTAATTTCATTTTTATTTTATTTTATTTCCAAGCTCACTTTTGATCATTATATTATATATATATATATATATATATATATATATATATATATATATATATATATATATATCTCAAGCACAACTGTATATCTAATAATACAAACAGACAGTTCAGTGCCACCACCATTATGTTGAATACTAAACCTCATTTTTTTTTTTTTTTTTTTTTAAATACTATTTTTCAAAATAAAAGTCAGACAAAATTCCTTTCAAAATGGAAATTATTTTTTAACAATTCAATGTTCTTTAAAACCATTTAGTATGAAAATATTCTTAATATTTATGCAATGAATGTGGAAAAGAGAACGTAATGAAAAAACGCATGCTGTCTGAAGTTTGTTTTTAAAATAGGATAAATTCAAGTTCGCTGTAAAAAAATAATTCAATGAATAAAAACATACAAAATTACATATTTAGAGAGACTATTTTCTTTAACAACCATATAAATATTTTAAAGTTTGAACCATAAACATGTGAGAAATTGTGATTTTAAATCAATAAGGTTTGATTTGTGATGCCAGTTGAAAGCATCCTCTCAACTATTGACCGGGTGCTTTTACGTCCAAAAGACAAGTAAATTTGATTTTTTTCTTCTTCAAAATCCAAACTTTCAAAGCAAATACCTGACGGTATAGCAATCTTTACATTTGACACATTATATGAAAATAATTCTGAAACTCTCATATTACGGACAGAGTGTTTTTGTTTTTTTTACTTCTGATATACTTTTTGAACAAATAGCGTTCAAGTTTGTACTATCGTATTTTCGCTTTCACAGGTCTAGGAAAAAAAACAAAAACAAATGGCCTTTGTATTTCCATGTGTCTTCTAATTGAGTGCAAAATTTCAAGAATATTGATAAAGATTAGCCACTTTGACTTAAAAAAAGTGTGTAAAATTTATCCTAAAAGAAAGAAAAAAAATTTTTTTCTTATTTTCTTTCCAACCATAAAAATGCTTGTAATGCTATGCTAACTAATGGCAGTGGAGGAGTACTCAACACTCACCAGAGATCCAAAATTGAAACTTCACACTCAACCACCGCCTTCTAGAGCATATGATAAAAGGTTTTTGGGGGGGAGGGGGCTAATTGGGTTGGAATAATCATATAGGTGCTAGGGTTTAATGTGACCAGCTGATTGATCAGAGGGGAGGGGGCCTCTCCGACAGCCCATCTAGCCTAAGTAAAGGCCAAAGCGGAATGTTACATAGACTGCTCAGCCACTAGGATTCCATCCTTAAGCATCACAGGTTGCCACACACGGTCAATAGGTGGCCCCATTGAGAGGATTTTAACTACCTGCAGAAGTGCAGTTAGTGTATGAAAGAAAGAAGGAAAAAAAAAAGGTTCCATATATTAAAGAATGCATGGAATGTTAATGTATATACAAATCCAATGGGTGGATGTTTAATGAGGTGGGCTGAAAATAAATGTTATCTACCTGAAATATGTGAGAGGAGAGAGAGAGAGAGAAGAGGAGAGAGGAGAGAGAAGAGAGAGAGAGAGAGAGAGATTTATATTTAGTTATCTCAAAAGTCCTCTCACACAGCAATCAATGAAATAATCAAGAAAAGAAAGAAAGAAAGAAAGAAAAGAAAGAGAAAGAAAGAAAGAAAGAGAAAGAAAGAAGAAAGAGAGAAAGAAAAAAAGAGAAGAAGAAAGAAAAGAAAAGAAAAGAAAAGAAAGAAAGAAAGAAAGAAAGAAAGAAAGAAAAGAAAAGAAAAGAAAAGAAGAAAAGAAAAGAAAAGAAAGAAAAGAGAAAGAAAGAGAAAGAAAAGAAAGAGAAAGAAAGAGAAAAAAAAGAAAGAAAAAGAGAAGAAAGAAAAGAAAGAAAAGAAAGAAAAGAAAGAAGAAAAGAAAGAAAAGAGAAAGAAGAAAAAAAAGAAAAGAGAAGAAAGAAAAGAAAAGAGAAAGAAAGAAAAGAAAAAGAAGAGAAGAAAAAAGAAAAGAAAAGAGAAAGAAAGAAAAGAAAAGAGAAAGAAAGAAAAGAAAAGAAAGAAAAGGAAAGAAAAGAAAGAGAAAGAAGAAGAAAGAAAAAAAGAAAAGAGAAAAGAAAAGAAAGAAAGAAAAAAGAAGAAGAGAAAGAAGAAGAAAGAAAAAAGAAAAGAGAAAGAAGAAGAAAGAAAAGAAAGAAAGAAAGAAAGAAAAGAAAAGAAAGAAAGAAAAGAAAAGAAAGAAAGAAAGAAAAAGAAAAGAAAAGAGAAAGAAGAAAGAAAAGAAAAGAGAAAGAGAAAGAAGAAAGAAAAAAAGAAAGAGAATGAAGAGAAAAGAAAAGAGAAAGAAAGAAAAGAAGAAAAAGAAAGAAAAGAGAAAAAGAAGAAAGAGAAAAAGAAAGAAAAGAGAAAAAAGAAAGAAAAGAGAAAGAAAGAAAAGAAAAGAGAAAGAAGAAAAGAGAAAAAGAAAGAAAAAGAAAAGAAAAGAAAGAAAAAGAAAAGAGAAAGAAAAGAAAAGAAAAGGAAAAGGAGAAAGAAAGAAAAGAGAAAGAAAGAAAAGAGAAAGAAAAGAAAAGAGAAGAAAGAAAGAAAAGAGAAAGAAAAGAGAAAGCAAAGAAAAAAGAGAAAGAAGAAAAGAAGAGAAAGAAAGAAAAGAGAAAGAAAAGAAAAAGAAAAGAGAAAGAAAAGAAAAGAGAATAAGAAGAAAGAAAGAAAAGAGAAAGAAAGACAATGAAAAGAATAAGGAAAGAAAGAAAAGAAAAGAAAAGAGAAAGAAAGAAAAAGAAAGAAAAGAGAAAGAGCCAAGAAAAGAAAAGAGAAAGAAAGAAAAGAATAAGAAAAGAGAAAGAAAGAAAAGAAAAGAAAGAGAAAGAAAGAAAATAAAGAGAAAGAAAGAAAGAAAAAAGAAGAAAAAAGAAAGAAAGAAAAGAAAAGAGAAAGAAGAAGAAAAAAGAGAAAGAAAGAAAGAAAGAAAAAAAGAAAAAGAAAGAAAGAAGAAAAAAGAAAAGAGAAAGAAACGAAAGATGAAAAAAGAAAGAGAAAAGAAAGAAAGAAGAAAAGTAAAGAAGAGAAATAAAGAAAGAACAGAGATAAAGAAAGAAAAAGAAAAAAAGAAAAGGAAAAAAAGAAAGGAAAAAAAAAGAATAAAAGGGAAAGAAAAAAAAAGAGAAATCAAGAAAGAAAAGGGGAGAAAAGAAATGAAAGAGAAAAGAAAGACAGGAGAAAAAGAAAGAAAAGAAAAGAAAGAAAGCAGAAAAAGATAAGAGAAAGAGAAAAGAAAAGAAAAGAGAAAAAGAAAGAAAAGAGAAAGAGAAGAAAAGAGAAAGAAAGAAAAGAGATGGAAAGAAAAGAGAAAGAGAAAGAAAAGAGCAAAGAGAAAGAAAAGAGAAAGAGAAAGAAAAGAGAAGAGAAAGAACCGAGAAGAGAAAGAAGAAGAGAAAGAGAAAGAAAAGAGAAGAGAA
>CM042178.1:21331393-21375320 GCA_023376005.1 Doryteuthis pealeii
TAGCAGGACTAGAAATGTAATGTTGAATAATCTTGTGGTAAATTTTTTTTTAAATTTAAAAAAAAAAAAAAGTTAAATCTTGATATTTCTACTTTTTATTCCCCAAATAATGGGTTCTAGCATGGAGATCCATAAAATTTAAGTGCAGATCAGAAAGAACATACAATTTTACATAAGAATGCAAAGTTTTACCAGAATTGTTCCAAAAAAAAAAAAAAAAAAAAAAAAAAAAAAAAAAAAAAAAGAAAGAAATGGTGAAGAACTAAATTACTAAATTTCTTGTTTTGAAATGATCCATGATTTGAGTTTTTTTTTTAAACAAAATCATGTCCACTTTTGTACCTACAATTTTGGGGCTTTAAATTCTCATAACTTTTGAACCACTGGGGATATTTGCATAATTCAAACAGTTCTGAACTCTATTTACAGAGCTCTATACAAGTAATGTTATTAGATAAGAATAACCTCAAATAAAATCAACTGGGAATGCTACTTAATGGCAGCTGTCAAATGGCTGAGAGGTTAACGAATAGGGCAGATGAAAAGTCAGTCAGGTTTCACTCCTGGTTGGAGGTAGTTGCTGTGTCTAGCCATACTGAAGAGAAGTGAAACATCAAAATATGGTGTCTGTGGATGACTATATATATATATATATATATATATATATATATATATATATATATATATATACACACACACAAGCAAATATATGCACCCTCCGCAAGATGCAAGTATTTAAGTTTTGGTGTAATAAAATATATCAAATTAGAAACACTAATGAAATCAAATAAGAATGCAGATAAAATGTTTTGAAACAGAGGAGGGTATAATAAAAAAAATAGAACTTTGAAACTTCCATAATTTTCCATCATTCTTGTCTTTCATTGCTAATTTTTCCTAATTTAACTATTTACTTATATTGGGAAGTAAAGAATAGAATTACAGTTATTACTTCTTGTTAATGGATTTCTTTTAAGATTTATCCCCAAGATTTTTGCTCGTATTTATTAAGATAAAACCAAACAATTAGAAATCAATAATACTAAGCACATATTTATCAAAATCAAATTTTTGATATCAATATGCTAATTGGCCCGGTCATTCACACTGTAAACCGCTATTTGGTTGAATATATAAATAACACATCACTCAATAAGTACCGGGCCGAACTAATAACAACTTTTAGACAAAATTTGACTTTATTCATCAATATAGAATCCTTTTAGGGTGATACACGGATTCCAATGCTTCTCTTAACAATTTGATACCTTTTTTGTAGAACGATTTGTCTTTGGCCTTAGAATAGGCCCGTTTCTGATATCGCTTCTTCATTGGAGCCAACTCTTTTTCCCTGGAGCATTCTTTTGAAGTCTGCAAACAGCCAGTAGTTGCTGGGGGCCAGATCTGGAGAATAGGGTGGGTGTGGAAGCAATTCAAAGTGTAATTCACATAGTTTTGCATCGTTGCGATCGATTTGTAACAAGGTACATTGTCTTGGTGAAAGAGCACTTTTATCTCCTTGTTTTGTGGCCTTTTTTTTTTTTTTTTTTTTTTTCAGCAATTTCTTCCTTCAAACGCACAAATAATGCTATATAATATTCGTTATTGATGGTTCTTCCTTTCTCAAGGTAATCCAGGAACTAAATACCTTGCGCATCTCAAAATATGGAGACCAAAACCATACCCGCTGATGTTTGCATCTAGTTGCTTTGGATGGCTTTCACCTGCTGCTGTCCACTCAGCTGACAGCTAATTTGACTCTGGAGTGAAGTGGTAGATCCATGTTTCATCCATCGTCACATATTTACGCAAAAACTCCTTTTTGTTGCGTTGAAACAGTTGCAAACAATGAATCATTGATGTTGTTTTTGATTGAGCAAACGCGGCATCCACTTTGAACACAGCTTTCCGATTGACAAATGCTCATGCAAAATGGTGAATACACTGCCTTCTGATATCTTCAACTCCTCTGCTATCTCACACAACTTCAATTTATGATCAGACAAAATGAGTTTGTGGAGTTTTTTGGTGTTTTCCAGGACAACTGCTGAATTTGGGCGACCTGAGTGTTCAGCATCATTTGTGTCTGTACGACCCTGTTTAAAGTCAGTATACCCCCTATTAATCGTTGTTTCCGATGGAGCAGAGTCCAAATAACACTTATCAAGCCATTGATTGCTTGAACAGTATTTTTCCCCATCAGAAAGCAATGCTTTATCAACACATGAAATTCAGATTTTTCCATAGTTTTGAAAATTTGCAACAGTAGCTTCACTTAAATAACTGTAATTTGTAAACTAATAATCTGATTGGGCTCAAATTTTGACACTTACTATTTGAAGGTTAATACTTTATAAAAATCATATGGATTTTTTTTTTTTTTATCATCTATATGTCAGGCCCTGAACTTATTGAGCGATGTGTTACACTTGAATGTAGTAAGGCCAACAGTATTAACAATGTGAAACAATTTTATTAATAATTAAGGTTTAAATAAAAATAAAATCATGGAGAATGTGACGTAATTAACTAAGGGAATTGTGACTTGAGTAGTGATATAGTTTTGGTTACAGACAAATACACAATCATTATAATAAGAGGTTTATACCTACAGTGTTATCACATTCCATACACTGGCTCCACAACACACACACACATATATATATATATATATATATATATATATATATATATATATATATATATATATGTCAGCTTGGCAGTCGAGGTTTTGAGTCACACACGGAGCAGCCTCCCATGTCTATAACCTTGCTGATAAGACCTAATAGGTCGAAATGTACATTCAGGGATTGACATTTTCTCGATTTGTTTAGCCTTACATTTGAACATATATGCCCACCTAAATTCATTAATTATTAACTAATTAATTTTCAAAAATTAGGTATGACTTCAATTAAGCACATATCCTCCAAAAATTGTAGGCTAAAAGCCATATCAAATAAACACATTGTTTATTTACGTATTCTCATTATATATAAAACGAAAATACACACACACACACATACATACATACATATATATATATATATATATATATATATATACTAGCAGCGGCTACCTGGCGAAGCCTGGGTAGTGGAGATAAAAACATGGTTTAATAATCGTTTGCAGATCTATTACTACTGAATAGCGAGTTCAGTCCTCGCAGGATGACCCATAAAAATCACCAAATAAAAAAAACGATCTTAATTTAATTCTACCTGGTGGGAGGTCAGGGAATTTTCTTTTCGTCCGATTTGAGGGAATGACATCATATGGTTAAACTTGCAAATCGGTCGAAAAATTAAAACATATTACAGCCAGGTTAGCTGAGTCAGTAGAGCGTTCGGCTAAAAATCACAAGGTTCCTAGTTCGATACCGGTCCTCGCCATCTCAGCGTTATGAGTAGCACTGGGATCTGTGCGGTAAAGTAAGGAGCTGATGGTAGGTGTGGCGCTCCACCTCAGATGCAAAAACAATCTCCTTGGTCTAGCGCTAGTGAAAAAGGGATAGACTCCCTCACTGATTGGCTGATACCGACATTAGGCCGCCGACGACTTTACTCACTTACAGGTGACCTAGAAAAAACAGAACCCAAATTATTTATTTTCCCATTAAACTAACCCTAAACCCTACCTCTAACCCTAAACCCTAGTTAAAATTAACAGTTTTATTACAAAATTTATGCGTTCTGTTTTTTCTGGGTCACCCTAAATTTTCCAACCAATTTGCAAGTTTAGCCCATCACATAATGATTTAGTAAGACATTTTAATTCAATGATTAACTATATTTTTTAAATAAGATATAAATGACGCGATTTGCTAAATTTCAAATTAATATTTGAAAAAGAAAAAAAGAATTAAATAAAGTAATCAAATTTATGTAAAACAATAAATAATCTTATAACATTATTAATTCAAAAACATAGTCGATCGAATGTCAAATTATTATAGTAAAGTATACTATATCATAAATTTGATAAAAATTTGAGTTTTCAGGTATTTCCGTAAAATGTATTAGGTAATCTAATGGTATTATGTCTTGCACACTATTCTACATTAGTATCATGATTTTATTTGTATTTCTAATATTAAAATAATTAAATTAACGCGATTATGAAAAATAAAAAAAAGGTTTTGTTTACAATTGACGAACGACGGGAATTTATAAAACAAAGTTGAGTTGTCGTTAAGTGTTTTCGTTTGATTTGTTATTTAATTCGTTTTTAAAATAATTCAATGTATGAAAAGATATACTAATTACATAATTTAAAAAGATCTTTTTTCTAATGAAATAAATATTTTTAAGATAGGAACAGAAATATGCGATAAATAAGATTTGATTTTATGTTAAAATTTAAGCATGAAAAAATGATACTACGAATTCTAGGTATAATTTTTTTTAACTCGCTGTAAAAAATAATTCCATTGATAAAAACTCAATCAAATTACATATTTAGAGAGATTATTTCATTCTCTTTCGAACTATATAGATATTTAAAGAAGATTGAACCGTAAATAGGCAAGAAAAAAGAATTTGGTTTTTTTTTCTTGAAATTTAGAATGAAAAAAAAATTATACATATCAGTTCTCTGAAGCCAATTTTTTTTTTTTAACTCGCTGTAAAAATTAATTAAATTAATAAAAACGCATAAGAATGCATATTCAGAAAGATTATATTATTTTCTTTTCAACGATATAAATATTTTAAAGATTGGACCAAGAATAGGTGATAAATTCCTAGCAGAATGGCTTAGACTGCGAAATTTATTTGCTAAACTGATACATTTCTGCTGTAAAAATCACTGTTAAAAAAGTCAGCCAGCGGACAATATTTTATTATCAGCAGGTTCTGGTATATGGATAGTTCCATAAATTGGGTGATTTTGGCTTAATTAATTATATCCCTTAATTAGTAAAAATCAATAACCAAATTTGACGTGTTTCTTAGTTAGAAGGATATTAATCTATATGCAAGATTTCAAATCTGAGTGACTTCTCTTTTCTTTGTTATAGATCGACACGTACATACTCTTACTCTTGTATATTTAGATATATCAGCAGGGAAAATTCAGGAAAAAAGTTTTTAGAGAATTTAAGCATATATTGTTGAAAACAGTCTACTATTAACCAAGATTATAACAAAACCAGTAATAAAATAAGGAAGTAGGTAAAAGTACTAAGCGTAAGCTGGGTTAGTGAGCCTCATAGAGAAGATAAGCCAAGGTCTAAAACTTCATCTACGATGTATGAGACGAAGGGCAATTTTTGAACCAAAATTTTGGAAAAAAAAGTGCATCCTATATGCTGTCAAATACGGTGTGTACATATATATATATATATATATATATATATATATATATATATATATATATATACATATATATATATACATATACATACATACATACACACACACAAATTACTTTACCACTTATGTATCCTTGAAGAAGTATATTGGCAGCAACATCTAATTAATGTCAGAACCAGTATTTAGCCACTGACACTTTTGCTTTTCCACAGTAAGCGGAATTTAACAAACTTTAATTCATGCCATATCAATGTTAAAGAGTCCAGTTTGCCCAACTATTTACCCATAGATAAAGAGATAATAGTTGGAATCCTACCTTTCCTAAGAGCCTTAGCACAATGTCAAATTCAAACCTTTAGTTGGCTAAATTCCTAGCAAATAAGGCAATTAGAGTAACCTCCCTTGACTTTCACTTTAAAACAAGACAGTAGCCATTTTGAAAGTCTCCGTGCGAAATAAACAAATCTTAGCAACTTTTTTGAAAACAATACAACTGCATACTTTAACACAAAAATATCATAAAATGTGTTCTTAATAACAATTAAGAACATTTCAGATAATGCACACACATAATTTTATGCTAGGAATTTAGCCAACTAAAAGTGAAAATTATCCAAACTGCTTCATTCAGGATTTGAACTCGGGTAGCCAATTCTACTTCCCGCAAGGATAACCACTCAAAGAAAAAAAAATCCTATATATATATCTATATATAATGGAGATAGACTGCATTTTTGTCTGAAGTCGAAACTATATTACTACTCAAGTCACAATTCCTTTAATTATTTACGTCAAATTCTCCATGATTTCATTCTTTTAAACCTTCAGTTATTAATAAAAATAAAAATTGTTTTACATTATTAATACTGTTGATCATATCTACGTACTAATAACATGCAATTGTATTTATATATACAACAAAATAGCGATTTACAGTTTGAACGAGAAGGCTAATTTGCATATTGATATTTAAAATTTTATTTTAATAAATATGTGCTTGGTATTATTGATTTCTAATTGTTTGGTTTTATCTTAAGAAATATAAACAAAAATCTCGTAGATAAATCTTAAAAGAAATTTATTTACAAGAAGAAATAACTGTAATATTATCCTTTACTTCCTATTTTAACTAAATAGTTAAATTAGGAAAATTTACCAATGAAACAGGGGAGTAAGGGAAAATGATGGAATAGTTAGTTTCAAAGTTGTTCTATTTTTCGATTATACCCCCTCTGTTGCAGATCTTTTTATCTGCATTCTTAGTCAGTTTCATTAGCCTTTCTAATTTAATATGATATTTTATTATATTAAAACTTAAATACTTGCACCCGGAGGGTGCATATATTTGCTAGTATGTAGAACAAAATTTATTTCAAAAATATATATATTTGAGCACTCTGGGGTTGGATTTATATAATGCATTAATTGTAAAAGTATCCCATACCTGTGGGGATTAATAAAAGTAAATAAAATAATATTTCTGTTTTGTTTGTTTTAAGGCATAAATCAATTCTTAATGGATAATACAATTTTGTTTATTAACTCATGTTTTTCTATTTAACCCATAGACGGGACCCTAACAGGTACTACCACTCCGGGTCAGAGTGGACCAGGGAGCAATGGTGATGAAGGGGTGCTCCACATTCCCCAAACCCCCAGAACTGGAACCTCACCATCAGATAGAGTTTAACATCATTCCCAGGACATGTAGACCCGCAGCCACTGCCTTCTAGCACCCATATGATAAGGGTTGGGGCAATCATATAGGTGCTAGGGCTAAGGTAGAATATTGCATGTTATGGACTGCTCAGCCACCCGGGTTCTATCCTTAAGCATCACGGGTCGCCACCCACGGCCAACAGGTGGCCCCATTGGTTGAGTCTTACCCCTCTGCAGAGGTGCAGTCGGTGCATTCTAACGCCCCAGCTGACAGGGCGGAATATTTCTCTGAATGTTTGAGATGAAGCTTGATGATTAGTATTATCTGCATTATTCTGACTATTGTCTCCATCTTTATTGTTACTAGGGGGGGGGGAAATCGCCCTCTGGGCGACGTAGAATAAATATTGCCTGAGTTGAAAATTTAATATCAGAGGGTTTGTATCATAAGTAAAGTAAAATCATCAAATTTATTACAGGAGTACAAAATAAAATAAATCTATTAAAAGGAGTAAAAAAATTTAAGAAATTGAAATGAAAACTTAGTTCTGATAACTTTAAATATACTAGCAAATATATGCACCCTCCGGGTGCAAGTATTTAAGTTTTAATGTAATGAAATATCGTATTAAATTAGAAAGGCTAATGAAACTAAATAAGAATGCAGATAAAAAGATTTGAAACAGAGGGGGATATAATCGAAAAATAGAACAACTGAAATTTACTCTTCCATTACTCTCGTCTTTCATTGTTATTTTTTCTAATTTAAGTATTTAGTTAAAAGAGGAAGTAAAGAATAAAATGACAGTTATCTTTTCTTGTTAATGGATTTCATTTAAGATTCATTGAAGAGATTTTTGCTTATATTCATTAAGATAAAACCAAACAGTTAGAAACCAATAATACTAAGCATATATTTATTAAAATTACATTTTTAATATCAATATGCAAATTAGCCCGCCGTTCACACTCTAAACCACTATTTTGTTATATATATATAATTACAGTTGCATGTTGTTAGTATGTAGATATGGCTAACAGTATTAATAATGTAAAACAATTTTATTAATAATTGAGGTTAAAATAAGGATAAATTCATGGTGAATGTGACGTCAATATCTAAGGGAATTGTGACTTGAGTAGTGATTTAGTTTCGGTTACAGACTAAGAAACACAATCTCCATTATAATAAGATATATTTTTATAAAAACACACACACACACACACACACACACACACACACACACACACACACACAAATATATATAAAAGGAAGGAAGAACTCAACACCGTAATTCCATAATAAATTTATTTCGACCAAAGTTGGGGCCTATATAAATCTAAGTTGATTTAAAATAGCTCCCCAAACTTCCGTCTCATCAGATGGGTCTCAATTCACTTATTGAGACCCATCTGATGAGACGGAAGTTTGGGGAGCTATTTTAAATCAACTTAGATTTATATAGGCCCCAACTTTGGTCGAAATAAATTTATTATGGAATTACGGTGTTGAGTTCTTCCTTCCTTTATTGATAAATATTGCTCTGTATATAATCTAAAAAGTTTATTATACATTGAGCTCTCTTCAGTGATTTAAAGATTCGCTGTATTTATACATACTTGATCATCAATATTAATACAGTGTATCTTAGAAATCACATATAGAATCATCCCTTACTACCAAGTTTTGGATAAATCTCATTATATATATATATATATATATATATATATATATATATATATATATATATATAAAATACCAGGTATGTATTTATTAAAACTTGTTTAAAAAACTAATGAGGACTGTCTAACATTGCATGCTCAAATTTTGAGTGTATTCTATTTATGACGATTTTAGGTAGTGTGACGTAAGCAGTGACATAGTTTTTGTTACAGACAAAAACCGGAAGGGAATCTCCATTATTAATAGATTTGTACAACGTTTCGGACGATATGCCCGCCGACCTTCTTCAGGTATTTCTTGTCAAAAAATAAAATAAATTAAATTAAATTAAATAAATGAATAAAAAGTTCTTGGCGTCTAGAGTAACAGATTAATAAAAATAAATTAAATTAAACTGAATTGAATAAAATAAATAAACAAATAAATAAAAAGTTCTTGGCGTCTGGACTCCAGAGTAACGGTCTGGTGAATAAAAGTCTCCGTCTATACTTCTAAACAGTTGTGTTTTTTTATCTCTCTTCATCTCTTCATTTTAATGCTGTAAAACTTATTCCCTATAAACCAAAAGTCGCTCAATACACTTGAAAAAGACAGGAACTTAGACATACATTATCTATCCCTGATATTAATCCCTCTATATTATGTATTTATTGTTGATAATATGGTTGCCATATTTGTAAGTAGACAGTGGTCAATATCATTGATAGAGGATTTATATTTAGGTTAAGTGGACATGGAGTCAACATCTATACCCCTATAAACTTTGTGCTACACACAGCAACCGCCCAATAAATCCATCACTATCACCATGGACCTTATACTCCCACCAAGAGCGGCGGCTAAATACCTTCTACCTTCGCTGCCTTAGACGTGTACTGGGCATCACCTGGAGGGACAGGATCACTAACACAGCAGTCCTAGAGAGAGCTCAACTCCCCAGCCTGTACTCTCTACTGAGACAACGTCGTCTCTGATGGTTGGGTCATGTACGTCGGATGGATGATGGACGAATCCCGAAATACATCCTGTATGGAGAGCTAACATCTGGTAAAAGACAGATTGGTCGCCCCCTACTGCGATTCAAAGATGTCTGCAAAAATGATCTCAGGTGCTTCGGCATTGTCCCTTCTAGCTGGGAAAATTTGGCTCAAGACCGCCCTCGGTGGCGGCAGAATCTCCACAGAGGACTGTACATGTCAGAAGTCACCCTGATACAACATCATGAAGCTAAGAGGTCCATAAGAAAGCAACGGCAACAAAGCATCGGAACATCATCATCTACAGGGACAACCTACAAATGCAAAATCTGTGGTCGAGAATGTTTCTCAAACATAGGACTTCATAGTCACAGGAGGCGCTGCAACTTCAGGGGCACACAAAAACTTTTATCATAGTCTTTCGAGACTGAATTGCCAATGAGAATGAGAGAATCACCAAGAGGATTAAATAACTGTATCCGGGTAAACTAAATATGTGTTTTGTTAAACTCTGACGATTCTTGTCGGACAAGTTTTTGTTCGATCCTTTCTGTCAGGCCATCTTTTTAACATCTGGGTGGAATTGGTGTAACAATCCAAAGGTTTTTTTTCACAAGCGCTTTCTGCACGTCTTTGTGCTATCATCAGGTGTGGAACTGTTGGGATGTTTTCGTTGTTTTGCTTTCAAAACAAGCAGTAGCAGTAGGAATTAGTAGTAGGAGGGGTTCACAAGTTCCGTTTAAACGAACAGTGGCAGTAGAAATGTGTAAGAGGGAGGGGGCTAACAATTTTGTAAGAATGTAAGGGGAATGGTGGGAGGAGGATTAGCGGGAAATTATAGGCATTTGAGAACATGTTGACTGGTTTCAAAGTTTAGTGGGATTTGTGAAAAAAAACTTTGGTGGATTGCTACACCAATTCCACCTAGATATTAAAAAGATGGCCAGACAGAAAGGATCGAACAAAAACTCATCTGACAAGAATCATCAGTAGAGTTTAACAACATGTTTAAAAGAAAAAATGCTGCCAAAATATACTCAAGTTAAAAATTCTTAGCCTAACAACAAGATATTATATTATATATATATATATATATATATATATATATATAGTTGTTAGGCTTAGAATTTTTAACTTTATACTTACTATCTGACATAAAATTTGTGAATATTGAGAATTTTCTGGTTGTATAATTTCTTTTTACAGTGAATCCCATTATTTTTGAAAACCTCATCTGATGAATGTGAAATTTAAATTTGTTGGGAAGTATATATCGGAAAATGTCATGTGAAGGGGATTTTATGATTTCTGACTACTATTAACTTAGAATATGCTTCATCATAATTTATTTCAACTACGGAAATGCAGCATCATGGGACGTCAGAAAAAACAGTTATTACTATATAAAAATTAAATATTTTATAAAAAGAAGGTCTGCAAAATGAATTATGTTCTTTAAAAGACTCTTTTTTATTTAAAAAAAATTTTCTTTTACCGAATTTTACTTTTTAATAAAAAAAAATCTTTTAAAAAACATAATTCATTTTGCAGACCTCTTTTATAAAATATTTAATTTTCTCCCATTGGTCCTATAACACACACACACACACACATATATATATATATATATATATATATACACATACACACACGTCACCATGACAGTTCTAGAATGATGTTACAATAACACACAATAAATATTGTATTGTATTTATTGACTTGTCTTTTTCCCTACCAAATATTCTGTGTTAGGTTACCCTCTAACAAACTGACAAAAGAGAAAAAACAGATTTTTCATTAAAAATTATATTGTATAACTTGAATTTTTCCTGCTAATTCTTAGAGCATAAATAGTAGGGCAAATTCATACTAAAATTCTAAGTGGAGTAAAGCACTCCACTTAAAAAAAAAAAAATTTTTTTAAATGTTAATGGTCAGATGTGGAGAATTTTTTTTTTTTTTTTAAATATGTCATATCAACCTCGATGGGTCATTTTATGCCAGCAGTTTTGAAAAATTTGTAGCGATAGTTTGTAATAAAATTTTTTAAAACTCAATTAGAAAAAAAAAAAAAAAAAAAAAAAAAAATTCTACTTAACCCATAGATGGGACCCTAATAGGTACTACCGCTCCAGAGTGAACCTGTGAGCAATGGTGATGAAGGGGTGCTCCACATTCTCCAGAACTGGAACTTCATCAGATAGAGTTTTGACATCATTCCCAGGACATGAAGACTCTCACCCACCGCCTTCTAGCACATATATAAAGGAATGGAGGTTGCCATTGGGGCAATCATATAAGTGCTAGATTCCCGTGTTAAAATATGGCTTTTTTTTCTTTTTTAAATACAAAGATTCAATGGTTTGTTTTGTTTTACGGCATAGCAACCTCGGTGGGTCATTTAATGCCAATAAAGTTTTGAAATAAATTCATTGTTAATGGATACTCAATATTTTTTATAAAAACACATTTTTCTATTCAACCCATAGAGGGGACCCTAACAGGTACTACCACTCCGGGTGGAAGTGGACCAGAGAGCAATGGTGATGAAGGGGTGCTCCACATTCCCCAGACCTAGAAGTTTACCATCAGATAGTGTTTAACGTCATTCCCAGGACATGAAGACCCTCAACCACTGCCTTCTAGTATCCATATATGATAAAAAGGGTTGGGGCAATCATATAGGTGCTAGGGTTTGACAAGGCTAACCAATTGATCAGAAGGGGGCCTCTGCGACTTCCCATCTAACCTAAGAGCAAAAGTGGAGTGTTGCAAGACATGGACTGCTCAGCCACTGGGATTCTGTCCTTAAGCATCACGGGTAAATTTTTTTAAAGAAATCCACTTCAGGAATGTTTTGTTGGTTGGGTTTTACGGCATGTCAACCCTTGTTGGGTCATTTTATGACCAAGACGTTTTTGTTTTATTCTTTCTTGATGGGTACTCAATTGTTTTCTTTAAACACGTTTTTTAATAACTTATTTTCTATTAAACCCATACATGGGACCTTAACAAGTACTACCACTCTGGGTCAGAGTAGACCTGGGAGTAATGGCTATGAAGGGGTACACCACATTCATATATCTATGTTTGGTTGAACTCGGGTGACCATTCCTATCATACGAGTTTCTGTTCAATCCTTTCAAGGTGTCTTGCCATCTTTTTGGTGTCAGGGTGGAACTGGTGTAGTAATCCACCAAAGGTGTCTCTACAAGCGCTTTTGGCATGTCAATGTGCCATCTTCAGGTTGGAAACTGATGGTATGTTTCGTGGTGTCTCGTTTTTAAGGAAAACGAGCAGTAGCATAGGAATTGGTATTGGGAGGTAGTAACAATTGATAGTCAAACTAATTATCTACTACAAAATGTTTAAAACTAACAACTCCTCCCTTAAAACTACTCTTCTTAAGGAGACCAATATTTTATACGAATTCAAATGTCCTGTAGGAGACTGTCTCTCCAAAATCAATAACATGTATATTGGCCACACGACGACCACATTATCATGCAGATTAACACTACACCTATCGGATACCAGTTCTATTTATCAACACCTTAAAACACAATCATGCACCCCCCTCTACCCACCACAAAATTTTAACAGAAAATACACTCAAACTATATAAAGAAAAAAAACAAACAAAAACTTCAAATAATTGAAGCTCTATATATCAAACAAAAAACCCTACCTTAAACAAAATAAACTTTGAAACAAGTCAACATGTCCTCAAATGCCTATAATTTCCCGCCTATCCTCCTTCCACTATTCCTCTCCCCTTCTAACAAACTCGTGACCCCCCTCCCACAAAATCTCTACTGTATCGTTCATTCGAACTACCAATTGTTACTACCTCCCACTCCAATTCCTATACTACTGCTCGTTTTCCTTAAAAAACGAGACACCACGAAACATACCATCAGTTTCCAAACTGAAGATGGCAGATCAACATGCCTAAAGCACTCGTAGAGACACCTTTGGTGGATTACTACACCAGTTCCACCCTGACACCAAAAAGATGGCCAGACAGGACTGAACAGAAACTCTTACGACAGGAATCATCACTAAAGTTCAACCAAACATGTTTAAAAGAGAAAATGCTGCCAAAATACACACACACATATATATATATATATATATTATATATATAAGTAAAGTAAAGTCATCGGGGCGGCCTAAAGTCAGTATCAGCCAATCAGCAAGGGAGTCTATCCCCTTTTCACTTGCGCTAGACCAAGGAGATTATTTTAGCGTCTGAGGTGGAGCGCCACACCTACCGTCAGCTCCCTACTTTACAGCACAGATCCCTGTGCTACTCATATGCCGAGTTGGCGAGGACCGGTATCGAACTAGGAACCTTGTGGTTTCTAGCCGAACGCTCTACCGACTGAGCTAATGTATATGTGTGTGTGTGTGTGTGTGTGTGTGATAAAAGGGTATGAAAACACACAATGTTAAAATAAATATATTTTTATATCATTTTCATTGCTAATATTGACAATATTTTGATTTATAAAAAATCATCATCATCAGAGCATAATGATAATTAGGTCCGTTTTTAGATGTAAATGTTTTTAATCTGGACTCCGCGAGAGAGAAGCAGAAAACAATTTAAATTCAAACTGGAAACATTGTTTTTCCCAAAAAGCGTGTAAGTCATGCGATTGCTTCCTCTTTGTTCATTCGCTGCGTTTCGCTAACGTCATGTACATTTCGCTACATCGTGTTTCTTCGGTGTAAGTTTTTGAAAGAAAAAGAAATACTTCAAATTCAAAAATAGAAAAATTCTCTTTTTCAAAAAAGAATTTTAACCGGTTCATGGTCAGTTAGTAACGGATTTTTTCAGAAAAGAAATGTTTTTATTTCATTATTTAAAAAAATTACTTTTCATGAAAAATATGAATGGTGTAAGGGTGTATTGGAATAATGTGGAATTTAAATTTGTTAGGAAGCAATGATCATCCGTAGTTTACAGATTTGATTTATCTGGTGATCGTAAAATATATACACCGATGTATGTATTTATCAGTTTAAATACCGTTCCTTAATAACAGCTGTCTATGGCCAAGAGGTAAGGAACTGGGCTGATGAAAAGGCAGTCGGGTTTTGCTCACAGTCAGATACGATACTGTGGATACAATTTTACTGTGTCCTTTTAGATTTTTGTGCACCAAGGACACAAACACGTACCTATCAGCATGTGTGTGTGTGTGTGTGTGTGTGTGCATACACATATATATATACTTTAAAAATAAGCAAACCTTCATCGAGACTTGAATCCCGATGAAGGTTTGCTCAATACTGAAACTTTATAACTAACTTTACCATCAAGAATAAATTCATCTTCTTGGAATATTTTGTGTTTTTCTATTTTCTACTGTCAGATTTAATTTCCATACAGCTTGGAGTTAGCCTGGAAATGTCTAGCCACACTGAAGAGACGTGATACGTCGAAACACTGCGTCTGTAGATGACTATATATGTTCCCAATCCCCTAGTGGGTTGAGCACTTTAGAGGGAATTTCACTGAAGTCTGCCAACTAAGCTTAAAAAGGCAAAGCTCTACTATAAAAGGGATGGAGCACTCTCTGGTGGCCTATACATACATACAGATATGTGTATAGATCAGTTAAAATCCCCCTCCCAGTTTGTATGTGGTGATGGCTGAGTGGATAAGGAGTCTGACTAATGATGAATCAATCAGGTTTCCATCCCAGCTGGGAGGTAGCCAGGAAATTTCTAACCACACTGAAGAGATGCGAGATAGGTGTCTGAATTATATATATATATATATATATATATATATATTTTATAAAAAAAGGTCCACAAAATGTATTTTGTTCTCAGAAAAAATTTTTTAATTCTTTTTGTTTTACATATGCAACACGTGTTTCAGATCTTCTGGTATCTTCTTTAGGCTTTTTTATAAAATATTGAATTTTCTCCCGTTGGAACCAGAACAACATTTTATATATATATATATATATATATATATATACATACATACATACATACATACACACATTATGTTGTTTTTATGGAGTTCACATATGCTCCTTGGTCATTATATGTGGTGAGTGCTGAGGGGAAAAATGTTGGTTGTCTTAGAAGCATGTAATAAAGTAAAGATCAGAATCAAAATTATGAGAATTGTCTTAATCTTATTTTCCTAATATTTCGAGGCACCTTCCTCTTTACAAGGTTATAGTATATGTAAGTACACAAACATGAAAATAAATTTTTTTTCCAATACTCACAGAATATATATATATGTATATAATGCTGATAACTTTTTATATTAGTGCATTCTGGGATGCACATATCTGCTTTGAATGAGCCCACGGGAAAATTTATGGGTCCCTACAGAAAGTTTCTTAATAAATTGTAGGGTTTTTATTTATGATCTGGAAAACAACTGAAGCCATCTAACTCCTACCTTGTAACCTGTCCTGTGTAATTCATTTCTAAGAAACTATTGAAATGTATTTACAGTTAGCTTGAAATTGTGAAGGAAGAAAAAAAGAAAAACACTTGGATGCATGAATATGATTTTACAGCATCCTTTTAGATTTTTTTTGTCAGGGGACACGTACCTATCACACATTTTAGATGTAAAACGAAAAGATCAGATGTTTTATTTTTAATGGCATATCAACCCTGAGGGTTAATACCAAAATTTTTCGGTGCTGTTATAGTATAAGGTGTCCTACCTAAGTAAGAGTAAATATAAGTAGTAGGCAATTTATTGAAACTAATTTTTCACATATATTCAATTTCAAGAAATGCAATTCAGTCATAAGCTGTATATAGTAATTAAGAATAATTAAAGAAAGAATTTATCCATAATTTAAATGAATCAGAGAACTATTTAATTCTAACCTTATAATATGCTTTTTATGGTAGGCCACATACTATAAGAGAGACATGATTTCGTAGGCCACATACTATAATGGTACCAATTTTTCTTTTTTCGTATATATATGATTTGTAAGAGAATAGTTTGTATGAGAATGGGTAAATAAATATTTTGTCAGAATGGAAGATAAAAGTTGGTATTCATGTTTCCATTACAGGTGTATTTTTGTAGATAGTTTCGTAGATGTATTTAATACACTTCATCATTTTCGGTATAATTTTATTTCTCCTAAGAAGGACAAAATGCCATCAATGTTAGCGTTTTGAAATAGATCTTTCCTATTATAAAAATATGTCGTTTGTTTTCTGTGCGAAAGAAAGAGAGAAACAGAGAGAAGTTTATTATTTTTTGGGCTACTACTGCTACTGAATACCTCAAAAACGTCTGTTGTTTGTGGTAATTTACAGAAGTGGGGGAGGCGAATCTTTTACTGGTGCCACAAAAATTCCATTACCATTTTATTCTTAATCAAAATAGAACACACACACACACACAGAAGTGATTTCAGATTAATTAAACTTTTTTTTTTCTTTTTTTTCATACTCGTAAAACGTTAATGTGTTGGTTTTATTTGATACAAGAGTGTTTGGATTTTTTTTACCCTGACTTACATCACGAAAAAAAAAAAAAAAAAAAAAAAAGGCTTTCCTTCTCTCTCTCAATGAACATTTGTATGACCATCTGATTTTTGCAAAGGTTCAAGATAAGGAAAAATATATTTTCTGAATTCTTTATCCAAAACAACACGACTAGGCCAAGAGAAAAAAAAAATGGGTCACGTGACCAAACATTCCTCCTCACACCATGTGTAAAAAAAATTTTTTTAAATTAAAAAAATGATTACCTTTCTTACTTTCGTATTTTTTTTTTTTTATGTGAATTTATCAGCGGGACATTTTAGGATTAGTTTAAGTGACCCCCTCCCCGCCGCCAAAAAAAAAATTGAAAGACCGAAGTTAAAAAATGGGGGGGTGGGGTGAGAAAGGGCGCTCCCCTCCAACATTAAAATTTGGAGTTTCATTATGACATTTTCGCAAGAAAATAAAAATAAAAACATTAAAAGTAATTTAAAATTTGATAAACATAATTAAAATATCGTTCGTAAATAAATATCAAAATAAACCCAGTCAGGGGGTAAATAATTTTTTTTAAAAAAGGTGGCGGTAATAAAGTCCCTTTTATTTCGATTTATCAAATAAAAAAAATACGTTTTCGGTTTTTAACAAGAAAATGTACTTTTCATTCCCACCAAAACAATGACTTTTTTAGTCCTATCATTTCTCTTGTTAATAAAATGGGGGGGGGGGAATATTTCAAATTGAAAAAGCAATTTATTCTAAAAAAAAAAATTAAAAATAAATAAAAATTATTGAAGTTTAATAATAATGGGATTGTAATAATGTTAAAAAAAAAATAAAAAAAAAAAAAAAAGATTAAAAAACATTGGGGTAAAAAAATTTTTAATTTACAAGAAAAAAAAAAAAGCAAAAGAAATAATTAACAACTTAACAAAAAAAAAAAAATGTATATTTTTTAAGTTTTAGAAATTTAAATTTAAATTTTTGGATGAGGAAAAATTAAGGTAAACATCTAATTTAAAAAAAAATAAAAACAGTTTCTTTTTTTGGGGGGGTGGGGGGTAAATCTATATAAAAAAAAATTTTTAAGTCAAGAAAGAAATAGAATTGTTTTTAATAGGTAAATAAAAAAAAAAGTTTATGAAATTGTAATTTGTTTTTGCAGAAAACACAGATGAAACTAAAATCAATTTAGTTTATAAAAGAAAAAATTTCAGGTAATTATTAACTTTAAATTCTGCTGGAACGGAGACAAAAAAAAAAACAGAATTTAGAACCTAAGGGTGAAGGTTTTAAATTAACTAAAACAAATGAAATAAAATTCGATGTTAACATATATCAAATCAGTATCAAATTAAAATTAAAATATAATAAATAAATAAAAAAATAAAAAAAACGTCATGTAAAATCTCATTTTTTTCTCTTTTCTTTTTTTTACTTATTGGGATTTCAGGTATTCCCCCGTAGTTAACCCCATAACCGATTACAGTTTCTTTACGGTCGATCAATCATCATTATTATTATTATTATTATTATTATCTATCTTTCTTTCTTTCATCCTTTTTTTATACTTTGAGGGGGTTTCTTTTAGGTTTTTCTTTTCATCTACTTACCATAAATTGTTCGCAATCGTCTTTCGTTAACGTCCACATGGCTTCGACTCGCCATTTTAGTTGCGGAGCTCTTCTCTTAAAGGAGGACAGAAAAAAACCCTGCGTGTCACGTGACCCGATCTCATTACTGAATAAGAAAATAAAAATAAAAGAGCCGAATGGGGCAAGAGAGTGACGAGACGATAAAGTAGCTTTGTAGGGAGTCGAAAAGTAGAAAGATGAAAAAAAAAAAAATAACGCTTTTTCTGGCATAAGGCCATAGTAGTTGGAGTACTTGTTTTCTAATAATGATCTGCAAAATGAGACATCTCTAATTCTCAAAATAAATCATTATTTTTCTAAACCTTACTTGAGACTAGACCGGTGGTTCTCAACTGCGATTCACATGGACCATGCAGGGGGTCCGTTGTAACATTACTCAGGTACCACCAATTTTCCCTGTGAAATTTACCCCCCCCCTCTATATTTAACACTGTGAAACTTTCTCAAAGGTTAATATTATCTTGAAAATATTTGTCCATTCAAAAGAAGAAACATTAAAATAAAGTCCTGATGATTTTTTTTTAAATTTTCAGTTAACGAAAATTATGAACGAAAAGCAATGTTTACATTTTTGCACCGTTAAATCAACTGGAATTTAAGGTAGCCAAAACAAGTTATGACAAGAGGCTTTTTTTTTAATTCTATGAAAAATCAATTAATGGTCCGATTTTTACGAAAACTTCCATAATTACTTGCCTGTTGATGAAAATATGTCTGAAATAGTTTTTTTCCAAAAATATATAAGGGGAAATATTTTTTATGAGGTCTACTCCCCCCCCCAATCTTATTTTAAGAAATATTAAAAACGATTTTTACTTTTTTCCTATAAAGATGAGAGTTTGAATAATTATATCAGAAGATAGTATGATAATTTTGTTAAAAATTGAAATAGATCACTAAGTAGGCTTTAGCCTATTCTAGTATTGCCCAGGTTTTAATTAAGATTTTCCTTCTCCCAGACTGGTTGCCTAAACAAGCCCAGTCTGCTCTACTATTTACCTATACCTGGAGTGAGTATAGTTGGATTCATACCTTTCCCAAGGGTATTAGCACTATGAGAATTGTCCATTTCCTGCAACTCTAACCACTACACCACCACGCTTCCCTAATATATTAAAAACAAATGACACTGCTGAAATGTACCCACTGCTCTGGGATAAAGCCCAGCTCTCCAGAATAGTTATTCCATCGACTTATCCACCCTGTTAACTGGGGTGTTAGAAAGCACCGTCTGCACTTCTGCAGAGGGGTAAGACTCCCCCAATGGAGCCACCTGTTGGCCGTGGGTGGCGACCGGTGATGCTTAAGGATAGAACCCAGGTGGATGAGCAGTTCATGACTTGCAATACTCCACTCTGGCCCTATCTTCGGCTAGACGGGTGGTCAGAGAGGCTCCCTCCGATCAATTGGCTGGTCATGTCAAGCCCTAGCACCTATATGATTTTCCCAACCCTACTGCCCTTATGGCAAGCCCCAACCCCTTTTTTATCATATGGGTGCTAGAAGGCAGTGACTGAGGGTCTACATGTCCTGGGAATGACGTTAAACTCTATCTGATGATGAGGTTCCAGAATTGGAGGTTTGGGGAATGTGGAGCACCCCTTCATCACCATTGCTCCACTCTGACCCGGAGTGGTAGTACCTGTTAGGGTCCCATCTATGAGTTAAATAGAAAACATGAGTTGATAAACAAAATTGTATAATGCATTAACAATTAATTTATTTCACAACTTTGTCGGCATTAAATGACCCACTGAGGTTGATATGACGTAAAACAAAACAAACCAAACCATCGTTTTACCTTGTTGAATCAGAATTTAGTCAGGTTTTTCAATTATTATCAAAAGCTTATGATTATTTCCCTGTTGATGAAATTATGTTTAAAATAAGTTTTTCCTAAAATATACTAGGGGAAATTTTCCCTTCTATTTTATTTTATGAAATCTTTTAAAAAAATGAACCTATAGTCGTTCGTCAAAATAACCAGTTTATATAGTCTCCAATTTATGGTGGTTGTTTTGGATGATGTGATTATATATATATATATATATATATATATATATAGATATAGAGAGAGAGAGAGAGAGAGAGAGAGAGATAGTCGGGTAACCAGTATATAATGTTCGCCAATTTATGGTGCTTGTTTTGGATGCCGGCTTAGCTCAGTCGGTAGAGCCTCAGACTAGGAACCTTGAGGTTCCTGGTTCGATACCGGCCCTCGCCAACTCAGCGTATGAGTAGCACAGGGTTCTGTGTGGTAAAGTGAGGAGCTGATGGTAGGTGTGGCACTCCACCTCAGATGCCAAAACAATCTCCTTGGTCTAGCGCTATTGAAAAAGGGATAGACTCCCTCGCTGTCTGGCTGATACTGACTTTAGGCCGCCCCTTCGACTTTACTTTTACTTATATATATATATGTATATTTGATTTACATATAGATATTAGTAATTATGACAAACACACTATAAAGTTAAATAAATTGTGATGGATTGGAAGTTATCACTCCGAAGGACAAAAATAATATGACAAAAAATAACGATCTGCGCAGGTGGATCGCGCAGCATAAAGAAAGAAAAATTGAAATATTAAAATTATTAATTATTGACTAATCAGAGACGTTCACGCCTAAAAATAACTTATCAAGTAGACCCGTTTCTGGAGCCACCTAGACTGTATATAAAGAGAAGGTTTTCGGAGAACAAGTCAGAAAAGATCAAGCCTGCCTAAATGACTCCACGTCTCTCGTATTAAGAACATTTCGCTACAAACTGAAGGTACTACAACTTATATCTTTCTCTCTTTATTCCCTGACTGCTGCTTTGACTTTGAAACCTTATACTCTTTCTTTCTCATTGAGATACTTTCAACATTTCTACACTTATATTACATGAACATTCAAAAAAGGACTTTTACAGGACTTTACCCAGTATTATCTACTACTATTGTAATTCTTGTGTCAATACATATTTTGTTTGTTAAATGTATGAATTCTTTGTCTTTTCTACTATTTACTAATATATTATTATAGTGTGATGAGTACTCTGCCAAAGTACTTATTAATAACCGCCTCTCACCCACTATAAATTGGCGACTATCCGACATGCTTTGAATACCATCCCACTATAAAATGACAAAAAGAAAAAGAAATTATTTGAAGAAGGAACAAATATGTCTTGTATTAAAACATTAAAGTTCCAGTAATAAGAGAAGTCAAAATGTAGTGTTCAAAGTTCATCAGAATGTGCTTTTTTAAAAGTTCAGCATTATAGAGGAGGAAAGGGTAAAGAGAGAGTGTTGCATCTATAAGATGTGAATGATCTTATATGTTAGAAGGTTCAAAGGTAACCTTCCAACATGGGTACATATGTGTACATGAATTAATCCAACAAAGAAGTTATATATAATAACAAACATAGACTTTATTCTGTGAGCATGTGGAGAAAATACATACATGACAGGTATACATATACTCATGACAAGGTACAGTAAGATATATGGAACAGATACATAGATATACACAAAAGATGTAGGACTTAATCCTAAAGAAGTGATACAGGGTTACATGTAGAAATTAGTCACTTACTGATAGTTTGCTTGTGGAGGGGCAGAAGCACCAAGTGCCTAACCCATGTGCAATGGTTGCCAGACCGAGAGAAAGAGAGAGATTTTTCTCCCAGGCTGCTGTTTATATACAGCCGCCACCTATGGGCAAAAACCTGCAGCAATATAACCCTATCCTGCAGATAACCCTATCGGACTAATGTCTATCCCAACAGGGGCAGACAATCGTTACACATCTATATCAGCAGTGAAGTAAATTTGAAACTCGGTAAGATAGAAATGCTTGTACCTTCGACAGCAGGCAATTAGTAAGAAATCCACTGATGTGGAATAATCAGGCGAAGACTTTTGATCTGCTTTCTTAATCGAAACCAGCAGTATTTATATAATCTTGCTAGGATTCAAATTATCTGGTGTTGCTTAATCGCAGATTTCTTATTTGACCCATTTTAATTTCATCCAATTTTAAAAAGGAAACATTCCAAATGGTCTTGCGTCGCTGAAATGCCTAATGTAAAATTAAGATGAACTGGAAAAAAAAGTTACATGTTTGTTTGATTTGTAATATTGAAATTTTGAATTACAGAAGATATTCATTTAAAATTTTGATCTCATGCCGTTCCAGCCTATTGCCCTAATTTACCCTAGGTTTTAGCGAGCAAGCGTTGTATATTGGTTTACTGAAGATCTGATGTGATCCGATGAGCTCTGGAGTTTTGATGAATTCCAAAAACATGCTATAAAAGGCTGAAAAACAAAAAGAAAAAAAAAAACCTCCTAAGATTACTCAGTACCAGTAATACTGTTATCAACAAAATAGAATATGCAAATATATTGATCTTCAAAGTTTCCATAGAATTAAATACTTACAAATGATAATATGTATTAAGTATTATATCATCCAATTTTAAAAATGAAACGTTCCAAATTGTCTTGTGTCGCTAAAATACCCAACGTAAAATTCAAATGAATTGAAAGAGAAAAAGAAGTTACATATTTTATTTGTAATATTGAAATTATGAATTACGGAATATATTTTAGTAATTTTGATCTCATGTCATCCGGGCCTCCTGCCTTAATTTATGCTATGTTTCAGTGAGCCATTGTCAGGCGAATTTCCGGCTCAACTTAGATATTTTCCGAGTCATGTTTTTGTCAGAAAATTCATGTGGATATTTTAAACGCCTCCCCACAGATTTTATCGGCAAATCAATGTAAATATTTTACAACCCCGTTTAAGCGATAGTGTTAATCAGTTTCAATTGAATATAAAGGAAAAAAGAAAAGAAGAAAGAAAGACGAAAGAGTTAGTGGGAGTTAAGTCAAGATTATTATACTTTTTATATATTGAAGTATTTTCAATAGCTCTTAGGAAAACATATCAAACGTTGTAATAATTAAATTATCATACTGTGGTATATCCACAGGTCATGCTGCTAGTAAACATTGATATGGCAAAAAATATGTGAATATATTAACAAATCCGGATTAGAGTCGGTAAGATAGAAATGCTTGTACCTTCAGCAGCAGGCAATTAGAAATTCACTAGCGTGGAGTAATCAGGCATAGATTTTTGATCTGCTTTCTTAATCAAAACCAGCAGTATTTATATCATCTTGCTAGGATTCAAATTATCTGGTGTTGCTTAATCACAGATTTCTTATTTGACTCATTTTATTTCATCCAATTTTGAAAATGAAACATTCCAAAAAATGAGGATATATTAGCAAATCCGGATGTGTCTTTGATTGGTGCACTGAACTTAATACTGATTAGTGGCACTTTAATTAGATCTTTTGAAAACATCTTGTTTAAGCGGGAAGGTCTCTGATTGGTCCAAAATTATCATTTAATTAGATCTTTTGAAAACATCTTGTTTAAGCGGGAAGTATCGGAAATCTGATAGAGAATTATCTTCCCCTTCTGCAAGAGGGCGAATCACCAACAGAAGGTTGGCACCAAAACCAAATTTCTTCACTTTTCACAGAGCAGTTACCCAGGAGAGATGCGAAAATAAGTGCTCTGATCACCGTGCCCATAAACAGGGCTCACTTGTCTGGAGATTGTCAACCTGAGGAGTCACGTCAATTAAGCGCTCCCACCAGCACACTTTCTAAGGCATTGTATCAGCATACTACAGAAGGCTGTCACAATAGCATACTACAGAAGGCTGAAGAATGAGAACTGACCTGACAAAGCGTCTTAACAACATTCAAACCAGTGAGTCGAACTGAATAGTCACCTTAAAAAGAGCCACTTCTCCAACGAACAGAATTTAACCTCACAGATAAGTCTCGTATCAAATGCCAATAAAATTTGCAACAAGTTCTTGTATTATTTGTCAATACATGTATTAAATTTCCATTGTGTGTTTCGTCCGAACAATTTGCCTAAAACTGAGAAATTTAAGAGTCTCCCCCCTTTTAAACCCATAATTCCTCTGAGAAGGTCTCTGATTGATCCAAAATTATCATTTAATTAGATCTTTTGAAAACTTCTTGTTTAAGCGGGAAGGTCTCTGATTGGTCAAAAATTATCATTTAATTAGATCTTTTGAAAACTTCTTGTTTAAGCGGGAAGGTCTCTGATTGGTCAAAAATTATCATTTTTATTATTTTAGCAATATTAATTAGCATTCAACATGTTAGGGTCACATATATATTGAATTAATATGCATATTTTTCTTAATTATTCACTTAGGCCTAAAATCTTAGAATGGTTTATTATGAACTAGAATCAACTACTTAGTGACGCCTAGGTAGAGATGGGGAAAACCTGGTGTATTGATTTGTTGGAATATCCACAGGTCCTGCTAGTTAAGATTATTATACTTTTTTACATATTGAAGTATTTAGCAATAGCTCTTTAGTAAACATATTAAACGTTGTAATAATTAAATTATCATACTGTGGTATATCCACAGGTCCTGCTGGTTCTTAGAGATTTCCATAGAAGAATAGGTAGATGCGAATCTTTCTCCCTCTAACACCACCCATCTTGGGTTCATTTGAATAGTTGGTTGGTTGTTTTTTATGGCATGTCAACTCTTCTTGGGTTATTTTATGCTGAAGATGTTTTTCTCAATTAATTCTTGGTGGGTACTCAATTTTTTTAAAAACTCAATTTTTGCCAAACACTTTTTGGAGGCCCAGTTGGGTCGTAGTAGTAGTAGTAGTAGTAGTGATTGGTCCAAAATTATAATTTTCATTATTTCTATTTTTGCTCGAACCATATGACCTTAAGGCACGGCACCCCTTTTGCGATTTCAATTCGTGGGGACATTTTTTCCATTTACACCATCAAAATCAGGGTTAATTGTTCACAGACGAGTTTTAGAGTTTTTTTTTTAATTTATAAAACTAACCCTAACCCTAACTCCCAACAAACAACTGGATTTTTACGGTGTAAATGAGAAAATTATCCCCACGAGTTGAGATCGTGGAAGAAGTGGCTTAAGATCATATGGTCCAATTTTTTTTTAAATTCAATTTTTGTCAAACACTTTTTGGAGCTCATATGTAGCATAGCAACAGTTGGGTCATAGTAGTAGGGATTGGTCTGAAATTATCATTTTCATTATTTCTATTTTAGCTCTATACCTGCACTGATCCTATGTGCAGAATGCTTATTTTTGTCATTATTATTTTTGCTTTGAAAGGTGTTAACTTCCAGTTTCTTTCTTATATGTATCACTACTAGTTAAATTATTTAAAAGAGTGATCTTCAAATATCATTCACCTCAATTGAGCCTTATCAACCACTTCAAGTTATGGTTTTTGGACCATATGACCTTTAGGCACCCCTTTTTGATCTTGATTAAGAAAGGACCAGTTTTTCATTTACACCGTCGATTTTTATTTTTTTTAAATTATAAAACTAACCCCTAACCCTAAGCCCTAACAAACAACTGGATATTGACG
Organism: Doryteuthis pealeii; assembly: GCA_023376005.1. Classification (NCBI taxonomy): domain Eukaryota; kingdom Metazoa; phylum Mollusca; class Cephalopoda; order Myopsida; family Loliginidae; genus Doryteuthis; species Doryteuthis pealeii. The sequence continues at coordinate 21,357,653 of CM042178.1, forward strand.
GTGTAAATGAAAAACATGTCCTTTCTTAATCAAGATCAAAAAGGGGTGCCTAAAGGTCATATGGTCCTGGTTTTGTGCCATCTAAGCACATGAGTAGCACAGCTTGAATAATCTAATCTATGCTGTAAATCATCTGGTTGTTGACGTTATATGTGGTGGTCCATATTAGCAAAAAAAACTCTATGAGCTTATCCCAACCCTATTGCCCTTATAGTAAGTCTCAACCCTTTTTATTATGTATGCGCTAGAAGGTGGTGGCTGAGGGTTTAATTGTACTGATTATATGAGGTGAAACTATGTGATAGTGAAGTTCAAATTCTGAAATTCTGGGGAATGTGGAATATCTCTTTATCACCATTACTCCCAACTGATACATTCATTATTAATACTAGCAAATATATGCACCCTCTGGGTGCAAGTATTTAAGTTTTGATATAATATAATATCATATTAAATTAGAAAGGCTAATGAAACTGACTAAGAATGTAGATAAAAAGATCTGCAACAGAGGGGGTATAATCGAAAAATAGAACAACTTTGAAACTAACTATTCCATCAGTTTCCATTACTCCCCTCTTTCATTGGTAAATTTTCCTAATTTAACTATTTAGTTAAAATAGGAAGTAAAGGATAATATTACAGTTATTTCTTCTTGTAAATAAATTTCTTTTAAGATTTATCCACGAGATTTTTGTTTATATTTCTTAAGATAAAACCAAACAATTAGAAATCAATAATACCAAGCACATATTTATTAAAATAAAATTTTAAATATCAATATGCAAATTAGCCTTCTCATTCAAACTGTAAACCGCTATTTTGTTGTATATATAAATACAATTGCATGTTATTAGTATGTAGATATGGTCAACAGTATTAATAATGTAAAACAATTTTTATTAATAACTGAAGGTTTAAAAGAATGAAATCATGGAGAATTTGACGTAAATAATTAAGGGAATTGTGACTTGAGTAGTAATATAGTTTCGGTTACAGACAGAAAAACACACAATCTCCATTATAATAAGATTATTGGTAAAGGGATTCTTTTTTTAACTGATACATTCATTATTAATATTATTGGTAAAGGGATTCTTTTTTTAACTAATACATTCATTATTAATATTATTGGTAAAGGGATTCTTTTTTAACTGATACATTCATTATTAATATTGGTAAAGGGATTCTTTTTTTAACTAATACATTCATTATTAATATTATTGGTAAAGGGATTCTTTTTTTAACTGATATATATGGAGTAATAAATTTATTCTTTTCAGTTGCTTAAATGACCTGATAGATAGATGGATATAGATAGACAGATATAGACAGATAGATAGATAGATAGATAGATAGATAGATATAGACTGAGATAGATAGATAGATAGATAGATATAGACTGATAGATAGATAGATATACACTGAGATAGATAGATCAATAGATAGATGGATATAGACTGAGATAGATAGATAGATATAGACTGATAGATACATAGATAGATATGAACAGACAGCAATAGATAGATAGACAGATATAGACTGACATAAATAGGTAGATATAGACTGAGATTGATAGATAGATAGATATATATAGACTGAAATACATAGATAAATAGATCTAGACTGAGATAGATAGACTGAGATAGGTGGATAGAGAGATAAACTGAGATAGATAGATAGATAGATAGATAGATAGATAGATACTGAGATAAATAGATAGATAGATAGATATAGATAGATAGATAGATATAGACTGAGATAGATAGATAAATAGATGTAGACTGAGATAGATAGATAGATAGATAGATAGATAGATGGATATAGACTGAGATAGATAGATAGATAGATGTAGACTGAGATAGATAGATAGATAGATAGATAGATAGATGGATATAGACTGAGATAGATAGATAGATAGATAGATATAGACTGTGATAGATATATAGATCGATAGATAGATAGAGTGATATAGACTGATAGATAGATAGATAGATAGATAGATAGATATAGACTGCGATAGATAGATACATAGACAAACAGATATAGACTGAGATAGATAGACAAATAGATAGATATAGACTGTGATAGATAGATAGATAGATAGAGACTGAGATAGATAGATAGATAGATAGATAGATAGAGACTGAGATAGATAGACAGATAGATAGATAGATGGATATAGACTGAGATAGATAGAGAGATAAATAGATAGATCGGTAGATAGATAGATGGATATAGACTGAGATAAATAGATAGATAGACTATCATTAACTTCAAATAGCAGGCAAATATATATATATATGTATATATATATATTAGGCAAATAATAGATATGAATGCACTGAGATAAATAGATAGATAGATATGAATACACTGAGATATATAGATTGATAGACATAGACTATCATTAACTTTAAATGGTTTCCACTCCTTTATTGACTGAGATAGATAGATAGATCGATAGATAGATAGATAGATAGATAGATAGCCGGATATAGACTGAGATTGATAGATAGATTGATAGATAGATAGATATAGATTGAGATAGACATAGACTATCATTAATTTGAATAAAATAGATAGATATAGACTGAGATAGAGAGATAGACTGAGATAGATAGAAAAATAGATAGACAGAGACTGAGGTAAATAGATAGATTGATATAGATAGATAGATAGATAGATAGATAGATATAAATTGAGATAGATAGATAGATAGACATAGACTATCATTAACTTCAAATAGGTAAATATTTTTGTTTGGTTTCATAAACTGGTAGAACTAATTTTCATATTAGTTTTTCATTAACTTCATGCGTTCTAATAAGTTGTTATTGTCAGGGGTGGGGGCTAAAGTTGGTATCAGCCAATCAGTGAGAGAGTCTATCCCCTTTTCACTAGTGCTAGACCAAGGAAATTGTTTTAGCACCTGAAGTAGAGCGCCACACCTACAATCAGCTCCTTACTCTACTGCACAAATCCCTGTGCTACTCATACACTGAGTTGGCAAGGACCAGTATCGAACTATGAACCTTCTGGTTTCTAGCCGAACGCTCTACCAACTGATTTACATTAACTTCATATGCATTAATAAATTGTTATAAATTCTCCCTAGATCTTCAGGTCTAGAGCCTCACTATCAAATTTAGTTTAGTGTCATACCATGAACACTTTTTTTTTTTTTTTGGTTTCTAGCCGAACGCTCTACCAACTGATTTACATTAACTTCATATGCATTAATAAATTGTTATAAATTCTCCTAGATCTTCAGGTCTAGAGCCTCACTATCAAATTTAGTTTAGTGTCATACCATGAACACTTTTTTTTTTTTTTTTTTTTTGGGGTGGGGGGTACCTTACTAAGCCCTTGTCAACGGGGCTGGAATTCCTTTATGGGAGGACATAGAGAATATTAGAATAAAAATTTCTACCTGGCTTTCTTATGCAGTGAATTCGATTATATCCAGGTTTTGGGAGATTTGCCTCCCTTTTTACATTGAACGAAGGCCTTTCCCATGTCCATTTTGGTAACATGACAAGGTGAACCCTAGAATGATGTTGAAAGAGAAAGACGTCTTTTTTCCCTTTCATAGACACTATGCACATGGTATATGTTTTTGTTCCCAGACCTCCTGAAATATAGTAAATGGTTTCCACACCTTTGTTGTTTAACCCTTTTCTTCATGTTTCTTGAATACCGTGTGACTCTTTTATGGTGTGGGATGGGAATTATGTCCCCTCTTTGCATGTTGTATAATTAAATGCTATATGACTTGTTTTGTTTGGTTTTTTTTCTACTGAATATTCTGTGTTAGGTTACCCTCTTTTGGATAACTTAATACATTATGAGAATAAAGTTGTTAACAATGAATTAACACCTCACAAATTCTTAAACAGGTGTTGCACTACTGAGGGTCTGTAATTACTATTTACTTAGCTTTGCTTAGTCTAACACACAGGCTGCATGTTGTTTATTGTTCCTGCTTAGTGGTCACCCATATTAGAGCAGAACAGGCTTGTTGCTGCTTAACTTGACAGTAAGAGGAGCCTTATTGTTCTTGACTAAAATTAGCTTCATAAAATAGATTTCACACAGACACAGACACAGACATAGACAGACACACACACACACACATACCTCTATCCAAAGATAAACCTTTCATAAAGGGGTGCACTTATTTTATTTTAGTGTCCTTGGTATGATATTAAACTACATCTAATGGTGAGGTTGCGATTCTGGAACTCTCAAGATTGCCATTACTACCAGGTCCACTCTGAGCCAAAGTGTTTGTACCTGTTAGTACAGGTTAGCACATATATGATAAAAAGGTTGGGTGTTTGCCATAAGGGCAATTGAATTGGGAACAATTGTATAGGTGCTATGGCTTGATGGGGTTAGGATACAGGAATTCTAATTGATTAGAATTCCCTATCAAATCTAAATTATCCCTCACCCCGTCTGTCACATGGGGTACTCCACACTCCCCAGAGCTTCAGATTAGGAAACTCACCATTAGATGCAATTTAATGTCCTGCCCAGAACAGATGCTGCATGGAGGACCTCCCAAGAGCAATGACTGATAGGGATGGTTAGAGAGAGGAAGAGAAAGAGTCATGGAGATTTGTGCTGCTCACCCGACATGATGATGATGATGATGATGAAAATTGGCTGACCATTTCAAATACCTTGGTAGTACTATTTCATCTACTGAAAGCGAGATCAGCATATCTATAGATAAAAACTAGACTAACAGCCATATGAAATTCTGATGTCTCTGGTAAAACAAAAAATTCTGTTACAACATTTAAACAACAACAATCTTTATTTTATTTTAAAAAATACAAAAACTTTTAAAGATTTGGTTGCAGAGAGAGAAAGAATCATGGATATTCATGCTGCTTGCACGACCCCCCGATGATGATGATGATGATGATGGCTGACTTTAGGCCACCCAAATGACTTTCTTCTATTCACTACTATTTTAATATCAAACAAAATTCACAATGGACAGATTCCTGTGCCTCAAAAGATTCAATGTCAAACCTGCCACTCTGAACTCAGAGAAATAATTCAAATACTGGAAACTAATGTTCATCAACAATTTATTCCCCATTAACGCTAGTGACGATGTCATAAACGACCCCTTTACGTCAATACAACATCTACTGAAAAAAAATCTGATTATGACCCTCCCAATCTTACCTGACTAAGTACAAAAGACATAACCCTAACCAAATGTAAGATAAATAGGAACATTATCAATGCCATGTTAGACTCTGGTAGCGTGGGAACTTTTATTAATAATTACTAATAATTAATAATTAATTAATACCAATTTAGCTGCCATAAAAAAATAATGCTAGGCCTATTGAGATTGGCTTCTTTTTTAATAAAATTTTCAAGTATTTAATTATTAATAATTAATTAATACCAATTTAGCTGCCATAAAAATAATGCTAGGCCTATTGAGATTTGCTTCTTTTTTAATAAAATTTTCAAGTATTTAATTATTAATAATTAATTAATACCAATTTAGCTGCCATAAAAATAATGCTAGGCCTATTGAGATTTGCTTCTTTTTTAATAAAATTTTCAAGTATTAAATTATTAATCCATGCATTCAACTGATTCATGAGCATCAGTAAAAAAAAAAAAAAATATTACACATGTAATTAACTTTGAATACAATTTAAACATTAAATTCGCCTTAGAAAATAAGGAAAATAAATAGGAATTTAAAAATAGTAAAATTTAAAAAATAAAATCAACAAAGATGGAAAACCCCTCTCTTGTAAATAAGGAAAATAAATAAATAGAAATTTAAAAATGGTAAAATTTAAAAAAACAAAAAAATTATCTACAAAGAGGGGGAAAACTTACAACAACCGTTCTTCCTGGTAGTAAGATCAAACTCGAGTAATAAAATGGTTGTAATATATATTAAGAGAGCGCTATTGCCATTGGCTGGAGGTCAGGTGACCAGTACTATATCTATGGTCATCAGAAGGCGAGGTCAGTTGCTGAGGGGAAAGGGTCGAGGTTTGATCAACCCCGATTGGTCCCTTGAGTGAGAAAATTCATTGTTGAAAGACCAGAAATTTCCAATGATCCCAAGGAAAAACAACGCTGTGACTTCCCTCTCAATCATCTTATAGATGTATTTTTACAAGATTCTTTTTCAACTTTGAAAAAACTTAAAATAAAATGAAAGAATATTTTTATTTTTCTATTTTTTTTCCTCATGTGAATTTGTGGTTTACGAGTTTGAAAAAAAATACAAGAAAATCTTAATAAATACAGATGATAATTTGGAAAAAGGTGCAATATCACGCAATATCTTTAAAAATTAATTTTTACACCACCTGAAGGGTGTTTTTTTTTTTTTGCTAGTTTAAAATATTAAGGAAACAATATATTTCCCTTGTATCAATCATATTTCCTTCAAAATTCTGACAGTGTACAAAACTCAATATCAGCACCACATTTCATTTTAGAATTGAAAGCTAGATGGTAATAAAAAATGATAACAAGATACAAAAAACATGTTTATCTACTAAAAGTTTTTTTTATAGAAGTTTAAAAGTTTTATATTTCAATACTGTATTTTAAACTTTTAAACTTCTGTAAATACTTTTAGTAGATAAACATTTTTCTTTATTGTTATCATTATTCCCAGGTCCACTCTGCCCCGGAGTGGTAGAACCTATTAGGGTCCCATCTATAGTTTCAATAGAAAAAATAAGTTAAAAAATGTTTTAAAAATGATTGAGTACCAATGTCTTCGGCATAAGGTAACCCAACAAGGGTTGACATGCCATAAAACCCAAGCACTAACCAACCTTTAAGTGACTAGGAGAAGAAAAAAAGAAAGAAAAAGTGGAAGTTACTTCCCTTTGTTTCTAAATTTCATCTTTTTAATGATAATCTCCCTTGAATTCTATTTACCTAAATTCGCTTCAAGGGAGAAAATTCCTCCTAAAATGTGAGTGACTCCCATTAAAAGAGTTTTATTTTTCGTTAGGATTGGCAATATGAGATATTAATTTTATCTTTAAATTAGAAAAACAATACATTTATTATTATCTGCGTTATTCGGACTATTGTCCTCATCTTCATTGTTATCTGTACAACTTTTCGGCCCATATGCTCTACGGCCTTCTTTAAGGAATATCTTGTCAGACTTATGTTGGAATTATAATTAAAAAGGCTAGATCAAATAAAAAAAATATGTGTCAAAATTAAAAAAATCATACATAAGTGAATAGGTAGATATTCTAGCCAAAACAAGACATTAGGTTTGTAAGTTACCAAAATTCACACTGGATTGTCTAATTGGACACATAACCTAGAGGATAAAGGAGGTAGGTTAAGACAGTTTTAAGTGACAGTTATTTCTAGATTGCAGGTTCAATCCTACTCAAGGGCACTAGTAACATAGAATAATAATCACCACAGCTTAACGCCCCTAGAACAGGATACCTCCCCCTGGATTGAATAAAGGGTTAGGTCCAAAGTTATTATTTTTCTAAGTTACAGCCTCTACTCAGGATTGAACCCGGAATCCAGAGATAACTGTCACTTAGAACTGTCTTAACCTAACTACCTTATCCACTAGGCCGTGTGTCAAATTGGACGTTGTACAAATAACAATGAAGATGAGGACAATAGTCCGAATAACGCAGATAATACTAATCATCAAGCCTCATCTCAAACATAATACATTTCCCTTCATTTCATCCTCCTTTTTTAATGCTTATCTCCCTTGAATTCTATTTGCTTAAATTCGTTTCAAGGGAGATAATTCTTTCTAAAAGGTGAGTGACTCCCATTAAATGAGTTTTATATTTATAACACGGATCTCCATGACTTTTCATCACTGTGAAATAATCTTTATCATCTTTTAATAATAATAATAGTTGCAGCAGATCTCACGGCGAAAATGAAAAGATAGACAAATACCTGGACCTTGCTAGAGAATTTAAAAAGCTCTGAAATATGAGGGTGAAAGTGATACCATGCTTAGAAAAGAGTAAACAGTAACCAGAAATTAGAGGAAGAATTGAAACCATCCAGACAATAGCATTTTTGGAATCGGCTAAAATACTCAGCAGAGTCCTGGAGACCCGGGGAGATTTGTTGTCACTCAGACTCTAGCTAACGCTGATATGAAAAACTCAAAAGTAGGGGAAATAATAATAACAACCTGTGGAGAGAAGGAAAATTGCGAATGCTTAGGAATTTTACAAAGGGACACCATTAAAGAGAGATGAAAGAAAAGTTAAAAGAATATCTGAGAAGAACAAGAAAACTCCTAGAAACCAATCTTTGCTGGATTTGGATACAAGTGTTTAGAAACAAATGATTTCTGTCCTTTCACACCAACGCTGTTGTTACTACTGCTTGCTTAAGTGTTCATGCTGCTTATATAGTAAGCAGGAGCTGTTCATACATTTGCATATGTGGTTTGACAATCATGATAAATGCTGACTATTGTGTATAACTGCCCACAGATATTGAGGACAACTTCTGACCAACACCACAGTAATTAACCAATTTTAATTTTTTACTAATACAGTATTTTAGATTAACGTAAATGCTGTAATTTGTTTACAGATTTTATAATTAAATGATGTAATGAATATGTAAATACCTAGGTACCCCCCTCACTATAAACTGATTGGATAGTGTCCTCTATAAATATTCAACACTTTCGTAGTACAAGCGCCTACTAAACCTACTAAGCCTACAAGCAAGACTCCACACAACTACTCAATGCACCAGCTTCTATTCACCTGTGATAATATACTTTACTACAACTTCATAATATATCCCTTAACCAATTTTAATTTTTTTTACTAATTCAGGAACAAATTGCTTAATCAAATAAAAAACAGAGACTGTATAAAAAAATTAAAGATTATTTTAGATGATTTCAGAAATAATGGTAAGAAAAAGAATTTAATTTTTGGGAACTATCAGATGAATTACTTAATAGAATTTACACACACACACACACACACACACATATATATATATATATATATGGATAGATGGATAGATAGAGATGTTTTTCTAAGGTTGATATATAAAGGTAGAAAAGAATGGGGAGATGCCCAAAGAGACATGAATAATAATAATAATAATAATAATGCCGAAGAGAATCTATTAAAATCATGGATTTTTTTTACTTTATTAGGTGGCCTACTAATTTTAGAGGTTTACCAATAGACATATCTTTTATTTTTCAAATTTCAACAATGATCTATTGTGGTAGTACATGTTAGGGTATAATCTGTGAGTTGAGAAAACTAAAAAGGGTATGAATATTTGGAGATTTCATCATCAAAAGATGCTGCTCACTCTGTGGATCTTCTGCTTCATCGTCTCTCCGTCGGTTCACGTCAGAATCTGGGGTTTAAGGAATAAACTTTCTCGACTGCGTTAGGTCTGTCAATTGATGGAGGTTACTCTGATAATTACCTTTCATTGGTTCAATCCCCGTTTACTCCTCCCATATTATCTCATATTGAGGTTTGTCAATCTCACCATCCCTTGTAACCTAACCATACACAATTAACCCTACCTCTTGGCGTCATCATTTGTCTGCATTAAATATATATATATATATATATATATATATATATATATATATATATCTTTTAGGTGAATTGTACTTTAACAATTTTGGGGAAAACATTTTTTTATCTGTGTTATTCAGACTATTGTCCCCATATTCATTGTTATTTGTATGGCGTTTCATCCGATATGCCCTCCGGCCTTCTTCAGGTATTTCTTGTCGGACTCAGGAACCTTCTAGGACTCAGGAACCTTCTAGGACTCGGGAACCTTTTTTTCGAACTCGGGAACTTTCTTGTCATAATCGGGAGCCATCACAGAATGAATTTTGAATAGATAAAATAGGATTTATTTTATTTAACTGACACGTGTTTCGGCCAAGAGTTTATCTCAGTATACATGTATTCTGTCAATTATTATTTTAAATACAAAATAAAATAACAATAACAATAATAGAAAAAACTACAGAAATGTTTAGTATACAAATAAATAGTGACCTTCATCAGAGTAAATCCTTATTGTTCTTTTTTTTATATATAATTTAGGGTAGAAAGACATTAAGGTAATTTGCTTGGCAACTGTCAGTTTCTCACCTATGCGATTTTCAAATCAAGATATATATGCTCTATCAATGATATTGAACACTCTTTATTTATAAATATAGCAAACAATTTTTTCAATATTTGTCATCATCATGGCTTGGCTTCACGAACAAAGATTAAGGGAGGGGTTCATGTTTGTAGCTGATAATGTTATGCTTGCTCTCTCTCTCTCTCTCTCTCTCTCTCTCTCTCTGAACTCACTCTCAATTATGTACCCAATGGGGTATACAACACAACACAAGGAGGCATAACAAACAAATATACAAATAAATAAATATATAACCAAAGAAATTGTGATGAAATTCAAATTTTGACAATGTTGAAATTTCACAATCAGGATATTTAATGGTGAGTCCTTTCTGTTATGAAATTAATTTTTTTTTTATTATTGTTAGAATCCTAAATATGTTGAAATTTTACAATTACAGTATTTTAGATTAATGGAAATGCTGTAATTTGTTTGCAGATTTTATAATTAAATGATGTAATGAATATGTAAATAACTTGGTACCCCCTCACTATAATCTGATTGGATAGTGTCCTCTATAAATATTCAACACTGTGGTGTTACAAGCGCCTACTAAGCCTACAAGCAAGATTCTGTGTGGCTACTCGACACACCAGCTTCTATTCACCTGCGATAATATACTTTACTACAACTTCATAATATATCCCTTAACCCGGATACATCAGTGGCGACAAAGAATTCAGAACAAATCACAAGTTGAACCAACGTCCGACCAAAAATTAATCGACAATTCATATTATTAGATTCTAAAAAATATTTTTAACTAACTTTTAACTTTTTATAACTTTTTAATATATATATATATATATATATATATATATATATATATATAGCATGTGATGAATAAATTGCTGTCTAAATTACTCAAAATGAGAATAACATTGACTTCTCACTTTATCATTTATGTTTACCAAAATTACATGAAAATATTGTGAAATATTATAGATTGAATTTATTTCGATGTAGCCTTCTCTGTTGAGTGTGAAGCCCCATCGGAAAGGGAATGAAAGCCTAAAATCCACACATGACCACCCGAGACACCATGATGTGGACTGGGTGTTAACTTTTCATCAGTATCTGTACATCTTATGAGAACAGAGTAAGTCAACGGTTGTTCTGTGAGTTCACCATCTGATCCTTGAGGAATTTTCTCATCTGAGAAAACCCAAACGTTGAAGGGGGGATGCTTCAGTTTGTTGAAAAAACTTTGTAGCAGGGTCTTTCCTTGTGTCCTTCATGGCCTGTGATAAGAATTGACCCTTTCTCGTCCCTATCAACGGATTTGTTGTGAACGTTGTCAATCATGTCCTGGATCTCTCACCAACAAACAGCCCTGTCGCCTGGGGTTTTAGAATACACTGACAGTATGTAGGGTTAGACCCCCTCCCCTAATGAGTCCACCTGTTGGCCGTGGTTGGTGACCTGTGATGCTTTTCTCACAGACAGTGCTCAACTGACTCTAGATTGCTGCACAGTAGACAAAACCTGAAACAAACAAAAGGAAATTGATCATTTTAAAAGGCAACAATTAACCAATCACACCCTATACATACATATCCTAAACACAGTGGAAAAAAAAATTCAAATTTGGTCACACAGCTACATTCTTCTTCATTATATATATATATATATATATATATATATATATATATGTGTGTGTGTGTGTGTGTGTGTGATAAAAATAACAGAACATTTAGATTTTGGATTAGACTCATATGCAAACAAACCAAGAAGAAGAGATCCATACATGCAGCCTTTAGGCCCAGAAGTTTGAGAAACATATGAGCCCTGTAGAACCTCGTCTCCAAAATGAGTTTTATTGTATCAGATTCAGGAAATTCTTAACTGATGGATAAATTATTCCCATCTCCAAATTGAAGAGAGTTCCCAGGAAAATTGTCTCTTGTGATGGAATCAAGCCAAATTTCCGGGAATCTATGGACAATATCAAAACCTGTCCCGAGTCAAAATTTCCGGGAATCTATGGACAATATCAAAACCTGTCCCGAGTCAAAATTTCCGGGAATCTATGGACAATATCAAAACCTGTCCCGAGTCAAAATTACTTGCTGACTGAGAATATGTTAATCCTAATTTCTGACTTTCCAGGCCTTGTTGGGAATTATAGTGGCAAGATAAAGACAAGGATAAAATAACAGGTAATAAACACAACTCAAGGCTTTACAACAAACAATGCGTTTATCAAACAACAAGAACATGTAACATACAAAATACAATACGTGAGATGATATACAAGTATATGTAAGATTTACAAAGTCTATGCAAGATTCACAAATGTATGCAAGATTAACAAAATGCACTGTATATGGTGTGTAATGATTTGCAAAATTAATGTCTTTGCGAAACTTATCTGTCTCTTGTTTAGAAGTGTGATTTTTACGAAAATCTACAGCTCCACCCTTTGGCAGGTTTCAAACAGGTCGTTCTCGATGTCAGTGACGGGTAGGCTTCAAAAGCATGTCTTATCTCGACCTCTGGTGCTGGGTAAAGAGCGATTCCTAGTTGTTAGTTGCCTTTTACGCGGACAGCGGCCCTGCATTAGCTGTTCCTGTTCTTCTCGTTCCGTGAACGCCTGGAGCTTAAATTTACGTCCTTCCGAGATAGATTCCAGCAGGCAAGAGGGGGTGGATAGCAGTTTTCACTATCAAAATTGGCGGTCCAAACTGAGCCTCGTAACGTGTGCTCTGATTGGTCGCCGGCAAAGGCCCTTAGCCAATCGCATGAGTTTCCTCATCAGTTTATGGCTAAGTCATTAGGCTCTGTCGCTATAGACAAAGGGAGATAATTAGAATTGTTTAAGATAGTATTTCTTATAGCCTCTAGGTACATGAACAAATGTACTTACCGGTACCTTAGAAATTCCCACAGGGACAACATCAATCTTTGTGAACACCCTTGGGGCTATTGACAGCCCACAAGACAAAGTTTTCTAATTTGTAATGTCTCCCTTGAAAGAGAAACCGTAGAAAACTGCTTGTGACTTGGGAAATTAAAAACATGGAAGAAGCATTCTACAAGTCAACAGTAATGACTCAATTGTCTTTTCACCAAGGCTTGACAAATAGTCCTGAAAGTTTCCAACCTGATATGAGGAACCACGATATGTATGTCCCTCTTGAGAACTAAAAAGAAAGATTTCAATTCTGGATCTTTACTATTCTTTATAATGGAAGTTTTAATTTTTTGCAACCACCTTTGTTAAGACTTGACACTAAAAATTCAATTTATTTTTATAAACAAAGGACTCAGGTTGGTTACAATATATTCTATTGCTTAAACGGTCACTCAATTAAATATTGAACAGGCTCATCGCTGCTTAACTGACTAAAATGTTTGATTGGTTGATTTACGGCACATCAACACTCTTTCGGGTTATTTAATGCCGAATCAAGTCATTTTGATTAACAAACCATCATCATCATCATCATAGCGTACTGATGGATTCCCTCGACTCTCTCTCCCTCCCTCCCTCTCTCTCTATTACTGTCTAACACACACACACACACACACACACACACACTCACTCTCTCTCTCTCTCTCCATCCATCTCGACCTCTGCTAGTTCACTACATGGTATCCAGTGTGCTGATGAACATATTGGACCATATAACCTTTAGACACCCAATTTGCGATCTTGATTCAAAAGGACATGTTTTTCATTTACACCATTAAAATCTGGTTGTTTGTTAACAGACGATTTTTAAAGGATTTTTTAAAATTATAAAACCAACCCCTAACCCTAGTAAAATATTTTTTAAATAAATACTTTTTAATAGCACTATAAACGAAAGACACATTTTATATTAAAATAGGTTTTATCTAATCAGAAGAGAAATTCATGCAGATATGTTTATTTCAATAGTTTTTTTTAAAATAAAAACTTTTTTCATTTACAAAAAACAAGTTTACATGGGAATAGTTGTTGTTGTTAGCCTATGTGAAAAAATTAATTTTGCACTAAAGATAAAATTAATATGGTTATTTAAAAAAAAAATAAAATAAAACAAAAACATGTTTATTTATTTTCCATATGCCTCTGCGGATAGTTAATATTAAAAAGTATTTATTTAAAAAAATATTATGCTAGGGTTAGAGGTTAGGGGTTAGTTTTATAATTAAAAAAAACTATAAATTGTCTGTTAACAAATAACCAGATTTTGACGGTGTAAATGAAAAACATGTCCTTCTGGATCGAGATCGTAGATGGGGTGCCTAAAGGTTATATGGTCCTATATAAGTTATTGCTAGTCAGCCAATAATGGTGTGTCCATGTGTAGGAGTTCATAGAAGAATGTCACTTATGAGTTCGATCTTACTTCTCCACCAGTACCCAGCTAGTTTTGCTCGTCTTAGTTGGATGTTTTGTGAGATGGGAGGTAAGTGGTTGTACAGCTGCTTTGTTGTGGGGTGCTGCTTCCAGAATTTGTTAAAAAAACAGCACGCTGTATTCTTGTGTCGTTCCCTTTGAATTTTTCCCCAGGTGTATGGCCATTTCCTATTATCAAGGATAGGGTGTATGTAGTGTCCTGTGGATATATTGGAAATCCTTGAAGTGGGCCAAATCTGGGAACTTTTGTTTAACATTCTTTTGTCTGGGACCTAAAAACTTTTTTTTCATTCAATGATATCAGGCAACCATGTTGTAAGGGAAATAATAACGACGTTTATTAACAGAGTTATTTTCCTTATAATGCCAAAAAAAAGTTACGTAGGAATACAATAATTAAAACGAACGGGTTACACAGAAGACTCAGATCATCGGGTAGACTTACCGTGGGGGAGTATCCAGCCAACAGTGACTTGATCGTTTGTGGTTGGGAGGTGAATCAACAACAACAAAATTTTAAAATGTTTCTTACATTTTTATTTTAATCAATTTTTTGTTTTGTTTTATTGAAGACAAATTTTTTGAAAATGAATGAAACTTCTCTCTTTCCTTAAAGTCAAAAAGTTTTTCTCTTTTGTTGAAGGACAATCACACACCAACACCAACACCAACCTAAACACTTTTATTTCAAATCAACTTCTATTCTATCTTCAGTTTGGTTGATTTTGATTTTTCTTATAGTCTTGTGTATATTTACAAATGACAGGCCCAAGATTGCTTGACAGTGAACACCATGACACACGTATCTTCACTCCATTCTCTTAATTACACTACACCAAGCACACACACACACATACACGCATATCTATATCTATATATCTATATGTGTGTGTGTGTGTGTGTGTGTGTGTGTGTGTGTGCGTTTAAAATAATCCAAATGACTGATAAGTAAGGGATAATTCTATTTGAGATAATCAAAATCTCATTGTACGACCATACTGTATATTCTTGTAGGTGCAAACATATTCATACAAGGATTTTTATAAATCCCTAAGAGAGCTCAATCTATAATGATCAATAAATTAATTATATACACTAGCAAATATATGCACCCTCTGTAGGGTGCAAGTATTTAGGTTTAATGTAATAAAATATTATATTAAATTAGAAAGGCTAATGAAACTAAATAAGAATACTGATGAAAAGTTTTGAAACAGAGAGCGTATAATAAAAAATAGAACAACTGAAACTTACTCTTCCATCACTCTCGTCTTTCATTGTTATTTTTTTCTAATTTAAGTATTTAGTTAAAAGAGGAAGTAAATAATAAAAATGACAGTTCTTTTTTCTTGTTAATTTAAGATTAATTGAAGAGATTTTTTATTATATTCATTAAAATAAAAACCAAACAGTTAGAAATCAATAATACTAAGCACATATTTAATAAAATCACATTTTTAATATCAATATGCAAATTAGCCTTCCCGTTCACACTGTAAACCACTAATTTGTTGTATATATAAATATAATTGCATGTTGTCAGTATGTAGACATGGTTAACAGTATTAATAATGTAAAACAATTTTATTAATAATTGAGGTTTAAAGAAAAATACGATCATGGAAAATGTGATGTCAATATCTAAGGGAATAGTGATATGAGTAGTAATATAGTTTCGGTTACAGACAGAAAAGCACACAATCTCCATTATAATAAGAGATAAGATATGCATATTTAAATTTCAAAGAAAGAAAGAAAAACTTAACACACCATCCTCCTGTTATGATATTCATTTAGATTAAAAAATTAAAAAAATAAGCCTAGCCTCATTAGACCTGTCTGAAGAGGCCAGACTCATTTTTGCGATTTTGGCTGGAATAGATATCATAACAGGATATCGGTTTGTTAAACTTTTCTTTCTTTGAAAGTCGCACGCACACACATACATAGAAATATATATCCACGCGTGTAAGGTATATATATTTATATATCAATATATATTTACATTGGCACCACATATATATGTGTGTGTGTGGGAGGTGCATACCAACTTTTGAGAAAATGGCATCAAAGATCGTAGACAAAAATCTTCGGTTATGCAACATTTGGCAAAAAAATGGATCAGCAAATCTAAAAATTCACAATTCAGAGTAGGGATTTTTTTTTTTCCTTTATTTTATCAAAATGAAAATTGAACTAAAATTATAATTGAAAATCTGCCCCTCTTTTCAGTGACGGTTCCGAAATGTTGTTTTACCTCATAAATTAAGTAGTAATTAATATGGAAAAACAATTAATGATTTACTACTGCTTAATATATAGAGTTAAATAGCTTAATATCACAGCACTTAGACAGAAAAGAAGATCTCAGTTTATGATACAAAACTTTTGTAATTATGTGCCTGTGTCTCGTTTCAAAGCCATATACTAATTTGGAAGATCTGTTTTTAACGTGACTGTCTATTAAACACCTTGAGAATGTGAGGGCAAATCCAGATTTGCACGATTCATTAAGGATTCCCGAAGTTCATTTTCTAAAAATCCTTCTGTTATTGGTGGTTCAGAAATTCCATTTTCTGTCAGATTTATCATAGAACAACGCATGGGATTGTATCAAGTGTTCATTGATTTAACAAAGGCATTTGATACCGTAAATAGGAAAGCTCTTTGGGAGATTCTCAAAAACTTGGTTGTCCTGACAAGTTTATATCTATTCTAAAGCTTTTTCATGATGATATGAAAGCTGTGGTCAACATTGGAGGGAAACTGGCTGATTCTATTTCAGTGGAGAACGGTATTAAACAAGGGGATATTACAGCACCCACACTCTTTGCTTTGTATTTTGCTATGGTGTTTAGAATGGCATTTAAGGATTGTTCTGATGGTGTATATATTCGGTATAGAACTACTGGGAAGCTTTTCAACATCAGACATCTTAGTGCACACACCAAGGTATTTAAGGATTGTTCTGATGGTGTATATATTCGGTATAGAGAACTACTGGGAAGCTTTTCAACATCAGACATCTTAGTGCACACACCAAGGTATTTAAGGATTGTTCTGATGGTGTATATATTTCGGTATAGAACTACTGGGAAGCCTTGTATCTCTCTT
>CM042178.1:21375420-21377920 GCA_023376005.1 Doryteuthis pealeii
GGTTGTATCTTTTTTTTTTTTGTTATGATGTTTTTTTTCTTCTCAGAAGCAAGAGAAAAATGTTGTCCTCTCTTCAGGCGCCGAAGGGAGATGCATAGTGTTTTGTTTTGTTGTAATTTATAAATAAATGACAAAATGGTTGAGGGAGGTGTGTGATACTATGATTGAAGACGAACATGGTCAGAATAAATAAATAAATAAATAAGAAAGAGAGTAGGTTAAGGTCCGGCATAAGTAAAAGGGGTGGGTGGCTGGCTGACCTTTTTACGAATCCAAAGATTAGGTCGTAAAGTTTAAAGAGACCTGTATGCCACCATGAAATGGGACCACTTGGTGATAATATCTTAGGCACCCAGGTATTAAAAGCAAAAAGGATTTTTTTAGGAGAAATTCTCTTTTGAAAAAATTAATGATCAA
This sequence comes from Doryteuthis pealeii, assembly GCA_023376005.1. Taxonomy (NCBI): domain Eukaryota; kingdom Metazoa; phylum Mollusca; class Cephalopoda; order Myopsida; family Loliginidae; genus Doryteuthis; species Doryteuthis pealeii. The sequence goes on from CM042178.1 coordinate 21,375,838, forward strand.
CATATTGAAGACGGATTGTCTGGAAAAATATTTGAGTACTTTAATTTTAAGGGTTAATGGCGACTCGAAGTCTGCGATTTATTTAAGTTCTGGCCATTTGTGTGGTCCGGAGAAGATGGTTTGGGTAGGGGAATTTGACATAAATACAACTAAACTCGAGCCCTAAGTTAGTTAGCACCCGAGGATTGAAGGGTTGAGTTCGCCAGTAGGGATAGCAGCAGTAGTAGCCAGCTGGATAGACAGCGGAAGATCACACACACTCTTCTTCCATCCGCGTCTTGTTTACACACATTTGTGGTTGTTGTTGTTGTTTTGTTTTTAATCCTTGTGAGCCTGTATTTCTGACTCGTGCTTAAATTCGGCCGGCACATAATTCACAACGTTGGGATCTAGACAAGTACATCTAAAGAGCAGAGTGCAGAACAGGTCGTCTCACAGTAAGTGATAATAATAATAATAATAATAATAATAATAATAATAATAATAATAGTAATAATCCGTTGATGTATAAATTATGATAATGGTAATACTAAGGGGCTAGAAAAAAGTTGTGAATTCCCTAAAACCTTAGAGTAAAAAAGTAAAATTTATATAATTAAGTTTGAAGTCTTAAACATTAGAGGATATATCTGACTCGGGATTGAAGGAATGGGGAACAAAACCTAATAAGATATCGAGGTGGAATTAGGAAATCAGAGTTATCGATGTAGAATTAGGAGATCAGAATTATCTTAACCTTATAGAGATGAGTTTACATTAGGTACAAAACTAAAATTAGCAAAAACAAAACCAAAAAGAAACACAAAACCAAACCCCCCCCACACACACATTTTATCAGAATTGCCGAATTATAGAAATTAATGGAAGTTAATGGGTAAAAATAAAAATAAAAATAAAAATGATAAAGATTAAAAATAAAGGGAATAGAGTTAAAGAATCTTAAATTAAAAATTAGATAAGATAAACGGTAAGATAAAAAATAAAAAATACAATAAAAAAATAAAAAAAAATAGAAAATAGAAAATAAAAATGAAAAATAAAATAAACCCTAATCGGGGTATAAACCTATAAAACCTATGAAGACTATAAAGAGTAAGTAATAAATAAAAATAAATAAAAAAACCTTATAAATATATTTTAAGGGTAAAATTAAAATTAAGATCTAAAACCAACATCAAAAATTAAAATTCAAAATTTAAAATTAAAATTAAGAATTAAAAATTAAAAATTAAAATTAAAAATTAAAAATCAAGTGAAGGATAATAATAATATTAATATAATAATTTGAAGATAAAAATAAATATAAAAATAAAAATAAAAATGAAAAAATAAAACTAGAATTAAAATTAAAACAGAAATAAGGTAAAAATAATAGAAATAAACAATTATAACATAAGATAAAACCTAAGCAATCTCACATTAAAGAATAAATAAAATAAAATAAAAATAATAATAAGATAAATAACAGAATTAAAGATAAATTGATAAATAGGAATAGAAATATAAGTAAAAATGGAGGTTAAGACTCAAAATTTTAAAAAAATTATATAGTGGATAAAAGATCAAAAACAAAAACAATAAACACTGAAACACAAACAGAACAACCCACATTAGCTGATGGTCTTTCAATGGAATTTGAGTGACAACAAGTCTCCTCAGGTCTCTAGGAATCTTCTGAGTATTCTGGCAGATTACAGCAGTGGAGTTTTATTATTATTATGGTTATTATTATTATTATTATTATTATTATTATCATTACTACTATTATTATTATTAGTACCACCATTACTAAAGTTATGATATAGTGTTATTAATTTGATTACTAAGGTTTTTTATTATTGTCTTATCACTATCATTATCATCACTATAATTACTATTATTACTATGATTATTATATTATTATTACTAGCATTATCATCATTATTAATTTTACTAATATTAATTATTATCTCTTAGACTTTCTACCTTTGATTTAATTATAACCTTACTTCTATAGTGAGTCTCTACAATCTTTAATTATTAAATTCGATCTTTCACTTCTTATACTTTATACTTTATATGTTATTTTTCACCTTTAGTCCCC
>CM042178.1:21382920-21405420 GCA_023376005.1 Doryteuthis pealeii
GCAGATAGAAATTTATATCAAACTTACTTTTTACTTATAAGTGGGCTCGCTCCTATTTCAGGAGTGGGAAGCCAGTCAAAGGAAAGATTTGAAAAAAAAATGACAATTAATTTTGAAGGTATGCATTGGACACAATAAATCTGTCAGAAAATGAAGTTTGTGAACCACCAATAATAGAAGGATTTTTAGAAAATGAACTTCTGGAATTCTTAATGAATGGTGCAAATCTGGATTTGCCCTCACATTCTCAAGGTGTTTAATAGACAGTCACATTAACAACAGAAGCTTCCAAATTAGTATATGGCTTTGAAATGAGACACAAGCACATAATTACAAAAGTTTTGTATCATAAACTGAGATCTTCTTTTCTGTCTAAGTGCTGTGATATTAAGCTATTTAACTCTATATATTAAGCAGTAGTAAATCATTAATTGTTTTTCCATATTAATTACTACTTAATTTATGAGGTAAAACATTTCGGAACCGTCACTGATAAGAGGGGCAGATTTTCAATTATAATTTTAGTTCATATTTCATTTTGATAAAATAAAGGAAAAAAAAAATCCCTACTTTGAATTGTGGAATTTTTAGATTTGCTGATCCATTTTTTTGCCAAATGTTGCATAACTGAGGATTTTGGTCTACGATCTTTAACGTCCTTTTCTCAAAAATTGGTACAAGTGCAAGATCTAATTTTTGGTATCAGTTCTTGACAGACCAATACACAACTTTTAGTGCCTCCTGTAATTTGATATTTAAAACGAGTGAAACTCGACCAACCATATTATGTATATAAGTCCTTGTTGTTTTGTCAATGTAAAAAGGATTGGTTGTTTTTATTCTAAACCATCCATGTAAAAAAAAATAACCTACTTTATTTCTATTGAAAAGACAACTTTTTTTAAGAAGCCAAATTACGATTTAATGGAATGAATATAGTTTATATCCTTTTTTTTTTTGTTGCTTTGTAAATATTGAGATATATTGCTAAATTAATGTGTCAACAAACAAACACACACACACACACACACACACACACACACACACACATATATATATATATATATATATATATATATATATATATATGTGTGTGTGTGTGTCTCTGTTTTTTTTCTTTGTGTGTGAGTGTGTTTAAACATTAATTTAGCAATATATATTTTTGTGTTTTCTTTGTGTATATATATATATATATATATATATATATATATATATATATATGATAAAGCAATGATGTTTGCACTACTAACGTATTAAGCAGTTTTATATTTTTATAACCTTGACTTATTCAGTTAATATTTGTATCATCTCTGTATGTACATTTCAGCCCATTAGGCCTCATCAGCAGAGCTATAGACAGGGCAGTGCTTTGTGCGTGATTCGAACCCTACCTGTCAGGCGGACATTCTAACCAGTACACTAGCTGGTTCGAATCACGCACAAAGCACTGCCCTGTCTATAGCTCTGCTGATGAGGCCTAATGGGCTGAAATGTACATACAGAGATGACTTTTTCTCGATTTGTTTACGCTTGACATTTAAACCGGTATGCATGCCTAATTCATTTAGTTATAATTAATTGATTAACAAAATTAGGTATGACTTTAATTAAGCACATAATCTCCCACATATATATATGTATATACATATATATGTATATACATATATATGTATATACATATGTATATACATATATATATATATACATATATATACATATATATGTATATATATATGATGGCAGCAAACTCGTTTTTAAGTATTGCCATTGCTTGATATAGTAACAATAATAACAATAACAAAAAAAAAAAAGCTCAATAGTTCAAACAAAATAATTGTAAGCTTCAAAAAAGTTCAACAATGAGCTGCACGAAAGTGGCTCTTTAGTCCTGCCAAAGTCTTGCACACCTTCCCACAATTATAGGTATTTCCAGGGAGCACAGGGTATTTCATTAGTCCATCCTGCCAATGCACAGATTGGTGACTGATCAGGCCAGCTTTGCTCATACATAGCCTTCCACACTGGTCACATTGTAGACCGATTTGAAACCCTTGATTGTCTACTTCTTTATTCTTGTGAATATCTCTCTTCAACTGCTCATGCTGTATACGGCCAGTCTCAAACCTTTCCGTGCCCTCCTGCACAGCTCTTCTCCACTGCCCACAGTCCAAAGACTTACTCTCCCAGGTCTTCACATCGATGTCACATTTTTTCAAGGTCGACCTCAGGCAATCCTTGTATCTCATCTTGGGCCCTTGAGCCAAACGCTTGCTGTTTATAAATTACCCATAGAGCAGTTGTTTAGGAAGTCGCCCATCATTCATCCTTACCAAATGCCCACTCCATCTCAATCTATGTTTGATTATGAGAGATTCTATGCTTTGACATTTGGCTCGCTTCAAAACCTCGATGTCACTGACATACATTTGCCAGCGCACCCCTAGTATTTGTCGCAGGCATTGCTGGTGAAAGTGTTTGAGACGTTTAAGATGTTTCTTGTATGTGGTCCAGGTTTCACAAGCATAAAGGAGAGTAGATAAAACACATGCAACATATACCTTGACTTTTGTTGCAACTAAAATACCACGGCAAATCCACAACCCCCTGTTTAATTTTCCAAATGCATCACTTGCCTTGCTGATCCGAAAGCAGATCTCGTCATCAAGGGTACCAGTCATGTTTAGCGTGCTACCCAGGTACACAAACCTATTTACGACTGCTAACTTCTGCCCATAGACATAGATAGCCGGTTCATGGTATGATTCACCTGGTGCCGGTTGATACATAAGAACAGTCTTTTTCAAATTGATTGTAAGTCCCAATGAACTGCAATCGGCTTCAAAGGCATCCATGAGGCATTGCATATCAGTCTGTGCATGAGCAATAAGATCACAATCATCTGCATAGAGCAAGTCACGAACAGTATTGATAAATACCTTGGTGTGTGCACTAAGATGTCTGATGTTGAAAAGCTTCCCAGTAGTTCTATACCGAATATATACACCATCAGAACAATCCTTAAATACCTTGGTGTGTGCACTAAGATGTCTGATGTTGAAAAGCTTCCCAGTAGTTCTATACCGAATATATACACCATCAGAACAATCCTTAAATACCTTGGTGTGTGCACTAAGATGTCTGATGTTGAAAAGCTTCCCAGTAGTTCTATACCGAATATATACACCATCAGAACAATCCTTAAATGCCATTCTAAACACCATAGCAAAATACAAAGCAAAGAGTGTGGGTGCTGTAATATCCCCTTGTTTAATACCGTTCTCCACTGAAATAGAATCAGCCAGTTTCCCTCCAATGTTGACCACAGCTTTCATATCATCATGAAAAAGCTTTAGAATAGATATAAACTTGTCAGGACAACCAAGTTTTTTGAGAATCTCCCAAAGAGCTTTCCTATTTACGGTATCAAATGCCTTTGTTAAATCAATGAACACTTGATACAATCCCATGCGTTGTTCTATGATAAATCTGACAGAAAATGGAATTTCTGAACCACCAATAACAGAAGGATTTTTAGAAAATGAACTTCGGGAATCCTTAATGAATCGTGCAAATCTGGATTTGCCCTCACATTCTCAAGGTGTTTAATAGACAGTCACGTTAAAAACAGATCTTCCAAATTAGTATATGGCTTTGAAACGAGACACAGGCACATAATTACAAAAGTTTTGTATCATAAACTGAGATCTTCTTTTCTGTCTAAGTGCTGTGATATTAAGCTATTTAACTCTATATATTAAGCAGTAGTAAATCATTAATTGTTTTTCCATATTAATTACTACTTAATTTATGAGGTAAAACAACATTTCGGAACCGTCACTGAAAAGAGGGGCAGATTTTCAATTATAATTTTAGTTCATATTTCATTTTGATAAAATAAAGGAAAAAAAAAAATCCCTACTCTGAATTGTGGAATTTTTAGATTTGCTGATCCATTTTTTTGCCAAATGTTGCATAACCGAAGATTTTTGTCTACGATCTTTGATGCCATTTTCTCAAAAGTTGGTATGCACCTCCCACACACACACATATATATGTGGTGCCAATGTAAATATATATTGATATATAAATATATATACCTTACACGCGTGGATATATATTTCTATGTATGTGTGTGCGTGCGACTTTCAAAGAAAGAAAAGTTTAACAAACCGATATCCTGTTATGATATCTATTCCAGCCAAAATCGCAAAAATGAGTCTGGCCTCTTCAGACAGGTCTAATGAGGCTAGGCTTATTTTTTTAATTTTTTAATCTAAATGAATATCATAACAGGAGGATGGTGTGTTAAGTTTTTCTTTCTTTCTTTGAAATTTAAATATGCATATCTTATCTCTTATTATAATGGAGATTGTGTGCTTTTCTGTCTGTAACCGAAACTATATTACTACTCATATCACTATTCCCTTAGATATTGACATCACATTTTCCATGATCGTATTTTTCTTTAAACCTCAATTATTAATAAAATTGTTTTACATTATTAATACTGTTAACCATGTCTACATACTGACAACATGCAATTATATTTATATATACAACAAATTAGTGGTTTACAGTGTGAACGGGAAGGCTAATTTGCATATTGATATTAAAAATGTGATTTTATTAAATATGTGCTTAGTATTATTGATTTCTAACTGTTTGGTTTTATTTTAATGAATATAATAAAAAATCTCTTCAATTAATCTTAAATTAACAAGAAAAAAGAACTGTCATTTTTATTATTTACTTCCTCTTTTAACTAAATACTTAAATTAGAAAAAATAACAATGAAAGACGAGAGTGATGGAAGAGTAAGTTTCAGTTGTTCTATTTTTTATTATACGCTCTCTGTTTCAAAACTTTTCATCAGTATTCTTATTTAGTTTCATTAGCCTTTCTAATTTAATATAATATTTTATTACATTAAACCTAAATACTTGCACCCTACAGAGGGTGCATATATTTGCTAGTGTATATAATTAATTTATTGATCATTATAGATTGAGCTCTCTTAGGGATTTATAAAAATCCTTGTATGAATATGTTTGCACCTACAAGAATATACAGTATGGTCGTACAATGAGATTTTGATTATCTCAAATAGAATTATCCCTTACTTATCAGTCATTTGGATTATTTTAAACGCACACACACACACACACACACACACACACACACACATATAGATATATAGATATAGATATGCGTGTATGTGTGTGTGTGTGCTTGGTGTAGTGTAATTAAGAGAATGGAGTGAAGATACGTGTGTCATGGTGTTCACTGTCAAGCAATCTTGGGCCTGTCATTTGTAAATATACACAAGACTATAAGAAAAATCAAAATCAACCAAACTGAAGATAGAATAGAAGTTGATTTGAAATAAAAGTGTTTAGGTTGGTGTTGGTGTTGGTGTGTGATTGTCCTTCAACAAAAGAGAAAAACTTTTGACTTTAAGGAAAGAGAGAAGTTTCATTCATTTTCAAAAAATTTGTCTTCAATAAAACAAAACAAAAAAATTGATTAAAATAAAAATGTAAGAAACATTTTAAAATTTTGTTGTTGTTGATTCACCTCCCAACCACAAACGATCAAGTCACTGTTGGCTGGATACTCCCCCACGGTAAGTCTACCCGATGATCTGAGTCTTCTGTGTAACCCGTTCGTTTTAATTATTGTATTCCTACGTAACTTTTTTTGCATTATAAGGAAAATAACTCTGTTAATAAACGTCGTTATTATTTCCCTTACAACATGGTTGCCTGATATCATTGAATGAAAAAAAAGTTTTTAGGTCCCAGACAAAAGAATGTTAAACAAAAGTTCCCAGATTTGGCCCACTTCAAGGATTTCCAAATATATCCACAGGACACTACATACACCCTATCCTTGATAATAGGAAATGGCCATACACCTGGGGAAAAATTCAAAGGGAACGACACAAGAATACAGCGTGCTGTTTTTAACAAATTCTGGAAGCAGCACCCCACAACAAAGCAGCTGTACAACCACTTACCTCCCATCTCACAAAACATCCAACTAAGACGAGCAAAACTAGCTGGGTACTGGTGGAGAAGTAAGATCGAACTCATAAGTGACATTCTTCTATGAACTCCTACACATGGACACACCATTATTGGCTGACTAGCAATAACTTATATAGGACCATATAACCTTTAGGCACCCCATCTACGATCTCGATCCAGAAGGACATGTTTTTCATTTACACCGTCAAAATCTGGTTATTTGTTAACAGACAATTTATAGTTTTTTTTAATTATAAAACTAACCCCTAACCTCTAACCCTAGCATAATATTTTTTTAAATAAATACTTTTTAATATTAACTATCCGCAGAGGCATATGGAAAATAAATAAACATGTTTTTGTTTTATTTTATTTTTTTTTAAATAACCATATTAATTTATCTTTAGTGCAAAATTAATTTTTTCACATAGGCTAACAACAACAACTATTCCCATGTAAACTTGTTTTTTGTAAATGAAAAAAGTTATTTTTATTTTAAAAAAAACTATTGAAATAAACATATCTGCATGAATTTCTCTTCTGATTAGATAAAACCTATTTTAATATAAAATGTGTCTTTCGTTTATAGTGCTATTAAAAAGTATTTATTTAAAAAATATTTTACTAGGGTTAGGGGTTGGTTTTATAATTTTAAAAAATCCTTTAAAAATCGTCTGTTAACAAACAACCAGATTTTAATGGTGTAAATGAAAAACATGTCCTTTTGAATCAAGATCGCAAATTGGGTGTCTAAAGGTTATATGGTCCAATATGTTCATCAGCACACTGGATACCATGTAGTGAACTAGCAGAGGTCGAGATGGATGGAGAGAGAGAGAGAGAGTGAGTGTGTGTGTGTGTGTGTGTGTGTGTGTGTTAGACAGTAATAGAGAGAGAGGGAGGGAGGGAGAGAGAGTCGAGGGAATCCATCAGTACGCTATGATGATGATGATGATGGTTTGTTAATCAAAATGACTTGATTCGGCATTAAATAACCCGAAAGAGTGTTGATGTGCCGTAAATCAACCAATCAAACATTTTAGTCAGTTAAGCAGCGATGAGCCTGTTCAATATTTAATTGAGTGACCGTTTAAGCAATAGAATATATTGTAACCAACCTGAGTCCTTTGTTTATAAAAATAAATTGAATTTTTAGTGTCAAGTCTTAACAAAGGTGGTTGCAAAAAATTAAAACTTCCATTATAAAGAATAGTAAAGATCCAGAATTGAAATCTTTCTTTTTAGTTCTCAAGAGGGACATACATATCGTGGTTCCTCATATCAGGTTGGAAACTTTCAGGACTATTTGTCAAGCCTTGGTGAAAAGACAATTGAGTCATTACTGTTGACTTGTAGAATGCTTCTTCCATGTTTTTAATTTCCCAAGTCACAAGCAGTTTTCTACGGTTTCTCTTTCAAGGGAGACATTACAAATTAGAAAACTTTGTCTTGTGGGCTGTCAATAGCCCCAAGGGTGTTCACAAAGATTGATGTTGTCCCTGTGGGAATTTCTAAGGTACCGGTAAGTACATTTGTTCATGTACCTAGAGGCTATAAGAAATACTATCTTAAACAATTCTAATTATCTCCTTTGTCTATAGCGACAGAGCCTAATGACTTAGCCATAAACTGATGAGGAAACTCATGCGATTGGCTAAGGGCCTTTGCCGGCGACCAATCAGAGCACACGTTACGAGGCTCAGTTTGGACCGCCAATTTTGATAGTGAAAACTGCTATCCACCCCTCTTGCCTGCTGGAATCTATCTCGGAAGGACGTAAATTTAAGCTCCAGGCGTTCACGGAACGAGAAGAACAGGAACAGCTAATGCAGGGCCGCTGTCCGCGTAAAAGGCAACTAACAACTAGGAATCGCTCTTTACCCAGCACCAGAGGTCGAGATAAGACATGCTTTTGAAGCCTACCCGTCACTGACATCGAGAACGACCTGTTTGAAACCTGCCAAAGGGTGGAGCTGTAGATTTTCGTAAAAATCACACTTCTAAACAAGAGACAGATAAGTTTCGCAAAGACATTAATTTTGCAAATCATTACACACCATATACAGTGCATTTTGTTAATCTTGCATACATTTGTGAATCTTGCATAGACTTTGTAAATCTTACATATACTTGTATATCATCTCACGTATTGTATTTTGTATGTTACATGTTCTTGTTGTTTGATAAACGCATTGTTTTGTTGTAAAGCCTTGAGTTGTGTTTATTACCTGTTATTTTATCCTTGTCTTTATCTTGCCACTATAATTCCCAACAAGGCCTGGAAAGTCAGAAATTAGGATTAACATATTCTCAGTCAGCAAGTAATTTTGACTCGGGACAGGTTTTGATATTGTCCATAGATTCCCGGAAATTTTGACTCGGGACAGGTTTTGATATTGTCCATAGATTCCCGGAAATTTTGACTCGGGACAGGTTTTGATATTGTCCATAGATTCCCGGAAATTTGGCTTGATTCCATCACAAGAGACAATTTTCCTGGGAACTCTCTTCAATTTGGAGATGGGAATAATTTATCCATCAGTTAAGAATTTCCTGAATCTGATACAATAAAACTCATTTTGGAGACGAGGTTCTACAGGGCTCATATGTTTCTCAAACTTCTGGCCTAAAGGCTGCATGTATGGATCTCTTCTTCTTGGTTTGTTTGCATATGAGTCTAATCCAAAATCTAAATGTTCTGTTATTTTTATCACACACACACACACACACACATAATATATATATATATATATATATATATATATATATAATGAAGAAGAATGTAGCTGTGTGACCAAATTTGAATTTTTTTTTCCACTGTGTTTAGGATATGTATGTATAGGGTGTGATTGGTTAATTGTTGCCTTTTAAAATGATCAATTTCCTTTTTTGTTTGTTCAGGTTTTGTCTACTGTGCAGCAATCTAGAGTCAGTTGAGCACTGTCTGTGAGAAAAGCATCACAGGTCACCAACCACGGCCAACAGTGGACTCATTAGGGGAGGGGGTCTAACCCTACATACTGTCAGTGTATTCTAAAACCCCAGGCGACAGGGCTGTTTGTTGGTGAGAGATCCAGGACATGATTGACAACGTTCACAACAAATCCGTTGATAGGGACGAGAAAGGGTCAATTCTTATCACAGGCCATGAAGGACACAAGGAAAGACCCTGCTACAAAGTTTTTCAACAAACTGAAGCATCCCCCTTCAACGTTTGGGTTTTCTCAGATGAGAAAATTCCTCAAGGATCAGATAGTGAACTCACAGAACAACCGTTGACTTACTCTGTTCTCATAAGATGTACAGATACTGATGAAAAGTTAACACCCAGTCCACATCATGGTGTCTCGGGTGGTCATGTGTGGATTTTAGGCTTTCATTCCCTTTCCGATGGGGCTTCACACTCAACAGAGAAGGCTACATCGAAATAAATTCAATCTATAATATTTCACAATATTTTCATGTAATTTGGTAAACATAAATGATAAAGTGAGAAGTCAATGTTATTCTCATTTTGAGTAATTTAGACAGCAATTTATTCATCACATGCTATATATATATATATATATATATATATATATATATATATATAAAAAGTTATAAAAAGTTAAAAGTTAGTTAAAAATATTTTTTAGAATCTAATAATATGAATTGTCGATTAATTTTTGGTCGGACGTTGGTTCAACTTGTGATTTGTTCTGAATTCTTTGTCGCCACTGATGTATCCGGGTTAAGGGATATATTATGAAGTTGTAGTAAAGTATATTATCGCAGGTGAATAGAAGCTGGTGTGTCGAGTAGCCACACAGAATCTTGCTTGTAGGCTTAGTAGGCGCTAGTAACACCACAGTGTTGAATATTTATAGAGGACACTATCCAATCAGATTATAGTGAGGGGGTACCAAGTTATTTACATATTCATTACATCATTTAATTATAAAATCTGCAAACAAATTACAGCATTTCCATTAATCTAAAATACTGTAATTGTAAAATTTCAACATATTTAGGATTCTAACAATAATAAAAAAAAAATTAATTTCATAACAGAAAGGACTCACCATTAAATATCCGATTGTGAAATTTCAACATTGTCAAAATTTGAATTTCATCACAATTTCTTTGGTTATATATTTATTTATTTGTATATTTGTTTGTTATGCCTCCTTGTGTTGTGTTGTATACCCATTGGGTACATAATTGAGAGTGAGTTCAGAGAGAGAGAGAGAGAGAGAGAGAGAGAGAGCAAGCATAACATTATCAGCTACAAAACATGAACCCTCCCTTAATCTTTGTTCGTGAAGCCAAGCCATGATGATGACAAATATTGAAAAAATTGTTTGCTATATTTATAAATAAAGAGTGTTCAATATCATTGATAGAGCATATATATCTTGATTTGAAAATCGCATAGGTGAGAAACTGACAGTTGCCAAGCAAATTACCTTAATGTCTTTCTACCCTAAATTATATATAAAAAAAAGAACAATAAGGATTTACTCTGATGAAGGTCACTATTTATTTGTATACTAAACATTTCTGTAGTTTTTTCTATTATTGTTATTGTTATTTTATTTTGTATTTAAATAATAATTGACAGAATACATGTATACTGAGATAAACTCTTGGCCGAAACACGTGTCAGTTAAATAAAATAAATCCTATTTTATCTATTCAACATTCATTCTGTGATGGCTCCCGATTATGACAAGAAAGTTCCCGAGTTCGAAAAAAAGGTTCCGAGTCCTAGAAGGTTCCTGAGTCCTAGAAGGTTCCTGAGTCCGACAAGAAATACCTGAAGAAGGCCGGAGGGCATATCGGATGAAACGCCATACAAATAACAATGAATATGGGGACAATAGTCTGAATAACACAGATAAAAAAATGTTTTCCCCAAAATTGTTAAAGTACAATTCACCTAAAAGATATATATATATATATATATATATATATATATATATATATATATTAATGCAGACAAATGATGACGCCAAGAGGTAGGTTAATTGTGGTTAGGTTACAAGGGATGGTGAGATTGACAAACCTCAATATGAGATAATATGGAGGAGTAAACGGGGATTGAACAATGAAAGGTAATTATCAGAGTAACCTCCATCAATTGACAGACCTCTTGGCGTCAAGTCATCATTTGTCTGCATTAAATAGTACTATTAGATATATATATATATATATATATATATATATATCTTTTAGGTGAATTGTACTTTAACAATTTTGGGGAAACATTTTTTTATACTTGTGGTTATTCAGATTTATTGTCCCCATATTCATTGTTATTTTGTTATGGCGTTTCATCCGATATGCCCTCCGGCCTTCTTCAGGTATTTCTTTCGGACTCAGGAACCTTCTAGGACTCAGGACCTTCTAGGACTCGGGAACCTTTTTTTTCGAACTCTTAGGCGAACTTTCTTGTCATTAATCGTGAGCCATCCACAGAAATGAATGTTGAATAGATAAAATTAGGATTTATTTTATTTTAACTTGTTTCGGCCAAGAGTTTATTCAGTATCATGATATTCTGTCAATGATTACGAAAAACTACAGAAATGTTTAGTATACAAATAAATAGTGACCTTCATCAGAGGTAATCCTTATTGTCTTTTTTTTATATATAATTTAGGGTAGAGAAAGAACATTAAGGTAATTTGCTTCAACTGTCAGTTTCTCACCTATGCGATTTTCAAATCAAGATAATATGCTCTATCAATGGAACACTCTTTATTTATAAATATAGCAAACATTTCAATATTTGTCACATCATGCTTGGCTTCACGAACAAAGATTAAGGGAGGGGTTCATGTTTGTAGCATAATTGTTATGCTTGCTCAAACTCACTCTTCATTATGTACCCAATGATACAACACAACACAAGGAGGCATAACAAACAAATATACAAATAAATAACCAAAGAAATTGTGATGAAATTCAAATTTTGACAATGTTGAAATTTCACAATCAGGGGTGAGTCCTTTCTTTATGAAATTAATTTTTTTTTTTACTAATATGTTAAATTTTACAATTACAGTAGATTAATGAAATGCTTAATTTGTTTGCAGATCTTGATATAATCTGATTGGATAGTGTCCTCTATAAATATTTCAACACTGTGGTGTTACAAGCGCCTACTAGCCTACAAGCAAGATTCCTACTCCACACCAGCTTCTATCACCTGCGAATATACTGCATCAGTGGCGACAAAGAATTCAGATCCACAAGTTGAACCAACGTCCGACAAAAATTAATCGACAATTATATTATTAGATTCCTAACTGCATGTGATGAAATAAATTGCTGTCTAAATTACTCAAAATGAGAATAACATTGACTTCTCACTTTATCATTTATGTTTACCAAAATTACATGAAAATATTGTGAAATATTATAGATTGAATTATTTCGACCTCTCTGTTGAGTGTGAAGCCCATCGGAAAGGGAATGATGACCACCGAGACACCATTGGGACTGAACTTTTCATCAGTATCTGTAATCTTAGGAGAAAGGTTCACGGTTTTCTTGAGTTCACATCTGATCCTTGAGGGAATTTTCTCATCTTGAAGGGGGATGCTTCAGTAAAAACTTTGTAGCAGAGGTCTTTCCTTGTGTCCTTCATGGCTGTGATAAGAATTGACCCTTTCTCGTCCCTATCAACGATTTGTTGTGAACGTTGTCAATCATGTCCTGGATCTCTCACCACAAACAGAGAATACACTGACAGTATGTAGGGTTAGACCCCCTCCCAATGAGTCACCTGTTGGCCGTGGTTGGTGACCTGTGATGCTTTTCTCACAGACAGTGCTCAACTGACTCTAGATTGCTGCACAGTAGACAAAACCTGAAACAAACAAAAGGAAATTGATCATTTTAAAAGGCAACAATTAACAATCACACCCTATACATACATATCCTAAACACAGTGGAAAAAAAAATTCAAATTTGGTCACACAGCTACATTCTTCTTCATATATATATATATATATATATATATATATATATATATATGTATATGTGTGTGTGTGTGTGTGATAAAAATAACAGAACATTTAGATTTTGATTAGACTCATATGCAAACAAACCAAGAAGAAGAGATCCATACATGCAGCCTTTAGGCCAGAAGTTTGAGAAACATATGAGCCCTGTAGAACCTCGTCTCCAAAATGAGTTTTATTGTATCAGATTCAGGAAATTCTTAACTGATGGATAAAATTATTCCCATCTCCAAATTGAAGAGAGTTCCAGGAAATTGTCTCTTGTGATGGAATCAAGCCAAATTTCCGGGAATCTATGGACAATATCAAAACCTGTCCCGAGTCAATTTCCGGGAATCTATGGACAATATCAAAACCTGTCCCGGTCAAAATTTCCGGGAATCTATGGACAATATCAAAACCTGTCCCGAGTCAAAATTACTTGCTGACTGAGAATATGTTAATCCTAATTTCTGACTTTCAGGCCTTGTTGGGAATTTATAGTGGCAAGATAAAGACAAGGATAAAATAACAGGTAATAAACACAACTCAAGGCTTTACAACAAAACAATGCGTTTATCAAACAACAAGAACATGTAACATACAAAATCAATACGTGAGATGATATACAAGTATATGTAAGATTTACAAAGTCTATGCAGATTCACAAATGTATGCAAGATTAACAAAATGCACTGTATATGGTGTGTAATGATTTGCAAAATTAATGTCTCTTGCGAAACTTATCTGTCTCTTGTTTAGAAGTGTGATTTTACGAAAATCTACAGCTCCACCCTTTGGCAGGTTTCAAACAGGTCGTTCTCGATGTCAGTGACGGGTAGGCTTCAAAAGCATGTCTTTATCTCGACCTCTGGTGCTGGGTAAAGAGCGATTCCTAGTTGTTAGTTGCCTTTTACGCGGACAGCGGCCCTGCATTAGCTGTTCCTGTTCTTCTCGTTCCGTGAACGCCTGGAGCTTAAATTTACGTCCTTCCGAGATAGATTCCAGCAGGCAAGAGGGGGTGGATAGCAGTTTTCACTATCAAAATTGGCGGTCCAAACTGAGCCTCGTAACGTGTGCTCTGATTGGTCGCCGGCAAAGGCCCTTAGCCAATCGCATGAGTTTCCTCATCAGTTTATGGCTAAGTCATTAGGCTCTGTCGCTATAGACAAAGGGAGATAATTAGAATTGTTTAAGATAGTATTTCTTATAGCCTCTAGGTACATGAACAAATGTACTTACCGGTACCTTAGAAATTCCCACAGGGACAACATCAATCTTGTGAACACTGGGGCTATTGACAGCCCACAAGACAAAGTTTTCTAATTTGTAATGTCTCCCTTGAAAGAGAAACCGTAGAAACTGCTTGTGACTTGGGAAATTAAAAACATGGAAGAAGCATTCTACAAGTCAACAGTAATGACTCAATTGTCTTTCACCAAGGCTTGACAAATAGTCCTGAAAGTTTCCAACCTGATATGAGGAACCACGATATGTATGTCCCTCTTGAGAACTAAAAAGAAGATTTCAATTCTGGATCTTTACTATTCTTTATAATGGAAGTTTTAATTTTTTGCAACCACCTTTGTTAAGACTTGACACTAAAATCAATTTATTTTTATAAACAAAGGACTCAGGTTGGTTACAATATATTCTATTGCTTAAACGGTCACTCAATTAAATATTTGAACAGGCTCATCGCTGCTTAACTGACTAAAATGTTTGATGGTTTGATTTACGGCACATCAACCCACTCTTTCGGTTATTTAATGCCGAATCAAGTCATTTTGATTAACAAACCATCATCATCATCATCATAGCGTACTGATGGATTCCCTCGACTCTCTCTCCCTCCTCCCTCTCTCTCTATTACTGTTCTAACACACACACACACACACACACACACACACTCACTCTCTCTCTCTCTCTCATCCATCTCGACCTCTGCTAGTTCACTACATGGTATCCAGTGTGCTGATGAACATATTGGACCATATAACCTTTAGACACCCAATTTGCGATCTTGATTCAAAAGGACATGTTTTTCATTTACACCATTAAAATCTGGTTGTTTGTTAACAGACGATTTTTAAAGGATTTTTTAAAATTATAAAAACCAACCCCTAACCCTAGTAAAATATTTTTTAAATAAATACTTTTTAATAGCACTATAAACGAAAGACACATTTTTATATTAAAATAGGTTTTATCTAATCAGAAGAGAAATTCATGCAGATATGTTTATTTCAATAGTTTTTTTAAAATAAAAAATAACTTTTTTCATTTACAAAAAACAAGTTTACATGGGAATAGTTGTTGTTGTTAGCCTATGTGAAAAAAATTAATTTTGCACTAAAGATAATTAATATGGTTATTTAAAAAAAAATAAAATAAAACAAAAACATGTTTATTTATTTTCCATATGCCTCTGCGGATAGTTAATATTAAAAAGTATTTATTTAAAAAAATATTATGCTAGGGTTAGAGGTTAGGGGTTAGTTTTATAATTAAAAAAAACTATAAATTGTCTGTTAACAAATAACCAGATTTTGACGGTGTAAATGAAAAACATGTCCTTCTGGATCGAGATCGTAGATGGGGTGCCTAAAGGTTATATGGTCCTATATAAGTTATTGCTAGTCAGCCAATAATGGTGTGTCCATGTGTAGGAGTTCATAGAAGAATGTCACTTATGAGTTCGATCTTACTTCTCCACCAGTACCCAGCTTAGTTTTGCTCGTCTTAGTTGGATGTTTTTGAGATGGGAGGTAAGTGGTTGTACAGCTGCTTTGTTGTGGGTGCTGCTTCCAGAATTTGTTAAAAAACAGCACGCTGTATTCTTGTGTCGTTCCCTTTGAATTTTTCCCCAGGTGTATGGCCATTTCCTATTATCAAGGATAGGGTGTATGTAGTGTCCTGTGGATTATATTTGGAAATCCTTGAAGTGGGCCAAATCTGGGAACTTTTGTTTAACATTCTTTTGTCTGGGACCTAAAAACTTTTTTTTCATTCAATGATATCAGGCAACCATGTTGTAAGGGAATAATAACGACGTTTAAACAGAGTTATTTTCCTTATAATGCAAAAAAAGTTACGTAGGGAATACAATAATTAAAACGAACGGGTTTACACAGAAGACTCAGATCATCGGGGTAGACTTACCGTGGGGGAGTATCCAGCCAACAGTGACTTGATCGTTTGTGGTTGGGAGGTGAATCAACAACAACAAAATTTTAAAATGTTTCTTACATTTTTATTTTAATCAATTTTTTTGTTTTGTTTTATTGAAGACAAATTTTTTTTGAAAAATGAATGAAACTTCTCTCTTTCCTTAAAGTCAAAAGTTTTTCCTCTTTTGTTGAAGGACAATCACACACCAACACCAACACCAACCTAAACACTTTTATTTCAAATCAACTTCTATTCTATCTTCAGTTTGGTTGATTTTGATTTTCTTATAGTCTTGTGTATATTTACAAATGACAGGCCCAAGATTGCTTGACAGTGAACACCATGACACACGTATCTTCACTCCATTCTCTTAATTACACTACACCAAGCACACACACACACATACACGCATATCTATATCTATATATCTATATGTGTGTGTGTGTGTGTGTGTGTGTGTGTGTGTGCGTTTAAAATAATCCAAATGACTGATAAGTAAGGGATAATTCTATTTGAGATAATCAAAATCTCATTGTACGACCATACTGTATATTCTTGTAGGTGCAAACATATTCATACAAGGATTTTTATAAATCCCTAAGAGAGCTCAATCTATAATGATCAATAAATTAATTATATACACTAGCAAATATATGCACCTCTGTAGGGTGCAAGTATTTAGGTTTAATGTAATAAAATATTTATATTAAATTAGAAAGGCTAATGAAACTAAATAAGAATACTGATGAAAAGTTTGAAACAGAGAGCGTATAATAAAAATAGAACAACTGAAACTTACTCTTCCATCACTCTCGTCTTTCATTGTTATTTTTTCTAATTTAAGTATTTAGTTAAAAGAGGAAGTAAATAATAAAAATGACAGTTCTTTTTTCTTGTTAATTTAAGATTAATTGAAGAGATTTTTATTTATATTCATTAAAATAAAACCAAACAGTTAGAAATCAATAATACTAAGCACATATTTAATAAAATCACATTTTTAATATCAATATGCAAATTAGCCTTCCCGTTCACACTGTAAACCACTAATTTGTTGTATATATATAATATAATTGCATGTTGTCAGTATGTAGACATGGTTAACAGTATTAATAATGTAAAACAATTTTATTAATAATTGAGGTTTAAAGAAAATACGATCATGGAAAATGTGATGTCAATATCTAAGGGAATAGTGATATGAGTAGTAATATAGTTTCGGTTACAGACAGAAAAGCACACAATCTCCATTATAATAAGAGATAAGATATGCATATTTAAATTTCAAAGAAAGAAAGAAAAACTTAACACACCATCCTCCTGTTATGATATTCATTTAGATTAAAAAATTAAAAAAATAAGCCTAGCCTCATTAGACCTGTCTGAAGAGGCCAGACTCATTTTTGCGATTTTGGCTGGAATAGATATCATAACAGGATATCGGTTTGTTAAACTTTTCTTTCTTTGAAAGTCGCACGCACACACATACATAGAAATATATATCCACGCGTGTAAGGTATATATATTTATATATCAATATATATTTACATTGGCACCACATATATATGTGTGTGTGTGGGAGGTGCATACCAACTTTTGAGAAAATGGCATCAAAGATCGTAGACAAAAATCTTCGGTTATGCAACATTTGGCAAAAAAATGGATCAGCAAATCTAAAAATTCCACAATTCAGAGTAGGGATTTTTTTTTTTCCTTTATTTTATCAAAATGAAAATATGAACTAAAATTATAATTGAAAATCTGCCCCTTTTTCAGTGACGGTTCCGAAATGTTGTTTTACCTCATAAATTAAGTAGTAATTAATATGGAAAAACAATTAATGATTTACTACTGCTTAATATATAGAGTTAAATAGCTTAAATATCACAGCACTTAGACAGAAAAGAAGATCTCAGTTTATGATACAAAACTTTTGTAATTATGTGCCTGTGTCTCGTTTCAAAGCCATATACTAATTTGGAAGATCTGTTTTTAACGTGACTGTCTATTAAACACCTTGAGAATGTGAGGGCAAATCCAGATTTGCACGATTCATTAAGGATTCCCGAAGTTTCATTTTCTAAAAATCCTTCTGTTATTGGTGGTTCAGAAATTCCATTTTCTGTCAGATTTATCATAGAACAACGCATGGGATTGTATCAAGTGTTCATTGATTTAACAAAGGCATTTGATACCGTAAATAGGAAAGCTCTTTGGGAGATTCTCAAAAACTTGGTTGTCCTGACAAGTTTATATCTATTCTAAAGCTTTTTCATGATGATATGAAAGCTGTGGTCAACATTGGAGGGAAACTGGCTGATTCTATTTCAGTGGAGAACGGTATTTAAACAAGGGGATATTACAGCACCCACACTCTTTGCTTTGTATTTTGCTATGGTGTTTAGAATGGCATTTAAGGATTGTTCTGATGGTGTTATATATTCGGTATAGAACTACTGGGAAGCTTTTCAACATCAGACATCTTAGTGCACACACCAAGGTATTTAAGGATTGTTCTGATGGTGTATATATTCGGTATAGAACTACTGGGAAGCTTTTCAACATCAGACATCTTAGTGCACACACCAAGGTATTTAAGGATTGTTCTGATGGTGTATATTCGGTATAGAACTACTGGGAAGCTTTTCAACATCAGACATCTTAGTGCACACACCAAGGTATTTATCAATACTGTTCGTGACTTGCTCTATGCAGATGATTGTGATCTTATTGCTCATGCACAGACTGATATGCAATGCTCATGGATGCCTTTGAAGCCGATTGCAGTTCATTGGGACTTACAATCAATTTGAAAAAGACTGTTCTTATGTATCAACCGGCACCAGGTGAATCATACCATGAACCGGCTATCTATGTCTATGGGCAGAAGTTAGCAGTCGTAAATAGGTTTGTGTACCTGGGTAGCACGCTAAACATGACTGGTACCCTTGATGACGAGATCTGCTTTCGGATCAGCAAGGCAAGTGATGCATTTGGAAAATTAAACAGGGGGTTGTGGATTTGCCGTGGTATTTTAGTTGCAACAAAAGTCAAGGTATATGTTGCATGTGTTTTATCTACTCTCCTTTATGCTTGTGAAACCTGGACCACATACAAGAAACATCTTAAACGTCTCAAACACTTTCACCAGCAATGCCTGCGACAAATACTAGGGGTGCGCTGGCAAATGTATGTCAGTGACATCGAGGTTTTGAAGCGAGCCAAATGTCAAAGCATAGAATCTCTCATAATCAAACATAGATTGAGATGGAGTGGGCATTTGGTAAGGATGAATGATGGGCGACTTCCTAAACAACTGCTCTATGGGTAATTTATAAACAGCAAGCGTTTGGCTCAAGGGCCCAAGATGAGATACAAGGATTGCCTGAGGTCGACCTTGAAAAAATGTGACATCGATGTGAAGACCTGGGAGAGTAAGTCTTTGGACTGTGGGCAGTGGAGAAGAGCTGTGCAGGAGGGCACGGAAAGGTTTGAGACTGGCCGTATACAGCATGAGCAGTTGAAGAGAGATATTCACAAGAATAAAGAAGTAGACAATCAAGGGTTTCAAATCGGTCTACAATGTGACCAGTGTGGAAGGCTATGTATGAGCAAAGCTGGCCTGATCAGTCACCAATCTGTGCATTGGCAGGATGGACTAATGAAATACCCTGTGCTCCTGGAAATACCTATAATTGTGGGAAGGTGTGCAAGACTTTGGCAGGACTAAAAGAGCCACTTTCGTGCAGCTCATTGTTGAACTTTTTTGAAGCTTACAATTATTTTGTTTGAACTATTGAGCTTTTTTTTTTTTTTTTTGTTATTTGTTATTATTGTTACTATATCAAGCAATGGCAATACTTAAAAACGAGTTTGCTGCCATCATATATATTATACATATATATGTATATATATGTATATATATAATATGTATATACATATGTATATACATATATATGTATATACATATATATATATTATATATATATATATATATGTGTGGGAGATTATGTGCTTAATTAAAGTCATACCTAATTTTGTTAATTAATTAATTATAACTAAATGAATTAGGCGTGCATACCGGTTTAAATGTAAAGCGTAAACAAATCAATAAAAAGTCATCTCTGTATGTACATTTCAGCCCATTAGGCCTCATCAGCAGAGCTATAGACAGGGCAGTGCTTTGTGTGTGATTCGAACCAGCTAGTGTACTGGTTAGAATGTCCACCTGTCAGCCTGATAGGTAGGGTTCGAATCACGCACAAAGCACTGCCCTGTCTATAGCTCTGCTGATGAGGCCTAATGGGCTGCAATGTACATACAGAGATGATACAAATATTAACTGAATAAGTCAAGGTTATAAAAATATAAAACTGCTTAATACGTTAGTAGTGCAAACATCATTGCTTATATCATATATATATATATATATATATATATATATATATATATATATATACGCAAAGAAAACACACACATATATATTGCTAAATTAATGTTTAAACACACTCATACACAAAGAAAAAAACACAGACACACACACACACACATATATATATATATATATATATATGTGTGTGTGTGTGTGTTTGTTTGTTGACACATTAATTTAGCAATATATCTCAATATTTACAAAGCAACAAAAAAAAAAAAAGGATATAAACTATATTCATTCCATTAAATCGTAATTTGGCTTCTTAAAAAAAGTTGTCTTTTCAATAGAAATAAAGTAGGTTATTTTTTTTACATGGATGGTTTAGAATAAAAACAACCAATCCTTTTTACATTGACAAAACAACAAGGACTTATATACATAATATGGTTGGTCGAGTTTCACTCGTTTTAAATATCAAATTACAGGAGGCACCAAAAGTTGTGTATTGGTCTGTCAAGAACTGATACCAAAAATTAGATCTTGCACTTGTACCAATTTTTGAGAAAAGGACATTAAAGATCGTAGACCAAAATCCTCGGTTATGCAACATTTGGCAAAAAAATGGATCAGCAAATCTAAAAATTCCACAATTCAAAGTAGGGATTTTTTTTTCCTTTATTTTATCAAAATGAAATATGAACTAAAATTATAATTGAAAATCTGCCCCTCTTATCAGTGACGGTTCCGAAATGTTGTTTTACCTCATAAATTAAGTAGTAATTAATATGGAAAAACAATTAATGATTTACTACTGCTTAATATATAGAGTTAAATAGCTCTCTATCACAGCACTTAGACAGAAACGAAGATCTCAGTTTATGATACAAAACTTTTGTAATTATGTGCTTGTGTCTCGTTTCAAAGCCATATACTAATTTGGAAGCTTCTGTTGTTAATGTGACTGTCTATTAAACACCTTGAGAATGTGAGGGCAAATCCAGATTTGCACGATTCATTAAGGATTCCCGAAGTTCATTTTCTAAAAATCCTTCTATTATTGGTGGTTCACAAACTTCATTTTCTGACAGATTTATTGTGTCCAATGCATACCTTCAAAATTAATTGTCATTTTTTTTTCAAATCTTTCCTTTGACTGGCTTCCCACTCCTGAAAGAAGAAGCAAGCACACTTATAAGTAAAAAGTAAGTTTGATATAAATTTCTATTTGATGGGAATTTAAAAAGACATTTAATCAGGAATCGTAAAATAAACAAGAAAACAAAAACATGGTTGTATAACTATTTCAAAAACAACAAGGGTTCATTTCTATCTATCAATCTATCATTCTACAGAGACACACACACATATATCATCATTCATCATTGTGTCGCGCAGTTTGCACGGATATCCATGACGATCTCTCGCCAACCTTCCCTATCATTCATCGTCTCTGGGAGCTCCTCCGCACAGCAGCCAGCATCCATACATAGTTGGTCAATGTAGGTCCTGGCTGGGCGGCCCACATTAGCGTGTCCATGTGTTGGTTTCCATAATAATACGTCGCTTATGAGCTCGTCCTTGCTTCTCCAGCAGTGTCTCGCATGCCTAGCCCGTCTTACTCTTATGGTTTGTGAGATGGGGGTAGGTGGCCATACAGTTGCTTTTTTGTGAGATGCTGCCTCCACGACCTATTCAGGACCGCTCGCAGCATTCTGGTGCAGCTCCCATCTAGCCTATTCTCAAGGCATTTTGTTAGGGTCCAGGTGGTACAGCCATACAGCAGTACCGACACAACCACAGCCTGGAAGAATAGTCTCTTGTCGGGGAGATCGGATTTCCATATGACTGATAATTTGTTGGTGGCCAGCCATGCCTTTCCTATTCGAGTGTTAACATTGCTTTCTGTGGATGAGATATTACTACCTAGGTATGTGAATTGTTC
>CM042178.1:21407920-21470420 GCA_023376005.1 Doryteuthis pealeii
TGTAACATACACACATATACATATAACCAATCCTTATGCCATTCACCATACATACATATAACCAAAACACCTAACACCTGTGGCACTGCTATCAAAATCCACTGTGATACACTCCCTATCTGAGAGAAAAGGAAAATCTACCTCCAACCTCTTCTGACACCATTAACTGACCACCCCTCCCCTTATTCACGACCTCCTAATTCACTAGAAAGAAAATGTTCACTACTGAAGCAAGAACTCTATTTCTAAATTCCCGAAGAAGGTCTAACAGACCGAAACGTTACAACATCGACATCACTGCCTACAATAAACATCCATTTTCTACAACATCCCGTGTTTGTCTACCTTTCTGCACATACTGTCAGATTAATTTCCTCATATTTCTCCCATATATATATATCACAGAGTTCTTGGTTCGATACTGGTCCTCGCCAACTCAGCGAATGAGTAGCACAGGGACCTGTGCGGTAAAGTGAGGAGCTGATGGTAGGTGTGGTGTGCCACCTCAGATGCTAAAATAATCTCCTTGGTCTATCGCTAGTAAAAAGGGGATAGGCTCCCTTGCTGTCTGGCTGATACCGACATTGAGCCGCCCCAATGATTTATATATATGTATATATATATATTTGTGTGTGTGTGTGTGTGTATGTATGCGTGTATATGTATTGTATGTCTCTATATATGTATATGTATATTTTTGTTAAGCAATTTAACTATTAATACTTAAAGCCTTCTTTGGTGGCATAAAGAAAGTGTTCAGTCCGCAAGAAAATGGTGTCTCCCTGATTTCTTCAGCAAGCGGGGACCTTTTGACGGATAAGGCTGATATCTTGAATAGATGGAGGGTGCACTTTGATACAGTCCTCAATAATACCTCGTCCACTGATCATAATGTTCTTGAGTCAATTTCCCAACGACCAGAAATTTCAGAGCTATCATTTGAACCAACTATGCAAGAAGTTCTGAAGGCTATCAAGCAAATCGTGTCTGGGAAAGCACCGGTTAAAGATACAATCCCCCGGAAATTTTTAAGTATGGTGGAAGAACCCTTGTGAAGAAACTTTTGGGCTTGTTTGTTGAGATCTGGAGGCAAGGAAATGTCCCACAGGACTTTAAAGATGCATCCATCCATCCAACATTTGTACAAGAACAAAGGAAGCAGGAAGGTATGCGATAACCACCGCGGAATTTCTCTTCTTTCTATAGCTGGTAAGATTTTGGCCAGATTGATTTTAAACCGGATCATTAGGCATGTGGTTGATGATGATTACCCCGAATCACAGTGTGGCTTTTGTGCAGGCTGCAGCACCATTGAATGATCTTCTCCCTACGGCAGGTTGCTGAAAAGGTCCGTGAGAAGAATCAAGAACTGTATGTGGTGTTTGTGGAGCTCACCAAGGCGTTTGACACTGTGAACCGGGCTGCTTTGTGGAAAGTTTTAGGAAGGCTCGGAATACCTGAGAACATGTTGCAAGCCATTGTATCTTTCCATGATGGAATGAGGGCCAATGTTGTCTCCAATGGCAAAACCTCAGATTCCTTTTGTGTCACTAATGGTACGAAGCAAGGTTGTGTTATGGCCCCTGTCCTTTTTGCTCTCTTCTTTTCTGTGATGTTGAAACATGCATTTGGAGAAATAGAGGATGGAGTCAAGCTTCAATTCAGAACAAATGGCGGTCTTTTCAACCATCAGAGGTTCAAAGCCAAAACTCGCACTCGGACCAGCATAATGCGGGACTTACTGTTTGCTGATGATGCTGCACTTGTAGCAACTTCTTTTGAAGAAGCTCAATGCCTGATGGACAGATTCTCGGCTGCTTGCAAGGCATTCGGTCTGACCATTAGCATCAAGAAAACTAAGGTTATTCATCAAGCATCTCTCACACCTAAGCATGTACAAGGCATCAAGCAGAAACCCAATTTAATTGACTTTTCGAAGAAAATTAATCAGGGCTCATTTGACTCGCGGGATATCACCAGCATTTTGCCTTTTTTTAGGTTGAGGCTTTTTTCTTTTATGGTATCTAATGATGTTCTGAGTATGTAGTCTATGCATAATATAAATATGTATGGTACTAGTGTATTTCCTTGTAGGACTCCAGTAACAATGTCAAAGAAAACTTTGTCACCATCATGTGAATGGACCATTGATTCTGTGTCTTAGTAGATGCTAGATTTGAAAAGACTTGTAATTGAAAGTTAATAATATATCTTATCTTCTGGGAATTTTTTCTCTGTCTTCCTCTCTAAACAATTAGTTTCTCTATCAATGACCTAGATTTATTATAGAATCACTGACATTTTCCCATAAGATGTTATGTCATCTAATGTTTCTAGTTAGAATGTTATATAAGATATATCCTTCTTGTTAGAGTAGAAAAGAATATTTTAAAAAATACTAAAAGAAAACTTCCAATCTGTAGGCATGTCAGTACTACTGTATGGTTGCACCACTTGGACTTTAATGAAATGCTCTGAATAATAAACATCTTAAAAGAAAAACAACTTCATCAGATTATTGAAATAACTAGCAAGAATATGCACCCTCTGGGCATAAGTATTTAAGTTTTAAAGTAATGAAATATATTAAATTTGAAAGACTTAGGTAAGAGAGAGAATAAGAGGAAAATAATCTATAGAATAAAAAAAATGTAATCCTTTACTTTTGAGTGTTTTGAAACAATTCTTTTTTTTCTAAAATCTGTTTTGTACATATGACAAAAACTTAAATTCAGTTCTTAATTGCTTGTTGCGTTAAAATGATCAAAAATATTAATTTAAATTTTTTTTTTTGCCCCTGAAAAGTAGCAATTAAAAAGAGCTAAATATTAAACATGTGTCCTTATTTATTTTGATTGTTAGACAGGGTTAGATTGTTGGAAAAATCACACGACAATATTTTGTCAATTTAAAGTATTTTTTTAACTTTTCTAAATTTATGAGTATCTTTTAATAAGATAAATAGCTAAACTCTTCAAAAGGATTTTTCTTTTCTTTTTTTTTTAAATTTTAATATATATTCTAATTTTCTTATATATTTTTTTGAATTTTAATTTTTGATTTAAGGACGATATTTAGAAAAAAGCTATATATGTTGGCAATATATAACTCAACTGGTTAATATTAAGGCATCTATCTTTATTAGGTACTATGAAAATAGGTCACATGATCACGGTTATTTGAAGGAAGAAATGTAAATATCTTTTAACTTTTTTTAACCTAGCAAAATAGAAGTTTACAAACATAAAGAGTTGTTAAAAAGAAAAACATTTAATTCAAAGATCAAATTATCTGGTTGGGAAAAAATTACTCACTGTTATCTTGAAAAATAAGTAAAACAGTCCGTTTTTTATGACACAGTAAGTTTCTTTATTAATAATTTTTAGCTGAATTCTGCTACTTTTACTAAAATACTCTGGTATTGAAATTCATAAAAATCTTCTGATATAATTATTCAGACTCTTATATTTATAGAAAAAAAAAGTAGAAATCGTTTCTCGTCAGTTCTTTCTTTTATATTTCATAAAATAAAATAGAGGCAGGGTAGACTTTGTCAAAAATATTTCCTCTAATATTTGTTAGGAAAAAACTATTTCGGACATATTTTCATCAAAAGGTAAGTAAAAAATTTAAAAAATAATGTTTGAATTACAAATTATCGTCATTCTTATTAATGGATGGATCTAACGGAAATAATATCCGCTTTGGTTTTTGAGGAAAACTCTTGTTGTTGTTGTTGCAGCGCTGGGTTGTTGAGGTACATAAGTTAAATCGTGAGACATCAAGGAAATGCTAAATTAGTAATTTGTTTTTGCTTCAGAAAAGAAATTATTATACGTATGATCCTCTCAACAAAAAATAGTGCACATGTCAAGATGCGATAACTATGTCAACAAAGATTAAGAATTTACTGGAATTCACTTTTAAATGCCAAAATTTAGGTTTTATGTAAGAGAAATTTCTTTTTTCTTTTTTATAACACATAAACTTGGAATTGTTCTTTATATTAAACGTAAAAGAAAACGTTAAAGAGTTAATTTTCAATTTTTTATTGAATTTTAAAATATTTTTTAACAATCCTCGTGTGTATTAAAAGAGCATGTTTTGCACATAGCTATCTATTATACAGCTGGTGATGTGGGGGGCATGTAAAATATAATTTGCCGACAAAAACACGACTTAGAAAGTATCTAAGTTGGGCCGGAAATTCGCCTGACGCCAGCTCGCTAAAACATAGCATAAATTAGGGTAGGAGGCTGAGACGACAAAAGGTCAAAATTACGAAAAAGATAAATAAATAAATAAAAGTATGTGGCGTATTGATCCTTTGTGGACCCTAATGTGATATAGTTGTTCTTGTTAATAATCTACTTGAGTGAAATACTATTCAACCAGTTGCGATGGCAAATAATAAGCTCGGTGCTGGAAACTTGTTTTGTTTTAGTTAATAATACGAGGGAAAGTAATTCGTCGAGGTGAATTTCTTGTCTCTTTGTTTCTTTATTATTATATTGAAAAGAAGGAAATTTAGTAAAGATGTCATTTCAAGCTTTACCGATTTTAATTCTGAACGTTGGAGGGGAAATGATGTACATTTTGGACCAAAGACTTCATGCGTAAAATGTACTTAAAGACTAGATATACCCAATTTTGTCGGCTGCTAGGTTTTTAAAAACAAATTAAAATTAATTAAATCTATTATTTAAGGTCAAACTTTTATCTAAAATGATAAGTAGTAACATAATGACGATCATTAAAAAAAAGAAAAATATCATTACATATGCAGTTTATTTTTAATAGATTTAAAACTATTTGTTTTGGTCAATTTCGACGCGATCCGCCATTCTGCCTCTTTTTCAATGGTTTTAGGCACTTGTTTACAATTTTAGAATAACATTTGGGATGGAAAAAATTTACCAAAAATCAGGTAATTATCCATTTTAATGAAATTTTCAGTATTTATTTATCAATTAATGAATTTTATAATGCATTAGTTATTTTATTTCAAAACTTTAATTTAGTATTTTTGCTATGAAAAATTATATATATAAATTTATTAAATATGAAAAGCCTGATGTTAAGTTTAAAATGTTAGACTTTTAGATTCTAAAAATAAATATCTATTTAATGCAAACCTTATTTTATGGATTATTAAAAGTACGCCTTTTGAAGAAAAACTCAATTGAAAATGTACCCCTCCCCCTTTTAAGCAGAAAAATATCAATGTATAATTTTTTCTTTTAGAAGATAATAGCCAAATAATTATCGAAATGAGTAAAAAAGAAATCTCCAAAAAATTAATTATTTATTAAAAGCAATTGGTAATTTGCTTGAAGCATTGTTAAGTATGTTATAACATATTAATATTTTGAAGGCCAATACAATGCGTATGAAAAATAAAAACAAAAAGATGTTATTTTTGTCAAAAATAACATCTTTTTGTTTTTTTTTCATACGCATTGTATTGGCCTTCAAAATATTAATATATTATAATTATTTATTGTTTTTTTACATTTTATTTTTCGATTTTCGGTACTTATTTTCTCATAGAAAAGCCATCGTGAATCTTTTTTGTTTGTTTCTATTCATAACTTCGGTCTTTTATCTCTTTATTTATACTATAATTAGAAAACTTAAAGACAAACTCGAATAAAATGTTACGCCCCCAACATAAGGGGGGTCAAAATTAAGTGACCTGAAAAAAATGAGAAAGTTTTGAAATAAAACAAATAATGCATTATAAAGATCATTCATTGATAAATAAACACTGAAAATTTCATTAAAATCCGATAATTCCCTGAATTTTGGTAAATTATTTTCTGTAGGGGGGGGGGGGGGCTAAAGTCATTTTGTCAAAAACGCAGTTTAAGCCCGTTTAGCTATTAAAGACAAAACATCAAAAGGTAAATACAAAAAGAAAACAAAATCAAACGAAACGAAATCAACTTATTAGATTAGATTTATTAAACATTAATTTAAAAACAGAATTTCACGAATTCTATGTGGAAAAATAATAAAAAATAATATTGGAGATTTCTTTAATCTTCAAATGATACAAATATTTTTTATGATAGAATAACTTTTAGAAATATTTTGTAAAATCGATTGGACTTCCCTTAGTCCAGGTTAAAAGTCCATTAAGGGTAACCTGAAGTCAAACATTTTTTAGACTTTATTTTTCCAATGCAGGTATCATTGGGGAAGGAGGAGAATTTTGGTAAACGGGCCATAATTTGGCTCGTGTAGTAAACATTTTCTCGTTCCCCAATGATACTTGCATCGGGAAAATAAAGTCTAAAAAAGTTTGACTTTGGGTTACCCTAAAAGCGCTTTTAATCTGGACCCTTTCTTGTGTAAAATAAATAATCTTTAAATTTAGAATTAATATTTTGTTGTTTTTGTTAGTTGCAAAGTTTTAACGAAAAAAAAAATATATAATTTTAATTTTAATTGGAACTAATTAAATTAAAAATAAACTTTCTTCTGTCACATGTTGCTAGTTTAAATAATTATGGAAATTTTCGTGAAAATCGCACAATTAATTGATTTTTCATAGAATTTTTAAAAAAATCCTCTCGTTATTACCTGTTTTTGGCTACATTAAATTTCAATTGATTTAACGGTGAAGAAATGTAAACATTTGTTTTTCGTTTATAATTTTCATTATTTCCGTAAGCTGATTTTTTTTTCAATCTTCAGGAATTTGTTTAATGTTTCTACTTTTGAAAGAACAAAAAAATGTAAGATAATATTAATTTTTATGCAAGTTTAATAGTGTTAAATATAGAGGGGGTAAGTTTCACAGTGAAAATTGGTGGTACCTATTGTTACTATAAAGTAATAATAGATATTTCTTAAAATAAAGAGCTTTTTTTATAATCATTTGGGGTGTGTCTACCAATAAAATTAGAAATAATTCTATAATATTCCGAAAAAAAAAACTATTTCAAAAATACATTTAGTTAAACATAGGAGAGTGGTAAATTTTACACGTCGAATTGGAAGTCCCTAGTGACCTCCAATATGCCGTACCAAATTTACCCCTCCCCATATTTAACACAATGAAACTTTTGAAGAAATTATGTTTTAAATAGTTTTTTTTTTCTAAAATATATTAGGGGAAATATTTTTAGAGGTCTCCCTCCCCTTATTTTATTTCATGAAATCGAAAAAAAAATGAACCGATAAAAACGATAAATTTTACACGTCAAATTGGATGTCCCTACAGGTTTCTTAAAAAAACATTAAACATTAGCGTCAGACTGATTTTTTTAAAAGAAAATACAATTTTACTAAAAGTATAAATCAAATTATTAAAACATTATCGTCAGAATTTATTAGAGACAGAAGTTATTTTCAAAAAAAACAAAGTAAGATGATAATTTAAAAAATTCCAATGAACTTATTTTGTTATAAATGATGATTTTTTTAATTGTTTTGTATTAAAGAAGCATATGTTAACATTAACGACATATAATAAATATATAAATATTAAAAACATAAGTTATCGTAAAAAAGCCTCACTAAACAACCCGTAATGTTTATCAGATAAAAACATTGTTGTGTCACTGATACTTTTTACGGTATTGTTTTTATTTATTTAATTAGTACAGTTTTTAATTCTAAATCCTCACAAATCATAGTTTTATTACAAGATAAGTTTATTTGAATTAATTATTAGTTTTGTTTACGGAAAACTTTTTAAAACTTTAAGTCATTTTGTAATGTAGGAAAGAGGTGGGAGTTGAACAAAACAGCCAAGTAACAGTTAGAGAAAATGGCTGACTTTCCATTCTAATTCTATTTACTTTCTAGATCTGATATACTAATCTATACTTACATAAACGAGCAGTTGTGTGTATCTGTTTTACTGGAAGAAACTTCGAAAATCAAACAATTAACGACAAGTAAATATATATACTCATTAAATATTACCAGGGCTTGGTTTTTGAGTAAAAAAATAATAAAGATTTTCTTTATATTCTATAATATAAAAATAAATTTAAATAATAACAGCATGGATTTTTTTTCATTTAATTTTTTAGAGAGTAGACATAAACATTTCTTTTCAGAGTAGCTGGATCAATGCAAGGTCTATAATGTTTTACATGGGATTTAAATGGGGCATCCCACGCGGATTTAACTCACAATTCAGTAATAATGGATCTGCGAACTAACTTTAAAAAATCCCCTTCTACCCTAATATAATGCCAGAAATGTTATCTATTTGTAAATGTTTGATTCTACTCATAACTCTTTATATTTAATTTATATTCAGATTGTAATTAATACTGATTTCTTTGGGTGGGTTATTTATTTATTTATTTATTGTATTCATAGAAAATTACGCAATTATTTTTCTAGGAATTTACGTTGAACATTTTACTTTCATTTTACGTACATTTGTATATTAAAAAACTTGGGTGTGGCATCTTCTTAACAAAGAAACGAAATAACAAAAGAAACCTGGAATATTTATTTTTTCTTTTTAAATTGTAAATTTTAAGTGAATGCTAAAGGCAGAGAGGGAATCTATCCCTTTTCGCTAGACCAGGTTGATTGTTTTTGTTGAGGTGGGTGTCAAACCTAAGGTGGGGTGTCAAACCTAACGTGAGCTCACATTTAACTGCACAGATCAATTACCTAATTTGTGCTACTCATGCTGAGTGGGCGAGGGCTGGTATCGAACCTGGAGCATTGCGATTCATAGACGGGCGTTCTACCGACTGAGCTAAACCGGACATAACGTATCAAATTTGGCTAAACTTGCAAATCGGTGGGAAAATTAGTGTGACCCAGAAAACCAGAACCCACAAATTTTGTAATAAAACTGTTAATTTTAACTAGATGGGGTTTAGGGTGGGTTGGGGGTTTAGAGTTAGTTTAATGGAAAAATTAATTTGTTTTTTTCTGGGTCACCCTGTAATATGTTTTAATTTTCCGACAGATTTGCAAGTTTAGCCCAAATTTGTATTCTATATTAAAACTAAGTTCATTTATAATAATNAAAGGGTGGTAAATATATATCAGTATAGGTAGCTGTGGTTTAAAGTCAACATACTTTGTGATACAAATAACTCCGACGAAGGTTAATAGACAAAACATTTAATTAAACACAGCACATGGAATAACAGTAGATACACGACTTCATAATAAAGAGTACATATAAAAAGATTAGACACATTTGAATGATAAGATATACAATAAAAGGCACAGACATGAGGACTAGGAATAGTCCATTGCTGTGAGGACTTACAGTAATGTAAGGGGGCGGAGCCCCACGACGAGGGTTTAGATAGAAATCTACCCCATGTGGCTCGTAGTTGCCTGAAACAATAAAGAGGGGCGAAAGGCTTTTGATCCGGCCGCTTAAATACTTATGGTGCTCTAGCGGGCATCATTGAAACTAAAAGGGGCAGACAACTCCACCAGGCGAATACAAACTAACGCTACATCAGCAATAAAGTTGATGTTTGTTCCAATTATAAATAAAAGTGAACAAAGCCTCTAATTAAACAAGTTTCTGTAAATGTTTAGAAGAGATTGTTTTCCTAATGGACTTAGCTAATTTGCATAAGAAAAATAAGTATATAATATATATATATATATATATATTATATATATATATATATATATATATAATTTATCATTAAACAAATTAATGAAACTACTGCAACGAACATTTCCTTCAATTTGATTCGTCTTAAACAAAGTTTTTCCTAAAAGTAATTTCCCCCCCCTCTCTCTCTCTATCCTCTCTCTCTCTCTCTCTCTCTCTATATATATATATATATATACATATATGTGTTGGTTGTGTTGTGTGTGTGTGTGTGTTGTTGTGTGTGTTTGTGTGTGTGTGTGTTATATATATATATATATCTTATATATATTGTTGTGTTTTGTATGTATATATATATATAATGTGTGTATGTGTATGTATTGTTGTATACGTGTATGTGTGTGTGTGTATGTATGTGTGTGTCTATATGTGTCTATTGTGTCTTGTGTTGTGTGTGTGTGTGTGTGTGTGTGTGTGTTTTTATAAATATAAATATTACTAATTGCTAATTAGTTAATTCAATATTCATTTAACTCAGCGTCTTTCTTTATATTTCAAACAAAGGAAAAGTTTTTATCGAATGGATTTGCCCTTTTTATTTAATATTTCAAAATCACGGAAATTATCAGAAATTTCTTGTGGTGGTAGTCATTATTATTGGCATTGCAGTCTCGGAAGATATATATATATATTGAAAGAAAGAAAAAAAGAAAAAGGGAAGAAAAAAAGAAGAAAAGAGAAGAAAAGAAGGAAGAAAAGAAAAGAAAAAATAAGAGAGAAAAGAAAGAAGGAAAAATGAAGGAAAGAAGGAGAAAGAAGAAAGAAAGAAAGGAAATGAAGGAAGGAAAGAAGAAAAAAGAAGAAGGAAGGAAAAGAAAGAAAGAAAAAAAAAAAATGGAAAGAAAGAGAAAGAAAGAAAAGAAGAAAGAAGGAAAAATGAAGGAAAGAAGAAAGAAGAAAGAAGAAAGAGAAAGAAATGAAGAAAGAAGAAAGAAAGAAAGAAGAAGAAAAGAGAAAGAAAAAAGAAAAGAAGAAAAGAAGAAAGAAAAGAGAAGTAAAAGAAGAAAAAAAAGAAAGATGAGAAGGAAGAAAGAAGGAAGAAAAGAAAAGGAAGAAGGAAAAAATGGAAAATGAAATTGAAAAAAGAAAAAAAAAAAAAAAAAAAAAAAAAAAAAAAAAAAAAAAAAAAAAAAAAAAAAAAGAAAGAAAGAAAAAAGAAGAAGAAGAAAAGAGGAGAAAAGAAAAGAAGAAGAAAAGGAAAAGAAAAGGAAAGAAAGAAAGAAGAAAGAAGAGAAAGAAAGAATAAGAAAGGAGAAATAAGAAAGAGGAGAGAAGAAGAAGAAAGAAGAAAGAAAGAAAAGAAAGAGAAAGAAAGAAGAAAGAAAGAAAGAAAAGAAAAAGAAGAAGGGGAAGAGGAGGAAACATATGAACAAGAAAGAAGGAAAAGGGGAAATGAAAAATGTAGAAGGGAGGGGAGGCGGAAGGAGGAAGGGAGGGAAGGCGGAAGAGTGAAGGATGAAAGTGGGAGTGAGGGGGAGAAGGGGGGAGGGGGAGGGGGAGGGGAGGGGAGGGGGGGAAGGAGGGAGGACAGGGGGGGAGGGGGGAGGGGGGGGGAGGAGGGCGGGGGAAGAAAGAAATAGAAGAAAAGATAAAGGAAAGAAAAAAGAGGGGAGGAAAAAAGAAAGAAAAAGAAAGAGAAAAAGAAAAGAAAAAGAAAGAAAGAAGGAAAAAAAAAAGAAAAAAGCAAGGAAGAAAATAAAGAAAGGGAAAGAAAAGAGAAAAGAAGAGAGAAAGAAGAAAGAAAAGAAGAAAGAGAAGAGAAAGAGAAAGAAAGAAAGAAGAAAGGAAAAAGAAAAGAAGGGGAAGAAGAAAGAAGATAAAGAAGGAAGAAAAACAAAAAATGGAACGAAAGGAAGAAAAAGAAGAGGAAAAAAAAAGAAAGAAAAGAAAGAAAGGAAGAAAGAAGAGAAAATGAAAGAAGGAGAGGCGAAGAAAAGAAGAAAAGAAAGAAGGGGGAGAAGAGAGAAGAGAAGAAAAGAAAGAAAAAAAAGGAAAGAAAGGAAAAAGAAGGAAGAAGAAAGAAAAAAGAAAGAAGGAGAAAAAGGAAAGAAAGAAAAGAAAAAGAAAGAAAAGAAAAGAAAGAAGGAGAAGAAGAAAAATGAAGGAAAAAGAAAAGAAGAATGAGAAAAAAGAAGGGAGAGAAAAGAGAAAGAAAGAAAAAAAGAGAAAAAGAGAAGGAAAGAAGAAAAAATGAAAGAGGGAAAAAAGAGAAGAAAGAGAGAGAAAGAAAGAAAGGAAAAAGAAGGAAGAAATGAGAGAAAGAAAAGGAAAGAAAAAGAAGAAGAAAAATAAGGGAAGAAAGAAGCAAAAAAGAAAGAGGAAGAAGAAAAGAAGAGAAGAAGAAATGAAGGAAAGAAAAGAAAAAGAAAAAGAAAGGGAAGAAATGAAAATGAGGGGAAGAGAAAAAGAAAAAAAAAGAAGAGAAGGAAGAAGAGAAAAAGAAGAAAGAAATGAAGGAAAAAAGAAGAAGAAAAGTAAGAAAAGGAAGAAAGAAAGAAAAAAAGAAAAAGAAAGAAAGAAAAAAGAAAAGAAAGGAAAAGAAGAATAAGAAGAAAGGAAAGAAACAGAGAAAGAAAGAAAGAAAGAAAAGAAAGAAGAAAGGGTAGGCCATGCGAAAGAAATATAAATATAAAGAAGAAAGAAAAGGAAGAAGAAAAAATGTTATGCAAGCAAAAGAAAGAAAGAAAGAAGGAAGGATGAAAGGAAGAAGGAAAGAAAGAAAGAAAGAAAGAAAAGAAGGAAGAGAAATGAAGGAAAGAAACAGAGGAAGAAAAGAAAGAAAGAGGGTTATGCACGCAAAAGAAAGAAAGGTATAAAAATAAAGAAGGAAAAAGAAAGGAGAAGAAAAATGTATACAAGGAAAAGAAAGAATGAATGAAAGAAAGAAAGAAAAAAATGAAGAAAGAAAGAATGAATGAACGAAAGTGATGAAGGAAAGAAAGAAAGAAAGTAAAAAAGAACGAAAGAAAAGAAGGGAGAAAGGAAGGAAGAAAGAAAAGAAAAAAGGAAGAAGAGAGAAAGAAACAAAGAAACAAAGAAAGGAAGGAAGATGAATGAATGAAATGAAGAAAGAAAGAAAGGAAGAAAAAAGTAAGAAAGAAGAAAGAAAGAAAGAGAGAGAAGGGTAAAAAGGAAGAAAGGAAGGAAAAAAGAAAGAAAAAAGAAGTAACTAAAAAAGAAAGAGAGAGAGAAAGGAAGAAAGAGAAAAAATTAAATAAAGAACTTTACCCTCCTCTCCCAACCTACCCCCTATACCCCATCTAACACCTAGCATCTTCATAGCTTCCTCTAAACTCTCCCCCACACTTCATATCATGTTATTCTCATTCCTCAATTCTTCCCTAACCTCTCTACCCCTCAATTCCGCTACTAACTCACTTTCTCGTCTAAACATATAAATGTACGTAATTCTGCTTTGAATAAAAGTCAGATGACTGAAGAAGTCCTTCGCGTCAAATAAGGACGAAATATTTCTCCCCCTCTCAGACTTGTTTGAGTTATTATTTTTGTTCACTTTCCTTTTTACCTTACCTTATACTGTCGGATTTCACTCCAACCTTCCTATCTTCATACTTATAAATATACTTAAAAGTATAAGTAAATAAAATTATTAATGAGACAATACGACTGGATAATTTGGAAGCTGAGAATTGGATTTTTATTGATTTGTATCATAAACTGCACAAAAAAAAAATTCTGACCCCCCCCCCAAAAAAAAAAAGAAAATGTAAGTTATCGTGAAAAGGGTGTTACATTTATTTTTGTTTAATTCTTTCGTACCTCTTGTAATCCCCAAACATCAAAAATGCCCTAAGTTGGTTCTTTTTTTTTTTTGACCTTGTGTCGCATCCTGCTCCTGTGAAGAGGGTGGTAAATATATATCAACAATAAAGTTGATGTTTGTTCCAATTATAAATAAAATAGTGAACAAAGCCTCTAATTCAAACAAGTTTCTGTGAAATGTTAGAAGAGATTGTTTTTCCTAATGGACTTAGCTAATTTGCATAAGAAAAATAAGTGATATATATATATATATATATATATATATATATATATATATATAATATTCATTAAACAAATTAATGAAACTACTGCAACGAACATTTCCTTCAATTATGATTTCGTCTTAAACAAAGTTTTTCCTAAAAGTAATTTCTCCTCTCCTCTCTCTCTCTCTTCTTTCTCTCTCTCTCTCTCTCTCTCTCTCTCTCTCTCTCTCTATATATATATATATATATATATATATATACATTTTTTTTTTCAAGTGATACCGCTTCGGATACAGACTTCAATCATAACTGGTGTTGTTTTTCCACTAGTCAACAGCTAGCAGTTTTTGAGGCAGGAAGCCAGACGGAACTCTGCAAAGATTATCATTATTTGTATTATTCAGACTATTGTCCTCGTCTTTAATGTTATCTGTACAAAGTTTCGGCCGATGTGCCCTCCGGCCTTCTTCAGGTATTTCTTGTCGGGGTCGGGAACCTTCTTGTAATTGGGAGCCATCACGGAACTTTGAATCCAACCCTTTATCAGGTCCACGGGGGTATCCTGTTCCCATTCCACTAACCATAGCTGGGGTACAGGTGTTAAGCTGTGTTAATTATTATTCTATGTTACTGCTGCCCCAGACCAGGATTGAACCTGCAGTCTAGAGATAACTGGCATTTAGAACTGTCTTAATCTAACTCCTTTATCTACTAGGATATGTGTTCAATTGGACAATCCAGTGTGGATTTTTTTCAATTGCAAAAGTTACAATTTATTTTGTAAAAACGGATTTTAAGTAGCCTCTTGGCAGGCATCTTGATCGAAATTGACAAAAAAAAAACGTTTGAAATATATCAAGAATAAATTATGTGTGTAATATCATTTTGCTTTTTTACTGATGCTCATTATGTTACTGCTTTTCGACTTAGACAAAAATTTGACCTCAAATAATCAATTTAATAAATTTCAGTTCGTTTTTAAAATGAAAAGCAGATGATATTTTGGCAGATCCTACTATTTTCCCTAATCATCTAGCGAGAGCTTAATGGGTGACCCAACGGGTCACGTTTTGTCTAGTATATATATATACGTTTTGTCTAATATATATATATATATATATATATATATATATATATATATATATGCCATGCAGGCTACTCATAAACCCGTATGCGATAGTAGGTTTAATGACACAGTTTTATGTAGAACGCGCACAAAAAGCAGCTTTATTGTTTTATATATATATATATATATATATATATATATATATATATATATAATATATATATATATATCCCACAAACAGGTAGCCTGCTTGACAAGTGATTTTTCCCTCATGTCGTTTGCTAATTTGCATAAGAAAAACGAGAAAAATAAATAAATAAAACATAACACACAATAAATTATTAAACCAAAACAAGTTATCAGAAAAAGATTGAGAACAGATTTTTTTTTATTAGTTCTGAATCTTCTACCCGTTTTTCATAAACTAGAAGGGTCTACCTGGCGTCGCCATATATATATATATATATATATATATATATATATATATATATATATATATATATATATTCTGTCATGTAATTGTTTTATTTTCGTTTTTCCTCCGAACCTACGTGAACACTAACTACCCTATACACACACACACACACACACACACACACATATATATATATATATATATATATATATATATATATATATACTTGGAGAGTTTGTCTGTGTGTATGTTTGTCCGTAAACGTCACTCCTTTCGTCTGGAGGGAAAGAATTCACCGATTCTACCTCTGCAGTGGGGTCAAATCCCCTCCACCCAATGGGACCACCTGTTGGCTGTGGGTGATGACCTGTGATGCTTAGGGATGGAATCCTGGTGGCTAAGCAGTCCATAATATGCAACATTCTACTTTGACCCATCCTTAAGGCTAGAAGGGTGATCGGAGAGACCCTATCTGATCTTGTCAAGCCCTACTACCTATATACCTGTGCCGACCATATTGTCTTTATAGCAAACCGCCCAAACTTTTTATCATATATATGCAAGAAAGCGGTGGCTGCGGGTCTTCTAGAGAGAATGAGGTATTTTAGTGTAAGTGGGATGCGCAAGGAAAGGCGTAAAATAACCCAACAAGGTTTGACATGCCGTAAATCCAACCAACCGATGTCATAATTCCCTTAGTTATTTATGCAAAATCTTCCATAATGATTTTTTTATTTAATTTTCAATTATCAAGAATTATTATTATTATCTATATATCAATACGTGTGTTCCTAAATCTTCCGATATTAACTGGTCTCGCTTAATCGCAGATTTCTTAATTGTCCAATTTTATTTCACCTGATTAAAAAAAACAAAAAACATTCCAAATGCCTCACTTAAATGCCCCTATTTAAAAAAAAAAGAAGAAAAAAAAGAAATTAGATGTTTGTTTTATTTGTAATATTGAAATCGTGAATGATTTGGGTCAATTTAAAAAAAAACTTTTTTGTACATATGACAAATTGAAATTCACTTTTTAATTGCTTGTTGAGTCAGTGATAAAATGTATCAGTGTAATTTATTTCCCTAAGCTAATAACTAAACATTAGCTTATTCATAGGCGGAATATTTTGTATATTAATTCAACATTCATTATTTCATATATAGTTTTTTTAGGAGCCAGGTTAGCTCAGTCGGTAGAGCGTTCGGCTAGAATCCACAAGGTTCCTAATTCGATACCGGTCCTCGCCAACTCAGCGTATGAGTAGCACAGAGATCTGTGCGGTAAAGTAAGGAGCTGGTGGTAGGTGTGGCGCTCCACCTCAGTTGCTAAAAACAATCTCCTTGGTCTAGCGCTAGTGAAAAGGGGATAGACTCCCTCGCTGTCTGGCTGATACCGACATTAGGCCGCCCCGACGACTTTCTTTTAAAAAAAATCGAGTTTCACTGATTAAAAATGGAAGTCTTTTATTCTAAGAAATATGAAAGCATTCGTAAAAAAATATCGATACAAATGTTATTTATTTTGTTCGTATATATTAAGTTTTCCGTAGGTATACCCAATTTGTCGAAAAATCCGTGTTTTTACAATACAAATTTAACACACACACACACACACACACACACCGCTTGAAAAAAAAATCAGGGAATTATCAGATTTTAATGAAAAATGTGGATGACTATATATGTATATATATGGTTAAGAATACAGAAAAATGTGAAAAATATCAAAAAAGGAAAAATTGAATTTAGTTGTTTGTGTTGTTATATGCACATTTTCCTCTATTCTTAACCACATTTTTATTCTATCTTTCACTTCCAATATCATAACTAATTTTAAGAAGGTAAAATGTGATAACTAAGTTTAAGAGGGTAAAATGTGATAACTTATCTTAAGTGGGTAAAATGTGATAACTAATATTAAGAGGGTAAAATGTAATAACTAATATTAAGAAGGTAAAATGTAATAACTAATTTTAAGAAGGTAAAATGTGATAACTAAGTTTAAGAGGGTAAAATGTGATAACTTATCTTAAGTGGGTGAAATGTGATAACTAATATTAAGAAGGTAAAATGTGATAGCTAATATTAAGAAGGTAAAATGTAATAACTAATTTTAAGAAGGTAAAATGTGATAATTAATTTTAAGAGGGTAAAATCTAATAACTAATTTTAAGAAGGTAAAATGTGATAACTAATTTTAAGAGGGTAAAATGTAATAACTAATTTTAAGAAGGTAAAATGTGATAACTAATTTTAAGAAGGTAAAATGTGATAACTAATTTTAAGAGGGTAAAATGTAATAACTAATTTTAAGAGGGTAAATGTGATAACTAATTTAAGAGGGTAAAATGTAATAACTAATTTTTAAGAAGGTAAAATGTGATAACTAATTTTAGAGGGTAAAATATAATAAAAGAGGGTAAAATGTAATAACTAATTTTAAGAAGGTAAAATGTGATAACTAATTTTAAGAGGGTAAAATGGATAACTAATATTAAGAAGGTAAAATGTAATAACTAATTTTAAGAAGGTAAAATGTGATAACTAATGTGATAACTAATTTTAGAAGGTAAAATGTAATAACTAATTTTAAGAAGGTAAAATGTGATAACTAATTTTAAGAGGGTAAAATGTAATAACTAATTTTAAGAGGTAAAATGTGATAACTAATATTAAGAAGGTAAAATGTAATAACTAATTTTAAGAGGGTAAAATGTGATAACTAATCTTAAGAAGGTAAAATGTGATAACTAATTTTAAGAAGGTAAAATGTAATAACTAATTTTAAGAAGGTAAAATGTGATAACTAATTTTAAGAGGGTAAAATGTAATAACTAATTTTAAGAGGGTAAAATGTATAACTAATTTTAGAAGGTAAAATGTGATAACTAATTTAAGAAGGTAAAATGTAACTAATTTTAAGAGGGTAAAATGTAATAACTAATTTTAAGAAGGTAAAAATGTGATAACTAATATTTAAGAAGGTAAAATGTAATAACTAATTTTAAGAAGGTAAAATGTGATAACTAATTTTAAGAGGGTAAAATGTAATAACTAATTTTAAGAAGGTAAAATGTGATAATTAATTTTAAGAAAAATGTAATAACTAATTTTAAGGTAAAATGTAACTAATTTTAAGAGGGTAAAATGTAATAACTAATTTTATAAGGTAATAACTAATTTAAGAAGGTAAATGTAATAACTAATTAAGAGGGTAAAATGTGATAACTAATTTAAGAGGGTAAAATGTAATAACTAATTTTAGAAGGTAAAATGTAATAACTATTTTAAGAAGGTAAAATGTAATAAGAGGGTAAAATGTAATAACTAATTTTAAGAAGGTAAATGTAATAACTAATTTAAGAAGGTAAAATGTAATAACTAATTTTAAGAAGGTAAAATGTGATAACTAATTTTAAGAGGGTAAAATGTGATAACTAATCTTAAGAAGGTAAAATGTGATAACTAATTTTAAGAGGGTAAAATGTAATAACTAATTTTAATGATTGATTAAGTTGGCAGAGACAGTATCAAACAAGGAACCCTTGCAATTCCTAGGTGGATCCTTTACGGACTTACTGAACTAGCCCCTAATACATATAAATTTGTTTAATATACTGAACTAGCCCCTAATACATATAAATTTGTTTAATATACTGACTATAACATATAAATTTGTTTAATATACTGAACTAGCCCCTAATACATATAAATTTGTTTAATATACTTCTATTGATCAATATGAAAGACGATCATTTTTTGTTGCCACTACCTGGACAGGTATATTGTAGTTATGAACGGTCATAACTAGGATTGCAGTGGTAGGGAAGCCACTGTGAGCGGCTTATAGTAGAATAACGAGGACCACAGACACCGTGGATAAAGTGATGAACATAGTTGAAACATTTTTTAAAGGTTCAGCACGATAGGGGAAGAAAGGGTAAAGTTCAGTCTTGTAGAGGAAAAGAGATTATTGCTTATATACCAGGACTGTTGTTAACGATTGACATGGACAAGTATGAAATGAAAATAATTACGTTGTATTTCATTTCAATATCTATGCTTTGTACTTGCTGTATCATCAATTAAAAATGTTATTGATAATTCTGATGTTTAAGTATTGTATTAAGATGCAATTGCTGCATTTTGGGACTTTCTCGTTTAATGTTTTTGGTCAGATTAAAGTGGCTATGTAAGTAATAACCTTCTTTATGACCTTTTGAAATTTCAGTTTTTCGAATAATAAATTCTTCTATTTAATTGTTTCTATATCTAACGACAATGTTGTCAACCAGCTTGGAGTGCCCTTGAAATGACCTATTGTCGGTATCAGCCAGACAGCAAGGGAGTCTGTCCCCTTTTCACTAATGCTAGACCAACGAGATTGTGCTGAGGTGGAGCGTCACACCTAGCGTCAGCTCTCCACACAGATCAGATCAGATAGATTTTTTCTATATCTAACCACAATGTCGTCAATCAGTCTGGTGGCGTTCATGCTACTTGGAGTGCCCTTGAATCAGCAGTAACGATTATGCACCAAAACTACGTTTGAATTCATGGGTAATCGTCTAAAGATGACTTATTTTAAGGTAATTAAAGATTGTGCTGGGGTGGAACGCCACACCTACCGTCAGCTCCCCACTTTACCACACAGATCAGATTACGTAAGCTGTGCTATTCATACGCTTTATTCATACGAGTTGACGGGGACCGATACCGAACCCAACACCTTGTGGTTCGTAGGTGGATGCTATACTAGTATAAAACCATAATAATCAAGTTGTATTTAATTTCAATACTTACGCTTTGTACTTGTATTTAATTTCAATACTCACGCTTTGTACTTGTATTTAATTAATAAAAATACCAGCAAAAAAATGCACTCTCCGGTCACAATCATTTAAGTTTTAATATAATATAAATAATTGAATTAGAAAGACGAATGAAATTAAATACGAACACAGAAAAGAATACACTTATTTTTAATTTATTCGAATTGATTTCAATATAAAATTATACATAGGATTGCTTTTGTGGGGTGGCAAGAGGTGTAATGTTTTAGGTTTAAGGGTAGCTAGTTTTTTTTTGATGCGTTTGCTTTTAAATTTGGTGATCGCGCTGAAAATGAATTCAAAGAAAGAAAAGGAAGAGACAAAGACAAAGGG
The DNA here is from genome assembly GCA_023376005.1 of Doryteuthis pealeii. Taxonomy (NCBI): domain Eukaryota; kingdom Metazoa; phylum Mollusca; class Cephalopoda; order Myopsida; family Loliginidae; genus Doryteuthis; species Doryteuthis pealeii. Next base: position 21,428,178 of record CM042178.1, read on the forward strand.
TAGTTTTTGGATTTAGGCTTTATTCACGGGTCATAGCCACGATATGGTAAGGAAATTCTTCCTGGTCAGTAGTAGTGTCTAGTCCCAGTTAAGACCTAAGTTTGAATGTCCGAGATATTATCTTGGGGGGTCGGAACTGAATCCGTTTTCTGCACATGCTCAGAGTTTCTAAGGCTCATGGGAGTTTTATTTTTATTATTATTATTATTATTTTATTTTAATCCCCACACTTTCAATACGTTTAAGAATAAAACAATAATATTAGAAATCAATAACACCAAGTAATTATTTATTAAACACGGTATTGTTAAAACTGGTGTGCAACTTATTCACACCCTATACTACGTGAACATTTATATCTTAATGATAAATAACACACATTAGAGACATTATTAATAAAGAAGATGCTAGTTAAGATCAAATAATGTTAAGATTAAGATGCTAGTTAAGATCAAATAATGTTAAGATCAAGATGCTAGTTAAGATCAAATAATGTTAAGATCAAGATGCTAGTTTAAGATCAAATAATGTTAAGATCAAGATGCTAGTTAAGATCAAATAATGTTAAGATCAAGATGCTAGTTAAGATCAAATAATGTTAAGATCAAGATGCTAGTTAAGATCAAATAATGTTAAGATCAAAGATGCTAGTTAAGATCAAATAATGTTAAGATCAAGATGCTAGTTAAGATCAAATAATGTTAAGATTAAGATGCTAGTTAAGATCAAATAATGTTAAGATTAAGATGCTAGTTAAGATCAAATAATGTTGAGATCAAGATGTTAAGATCAAATAATGTGATCAAGATGCTAGTTAAGATCAAATAATGTTAAGATTAAAGATGCTAGTTAAGATCAAATAATGTTAAGATTAAGATGCTAGTTAAGATCAAATAATGTTGAGATGCTAGTTAAGATCATATAATGTTAAGATCTAGTTAAGATCAAATAATGTTAAGATTAAGATGCTAGTTAAGATCAAATAATGTTAAGATCAAGATGCTAGTTAAGATCAAATAATGTTAAGATTAAGATGCTAGTTAAGATCAAATAATGTTAAGATCAAGATGCTAGTTAAGATCAAATAATGTTAGATCAAGATGCTAGTTAAGATCATATAATGTTAAGATCAAGATGCTAGTTAAGATCAAATAATGTTAAGATTAAGATGCTAGTTAAGATCAAACTAAAGATCAAATAATGTTAAGATTAAGATGCTAGTTAAGATCAAATAATGTTGAGATCAAGATAGATGTTAAGATTAAGATGCTAGTTAAGATCAAAATAATGTTAAGATCTAGTTAAGATCAAATAATGTTAAGAGATCAAATAATGTTAAGATGCTAGTTAAGATCAATAATGTTAAGATCAAGATGCTAGTTAAGATCAAATAATAAGATTAAGATGCTAGTTAAGATCAAATAATGTTAAGATAAAGATGCTAAGTTAAGATCAAATAATGCAAGATGCTAGTTAAGATCAAATAATGTTAAGATTAAGATGCTAGTTAAGATCAAATAATGTTGAGATCAAGATGCTAGTTAAGATCATATAATGTTAAGATCAAGATGCTAGTTAAGATCAAATAATGTTAAGATTAAGATGCTAGTTAAGATCAAATAATGTTAAGATTAAGATGCTAGTTAAGATCAAATAATGTTAAGATCAAGATGCTAGTTAAGATCAAATAATGTTAAGATCAAGATGCTAGTTAAGATCAAATAATGTTAAGATCAAGATGCTAGTTAAGATCAAATAATGATTATTTGATAACCATTGAGAATATAACGTATTTATCTAAAGGAATTATGACCTTAATGGTGACGTAGTTTCAGTTACAGACTGACAAACACACAATCTCCATTATAAGTTTGTTTGAAACTTTCTTTGATTACTTGAAAATTTGCCATTATTCAATGGTGTTTTTATTACGTTATGAGCCACCATAGATTATAAAGTAAACAAACAAACAAACATTGTGATTTGGGAACAGTTAAAAATTGTTTCGGGACTGTTAAAATTGTTTTGGAGAACAGTACCGGGACAGTGGGGAAAACAGTTAGTCTAGAGCCCCCCCCTCTCTCTCTCTCTGTGTATATATATATTAGATATATTTTCATTTTCATCATTTCTATTTCTGCCTTATACCTGCGCTGACTCTATGCGCAGAATGCTTATTTTTATCATCATTATTTTTGCTTTTGATGCGTTTCCTTCTCATACGTATCACTGCAGGACTGTTATTAACCATTGACATGAACTAATATAAAACCATAATAATCAGGTTGTATTTCATTTCAATATTGATGCTTTGTACTTGTTGTATCATCAATTAAGAATATTGTTTGGAACTTTGTTTGATTTTTGGGTGTTTTTTTTTTTTTAGAAGCATTGTTGAATAAAGTATATATTATATTTTTGCTTGTATCGCATAAAATTTGATACTTATTTTTTAAATTTTTTTTATAGAAAATGAACTTGACAAGTGTAATCCCGGCAAAGGATCGCTCGGTGTGTAGAACATCGTACAGACTGTTTCGACTTTATTAAGTCTCATCAGCGATGTATAAAACTTCCTTCGACACAAAATCGAAACCGGGACCTCAGCAGGCATAAAAAGTATCGAATTTTATGCAATACATGCATTGTAATTGCCAAATTAAAATACTTTATACAAATGCTTCTAAAAAATAAAAACTTCAAAAAATCTTATTCACTTCGCGAAGAGGTATGTTTGGTTTGTTGTTATTTTCACTTACGTTTATATTAAGGTGTAAAGTATCATTGACAGGTTAATTTCGTGTTTGCCTGCTGAGGTTTTTTCGATTTCTGTCGGGGGGGAGTCGTTAGTATACATCGCTGATGAGACTTAATAAAGTCGAACGAAACAGTCTGTACGATGTTCTACACACCGAGCGATCCTTTGCCGGGATTACACTTGTCAAGTTCATTTTCTATTAAAAAAAAGTATCGAATTTTATGCGATACATGCATTGTAATTGCCTTCAAGCAAAAATATTTTATATATATATATATATTATATAATTAATATAAAAGGGATGAGGTATATTTAAGAAAATGAAAAAACACAGGTTTAAATGGGTTAAGTGGTGAGTTTATTGGCCGATGCTGCAATGTTGTTTCGATCTATTAATTAGATCATCTTCAGGGCATTTGTTGGTATGTGGAAGGTGATAAGAAATTATTGTCATTTAGTCTGTCTAAAAATTTTTGAGGTTTGAAGAGTTTTGAAAATATGACATCAAAAATTCTATTTTATGGCGTGAGTATGCTGTAAGTGTGTTACGAAAGGAAACATTGTGCATTAAGGTATGTGGTTGTGTATGAATAAACGGCGGAAGTAAACCTCAAGGTGTGTGTGTAGGTGTGTTTTTGTTGGCATTAAAAAATAAGAACAATTTTGAAAATGTAAACAATATATAGGTATATATGGTATTTTAATTGTTTCAAAATTGAAAACAAACAATTAAAGTGTATTTATTCTATGTTATTTTGAATGTGAAGTTTTAATAATTTAGATTTTTGAATTTTTCGTTCATCTTAATTTTTGTACATATATCTCCATTTCATAGGAATCTTTTTTTCGACTATTTCGTACTTCAGAACTTTGACATTGTTTCAATGTCATCTTCTCATTATCTCCGAAAGGAGACTTTTCCAGATCAGGGCAAATAAAATAAGTTTGGCCCAAAGCCAAACACCAAGCCAAGGCCAAAGCTAGCCCAATTCATGTTGCGATGTCATGGCCACTTAGTATCCGAGCATCAGGCCGCTCAGCCACCACGATCCTATCCTCAGGCATTTTAGGTGGCCACCCACGTCCAATAAGTGATTCCATGGGATGGGGAGATCTTACCCCTCTGTTGTGCTTTGTCTCAAATTTATTTGTTTCAAAATGACAAAAAGATGGTTGAAATGTACTTATTACTTTTCAATGATTTAGAAAACTGACCACTGGAAGAGAAATTTGCCTTTGAGAGATTCAGAGAAATTTATTTCCCCCTCCCACAAAAAAAAACGACTCTCTCTCTCTCTCGTCGATTATATACCAGATATTGAGTGTGTGTATATAACATTGGGTTTCTTGTTAAAATATCTTGTCACGATCTTGGGAAGTCTGCTTTGTCTTGGTCCGTCGTTTGGTTTTGATTGACTGTCCTGAAGAAGGCTGCAAAAACCAAAACGTTATAGAGTTGACGTGACCATCAAGAACAAATGTTCATCTTTTGAAACACTTCAGGTTTATATATATATATATATATATATATATATATATATATATATATATATATATATGGGCAATTGCAGACGGGGGATTCTCAAAAGCCCAATCTGGCCTACTATTTACCCATAGCTGGCTAAGTACACACACACACACATATATATATATATATATATATTATTATTATTATACTAAAGCTGAGTTTATCAACCTTCTCCAGCTAAAGGATTTTTTTCTATTCATGTTATGGACACAATATTTATACTTAGATATTCCTTGGTGTTAGCACTACAAAGTGTATGAAAAAAAATTCAATTTAATTGGTTTTAATTAGGCGTAATTAGCAATTAAGTCAACGACCGACCAATCCATGTCTAAATCAGACCTGGCTCTCTTGCACTCTCCCTCTATATAGAGTTAAGGTGAGGGGGAGAGTTATTGTGAGTAGTCGAGTTATAGAGAGTAGGAGTGCTTGCTGATTTTTTACAGGCAAGCACCGTGGTCTGAAGAAAGGGAGGGGCGAATCTACCTAGAGTTAGGAGAACTCTAGGTAGATTCGCCCCTCCCTTTCTCCAGACCACAGAGAAACAAAACAAAAAAATCTTTTTACGGCATGATTTCAATTTTAGTTGAGCGTAGATTTTACGAAATTGAAATCATGCTTTAAAATAGATTTTTTAAATTACTTTAGTTATTAATTCATAGAGTATTAAACTTACTTTAAAAAATATTTCATGTTGGGTAAAAAAAATAGTTATATATTTAAATATTATGGAATTCAAATGAGCAAACATTGACTACCGTGGGGGTAGTTTTCTTCGGGCTTAAAAGTTTGTTTTAGTTAAAACTAAAACAAACTAAACTGACTTCTGATTTAGGTCGGTAAAATTAAAACGGACAGTTTTTTGCTGGTACCAAATGACAGATTTAACTGCAGTCTATGAATTAACATTTTGCGAATTTGGTTACGGTTTTAGGGCATTAAGGTTGTTTTTAATTACGTATTGCTTAAAAAATAAACAAAAAACACAAATTACTATACATTTAATGTTGAAAAATATTTTTAAACTAAGTTTAATTGAAATTATACATTGCTATATTAACACAAACAACTGTTTCAATAATAGATTCAATAATTAATTTCAATGGTTAATTAAATGTATAGTAATTTGATTTTTGTTGTTGTTTATTTTTTAAAGCAATACGTAATTAAAAACAACCTTAATCCCCTAAAACTGTAACCCAATTCGCAAAATGTTAATTCATAGAATGTAGGACTGACTTCTGACTTAGGTTGGAAAATTAAAACGGAAAATTTTTTGCTGGTACCCAATGACAGTTTAACTACAGTCTATGAATTAACATTTTGCGAATTGGGTTACGGTTTTAGGGGATTAAGGTTGTTTTTAATTACGTATGGCTTTAAAAATAAACTCTGTCTTTAGTCTTTTTATTTATGCAGAAAATAGTATCAATAAAATATATACCACTCCGATATTACAGTCTGAATAATACAAATAATTGTAATCTTTGCGGAGTTCCGTCATGGCCTCTTGCCTCAAAACATGCTTGCCGGTGACTGCTGAAAAAAAAAAAAACAAAAAAACACCAGCTACGATTGAAGTCCATAGCGGAAGCGGCGTGAAAAACAAAAACAACTAGGGTTTAGGGTTTAGGATTTGGGGTTGGGGTTTAAGTTTAGTTTAATGGAAAATAAATAAATAATTTTGGCTCTGTTTTTTCTGAGTCACCCTGTATACAGGGTGACCCAGAAAAAAAAAGAACTTTGTAATAAAACAGTAAATTTTAACTAGGGGGGGGGTTTCAGTGGAAAATGCCCTAAGTTGGTTTCTTTTTTTTTTTTTTTCAAGTGATACCGCTTCGGATGCAGGAAGCCAGGACGGAACTCCGCAAAGATTACCATTATTTGTATTATTCAGACTATTGTCCTCGTCTTCATTGTTATCTGTACAAAGTTTCGGCTGATGTGCCCTCTGGCCTTCTTCAGGTATTTCTTGTCGGACTCGGGAACCATCTTGTAATTGGGAGCCATCATGGAACTTTGAACCCAACCCTTTATTAGGTTCACGGGGGTATCCTGTTCTCATTCCACTAACCATAGCTGGAGTACAGGTGTTAAGCTGTGTTAATTATTATTCTATGTTACTGCTGTCCCTGACCAGGATTGAACCTGCAGTCTAGAGATAACTGGCATTTAGAACTGTCTTAATCTAACCCCTTTATCTATTAGGATATGTGTTCAATTGGACAATCCAGTGTGAATTTTTTCATTTGCAAAAGTTACAATTTATTTTGTAAAAACGGATTTTAAGTAGCCTCTTGGCAGGCATCTTGATCAAAATGGACGAAAAAAACGTTTTAAATATATCAAAAATAAATTATATGTGTAATATTATTTTGCTTTTTTACTGATGCTTATTATGTTACTACTTTTCGACTTAAACAAAAATTTGACCTTAAATAATCAATTTAATAAATTTTAGTTCGTTTTTAAAAATGAAAAGCAGATGATATTTTGCCAGATCCAACTCTTTTCCCTAATCATCTAGCGAGAGCTTAATGGGTGACCCAACGGCTCACGTTTTGTCTAGTATATATATATATATATATATATATATATGGGCAATTTCAGACGGGGGATTCTCAAAAGCCCAATCTGGCCTACCATTTACCCATAGCTGGCTAAGTATACACACACACACATATATATATATATATGGACGATTGCAGACGGGTTTCTCAAAAGCCCAATCTGGCCTACTATTTACCCATAGCTGGCTAAGTATACACACACACATATATATATATATATATATATATACTTAGCCAACAATGGGAAAATAGTAATGCATACTGGTCTTATCAGAAACCCTGACCTGTACTTGCGCACCTTCGTTGCACAATGTTGATGACCCCACGCTGTAATGCTCTGTGCTGACCGATTCGAAGGGTATGAGTTAGGGGCAGTTTCACAAGGATGAAAAACACTACACAAAGTTTTATAACAGGATACTAAATAGAGGAGGAAGGTGTGATACTTTGAGCATTTTGTAGTGGAGGAGAGGACACTTAAGGCTAAGTTGTCTGAATTATAAGTCGACTGCTGGCTTCACTGGTGTGGGTCCCTTCCTATTTTTCGGTAATCTTGAAGTTTAAAAGACTAAATTCCTACCATAAAAATTGTACTTGCACATTATTTGAAATGAACTTAATTGTTACTACAAAGACATTTTATGATATTTTGGATAACATGCACAAAAATAGATTTGAAATGCGTCGTGAAAATTAAGTTGAATCAAAGATGGCTGCCATTGTTTACATGCTTCTTCTCGGAAAAAGAACAAAGAGATTTCACATTCGTTGTTTCATCGGTTAATTCATTTAATGTAGGAACTGCCAAAGTTGCCATAAAATCAGTATTTTACAAAATAAATTCACCCCCCCCCCTGCCACCATTGAAAACATTACCAAAAATCAGGGATATTATCCGATTTTGATGAAATTTTCAGTGTTGATTTATCAATGAATGCATTTTGTAATGCATCAGTTATTGTATTTCAAAACTTTCTTATGTTTTTCCGGTCATTTAACTTTGACACCCACTCCTTAGAGGAGTGAATAGAAGAGAAAAAATTTAAGGGAGCTATCCTGGTAGAAAATAATAACCGAAAATCGAAAAGTAAAATAAAAACTCTTTTTGATGAATCAATGAGAGTGATGTCCCTTTGTTCTATAATCTTCATACAATGACAGCTATTTACACAGTAGCATTGCAACCAACAAAGCCTTCATCAGATGATGAAATAACCGTTTAACCTATAGATGGGACTCTAATACTCTGAATCAGAAAATTCCCATCTTCTTTATATTTCTTCCTTAATCTATCCTCCTCTTTTTTTTCATTCTCTTTCTTCCTTTCTATTCCCATCTTCTTTATAATTCTTCCTTAATCTATCCTCCTCTTTTTTCCTTCTTTTTCTTCCTTTCTATTCCCATCTTCTTTATATTACATTTTTATTCTATCCTCCTCTTTCTTTTTTTCTTTCATTCTATTCCAATTTTATCTTTCTTTCTTTCTCTATCCTCCTCTTATTTTTCCTTTCTTTATCTTTTTTTCTTACTCTATCCTATTCTTAGTTTTCCTTCTCTTTTGATACTCTAGCCCTGTAATTACCAAACTATTATTGTAAAATAGAAGTTATCTCTACATATTAGCTTATAAAATATTGTATCCTATTAGTAATTACAGTTCTTCTACAGAATCGCTCACCAATGAAAATTACCTTTATTTCTGTGGTTATATATATATATATATTTAATATACCAAACTTGTTGGTAAATCTTCGCAGCGAGAAAAAACCCAGCAAATAGTTTGATTGTAAAAATATACTACCAAACATCACCCGGGGAGAAAAAAATATTTGGAAAAAAGAAAAGACCAAGATTATCATACCAACCAAAAATAATCTATTGGTACTCTGTATGGGACTCTAATACTCTGAATGAAGAAAAGATTGGAAAGACAGATAGTGATATTGATTGGTTGGATGGATTTTACGGCATATCAGCCCTTGTTGGGTTATTTTATGCTGAAGACAGTGATTTATTCATTCTTGTTGGATATTCAATTTTTTTAAACACATTTTTCAACTCATTCATTGATCTATTTAACCCATAGATGGGACTCCAACAGGTACTACCACTCTGAGTCAGGGGATGGAGATAAGGGAAAAAATTGGAAAAGATAGATTGGATGATTTGTAAAATGTAAAATAAAAACTCTTTTTGATGAAGCAATGAGAGTGATGTCCCTTTATTCTATAATCTTCATACAATGACTGCTATTTACACAGTAGCATTGCAACCAACAAAGCCTTCATCAGATGATGACTCTCTCTCTCTCTCTATATATATATATATATTTGATGTTACATTGTAGGATTGCCATATCCACCCTGATGCGGTTAGAGCTTTATCCTGGATCTTTTTAAAAATGTATTTCCTCTTGTCTGGAGGAGAAAGTTCAAGTTTAGTTGAAATGTTGAAATTCTCTTTGCATTAATTGCAGAGATTTCTAAAAAAAGAGTGAATGAGTTTTGAAATTGCGATTTTATTGAATGTATTCCAAAAAGGAACATTTTTTCCAGAATTGACAAGAACAGACGGCAATGGGTGAGTTAAATTCTTTTTTTACCCTATTAACAAACCTTGAAATTATACTCTTCCCTACTAACTTAGAGAAAGAATACTCCCCCCCCCACACACACACACAAAAGAAAAGGTTGAGTTGGTAATAAATCCTCGGCATCCGACTTCGATAGGAAATACATCCGTTATCCATCCATTTCTGACGGATTGTTCTTTTAGAACTTCATATTTTTCTAACTTACGCTGATGTGCCCAGTCAAGATTTTCCTCGAAAGGGCCTGTTAATTCAACGATGAAAACTTTTTTTATTTTTTTATTAACAGAGCATTATAATATAAAGCATTAAGATATGAGACAAAACAAATAATAAAATAATACTATAGCAGAGAGTCTGAAAACGCAAAAATCTAAATTATCTAATCTGAATGTACATTACTCAATGTTTTAAGTGGATCTCACAATCATCAGTCAGAATTACGAGAGAAAGTGGCTAATAGGGCAGGTCGATTTTTCACTTTTTAAAAATATCAAATTGTCCATCTATGCGAAAGTTGTGTGTTAGTATACTGAATACTGATACCAAAAATTAGATCTTTTACTTGCACTATTCTGGACTACATATTAGGGTAGGTCGATTTTTCACTTTTAAAAAATATCAAATTGTCCATCTATGCGAAAGTTGCATGTTAGTATACTGAATACGGATACAAAAAATTAGGTCTTTTACTTGCATCATTGTTTGGAGAAATAGTATCAAAGATTGTCTACTAGAATGCACAAAAAATCCTCGTTTTCGCAAAATTTAGCCTTTAGGAAACGAGGATTTTTCAAAATTTTAGTAGACGATCTTAGATACTATTTCCTCAAACAATAGTGCAAGTAAAAGATCTAATTTTTGGTATCAGTATTCAGTATACTAACACAACTTTTGCATAGATGGACAATTTGATATTTTTTAAAAGTGAAAAATCGACCTACCCATATTTAAGGTTTGGATAAATTTGCTAACGGGATACATTCATCGTTGAAGAGTCCAGTCTGCGCTACTAATAATCCGCAGCTGGAGATATATTAGCGCTATGTGAAATGCAAACAGTCTTGTCCAGGATTTGATTTGGTCTCGTCCTGACGTTAAAAGGGAATTTTGAAATGAGATCTTGCGAAAATTTATGACTGGTTCATTTATTAGGGATGAGACGACACGGGAAGGTGCAATTCACGTGATGGTAATCGTCGTAGAATTTGAATTAAGCGAGCCAAGTTCAAATCCTGTACATTTTTACATTTCATCTTAAACGATTTGGACGGTCTCATATTTTTATCTAGAAGATGTTACACAATGATAATGGTCGTACAATTAAGGAATACGGTGTTAATGTATGGATTTGCATTTCATCTTGGACGATTTGGAAGGTCTCATTTTTAACCAGAGGGTGTTGCAAGATGATAACAGTCGTACAATTAAGGAATACGGTGTTAATGTATGGATTTGCATTTCATCTTGGATGATTTGGAAGGTCTCATTTTTTTTAAACCAGAGTGTGTTGCAAGAGGGTAACGGTCGTACAATTCAGGAAAACGAGTATTAATATATAGATTTGCATTTCATCTTGGACGATTTGGAAGGTCTCATTTTTTTAAAACCAGAGTGTGTTGCAAGAGGGTAACGGTCGTACAATTCAGGAATACGAGTATTAATATATAGATTTGCATTTCATCTTGGATGATTTGGAAGGTCTCATTTTTTAAAAACCAGAGTGTGTTGCAAGAGGGTAACGGTCGTACAATTCAGGAATATGAGTATTAATATATAGATTTGCATTTCATCTTGGACGATTTGGAAGGTCTCATTTTTTTTAAAACCAGAGGATGTTACAAAAGGATATTGGTTGTACAATCAAGAATTACGAGTATTAATGTATAGATTTGCATTTCATCTAGAACAATTTAGACGGTCTCATTTTTTAACCAGAGTGTATTGCAAAATGATAACGATCATATAATTAAGGGACTTGAGTATTAATTATCAATGGCCTCGAAAGACCTTGTGGTGGACCGGAAGTTATTACAACGAAGGATAAAAGTTGTATGACGAAAATAATGATCTGCGCAGCCTGTAAAAAAGAAAAATTTAAATATTAAATTTTCGACCAATCAGAGACGTTTGCGCCTAAACAGAAGTTTATTAAATAGATCCCTTTTTGGAGCCTAACAGAATCTTATAAATAAGCAAGTTTTCGGAGATCGGCAATAGACACAATCTATTTGCCTGAATACTCCAAGCTGATGTGATTTAACCCCTTTATTTCATAAGGTATTATAATCTCTCTCTCTCTCTTCCCCCCTCTCTCTCTCTTTAATGCCTTGACTGCTGCTTCGACATTGGAACATTATACTCTTTCTTTCTCACTTTGAGACTTACAACAAATTTTACACTTTTATTACATGAACATTCAAAAAAGAAACTTTACAGGACATTACCCAGTATTCTTTACTACCATTGTAATTTTTGTGTCAATACATATTTTGTTTGTTGAATGTGTGAGTTCTTTGTCTTTTCTGCTATTTACTAATATTATAGTGTGAAGAGTACTTTATCGAAATACTTACTAATAACCGCCTCTCTCCCGTTATATATTGGTGACTACCCTAAAAGGCTTGGATACCATCCCAGTATAACCTTTTAATCGATTTCTTTCGATTGGGCAATTAGCCAGTGTCCTTGTCCTAAAATTGCGGATGTGCTGTCAGTAAAAATAACTGGTAGTACCTGTTAGGGTCTCATCTATAGGTTAAACAAAAATATTTAAAGAGAAACACGTTTAAAAAAATTGAGTTTAAGAAGCATTAAGTAGCCATCGAGAATAAATAAAACAATATATCTTCGGCATAAAATAACCCTACAAAGGTTGACGTGCCATAAAATCCAACCAACTATACAGTTTTCTAGTATTATCTACTAGTAATAATATTGGAGTGATCTACTTTCGTGGCCTTGTACCTTTCATTCAATCAGCTGAGTTAATATTTAGATGTAGTTGTGATCTTTGCATTTAGAACTTGAAACATGTTTGTTCTGATAATGTAGATGAAGGATTTAAAGACTTAGTCGTTATGTGCAGCCCTCATGACATACATATGTAATCCATGTGACCCTCATGACATACATATGTAATCCATGCGGCCCTAGGGGGCTACTCAGTTTGACATGCCTAGCCTAAGATACCATATAGGTATGTTCAACTAATCTGAGGGAGATAACACTCATTTTTTTTTCTTTCTTTTTTTCATATTTTTACCTGGACAAAAACCTTATGCTGGTACAAAATCTACAAAGGACGACATATGCAAAATGGTTACATAAATAATGGACTTAAATAAAATAAAATAAAATAAAATAGAATAAAATAAAATACCAAAAATCAAGGAATTAATGGAATTTAATGAAATTTTCAGTGTTGATATATTAATGAATAAAAAATATAATGCACCAGTTGTTTTATTTAAACAATTTTAATTTTTTTTCCTGGTCAGTTAAATTTGAACCACGTATCTTTGAGAATCTGTGTTACACCTCAAAGATACATAGTTCAATTTAATTCAACTTAACTAAAATAAGATTTGGTCTTCAGGCTGGGATTTGGTAATCTGCATGTTTCTCAAAATCCCAGAAAATTTTGGGATTCATGTTCTCCAGGACAGATTCTGATTTGTGCATATACCATTTGGAATCGCTTGTTGTGTCATGATTATGATCATGAGAAATGGATATGGCAACCTGAATTCAAGAAGCAGTTTTAATTTCAAATAGCTTCGTACCTTTCCCAAGGATATTAGTGCTAGTGGTAAATGGTAGGGCAGACTAGACTCTTTAAACTTGGTATGGTAACCAGTCTAGAAGAAGGGAAACTCTGAATTCAAACTTGTTAAACTCTGCTCAAAAATTGACCTTGTGTCATACCCTGTTCATGAGGAGGGGTTGGGTAAATGCATATACCATTTGCCTGTATTATTATTTGTTGAATGGGATCAGTATTCTTAAGAAGAAATTTCTCCTTGCTTAAATATTTCCAAAGTTTTTTTTAAAGAATTTTATAGCATTAGTGTATGTAGGTGTATCGTTTGTAATTAAATGTTGCTTGCATTGCTAGAGTATCAAAAGATACTAGTTTTCATTCTTATGACCTTGTGCCAGAATAAGCTCAGTTTTATACATTGATGTACTTGGACTTGGTTGTTATAGTTATGTTTCAGCCATTCTACTCTATGGCCTTCTTCAAGTGTCTGTTATATTGTGTATCCATTAAGAATGAATTTATTTCAAAAACTTTATCGGCTTTAAATGACCCACTGATGTTGACATGCCGTAAAACAAAAACTATTCTGCCATTTATTTATGTAAGAGAGAGACGCCCCCCCCCCCCAACATACTAATTCCATTTAACTAAAACTAGATCTGGTCTTCTGGCTGAGATTGTATCTGTATCTCAAAATCCCAGAACATTTTGGAAGTCACGTTCTCCAGGACAGATTCTGATTTGTGCATTTGGGGGCACTTGTTGGATAATGGTTATCATCATAGGAAATAGATACATAATGCTAATATCCTTGGGAAAGGTATGAAGACAACTATGGTAAATAGTAGGGAAGACTAGACTCTTTAATCTTGGTATGGTAACCAGTCTAGAAGAAGGAAAACTTGGAATTCAAACTTATTAAACTTAAAATTAAGCTTGTATCGCATCTTATATGTTGCAAAAAAAAATAAATAAATAAATAAAAAAATAATAATAAAAAGTCAGATGAAAATGAATTAAAAAAAAAAAAAAAAAAAAAAAAAAAAAAAAAAAAAAAAATTTTTTTTTTCCAGATGAAAATGAATTTTAAAAAATTCATTTTTTTTTTCCATTCAAAATTTAAAAAAAAATTTATTTACATCTGATTTTATTTATTTATTTTTTATTTCTAAAAATTCATTTTTATCTCTGATGTTCTTTTTTTTTATTAAATTTTTCTTTTTTTTTAAAGAAAAAAAAAAAAAATGTGCATAGTGTAATGGTTATCATTGTAGGAAATGGAAACAGTGACCCGAGTTCAAATCCTGGACAAGGCTGTTTGCATTTCACATAGCAATAATACTCTTGGGAAAGGTATAAAATCCCATTATTCTCCCCCTCAGCTATAGCTAAAAAAAAAAAAAAAGTAGGGCAGACTGGGTTCTTCAACGTTAGTATACAAACCAGTCTAGAAGGAAAACTAAATTCAAACCCATTAAACTCTGCTTAAAATTGATCTAGTGTCACATCCTGCTCGTGAGGAGGAGGGGGGGGGCTGGATAAATAGATATTTATAGAAATGAGTATTTTATAATCAGTACAATGGAGAATTTTGCAGGTGTAATAGTTGTAGGAAATTGTCATGGTGATCCAAGTTCAAATCCAAGATGAAGTTGTTTGCTATTTCACATAGCACTAATACAATTGGGAAAGGTATGAATCCAACAATTCTCTCTCTCCCTCTATAGGTAAATATTAGAGTACTCTGGGCTATTTAACCTTGGTTAGGCAACCAACCTAGGAGAAGAAAAACTGAATTCAAACCTATTGAACTCTGCTTAAAGATTGACCTTGTGCTGCATACTGCTTGTGTGGAGGCGTTGGGTAAATACATATACATAGTACAAGAATTTATTTTCGCAATCATTTTAAACAGGTTAACATTTTGGCTTGGTTCCTTTATTTAATGGTATATCAACATTTGTGGGTTATTTAATGCTAAATCATTATATGGAGAGCAGAGCAAGTTCTTTAACCTTATTTAGGCAACCAGTCTAGGAAAAGGAAAACTCTGAATTCAAACCTGTTGAACTCTGCTTAGAAATTGATCTTGTGGTGGACAGTTCTGGTAAATGCATATATACTGGTGTAAATTGTAAAAGATAAAAATAAAAAAAAAAAAAAAAAACAATCCACAGATGAAAATAATCAAAAATTAAAAAAAAAAAAAAAAAAAAAAGAAATAGAGGCATATGATCTTGTGAAGATGGGGCTCTTTTATCTTGTTAAAGAAAAATAGAATTAAAACTTGTTAAACTCATCTTAAAATTTGACTGTGTCGCATCCTGCTTGAGGTGGAATTGTAAAAAAAAAAAAAAAAAAAAAAAAAAAAAATGAAAAAAAATCAGAAGTACAAAGTTTTTTTAAATCATCAATAAATAAAATGAAAAAAAAAAAAAATTCATCAATAAAAAAAAAAATGAAAAAATTTTTTAATCAAAATATGAAAAATTCATTGATAAAAAAATGAAAGAAAAAGCAATATTCATCAATTAAAATTCTATGATAAAAATGAAAAAAATAAATAAAATTCCTCAAAAAAAAAAAAAAAAAAAAAAAAAATCTTCCCAATAAAAAAATAAAATCCCTCAATAAAAAATAATAAAAATAAAATCTATAGATTAAAAAAAATAAATTCATTGATAAAAAAAATGAAAGAAAAAAATAAAATTCAATTAAAAATAAAAATTCAATGATAAAAAAAAAAAAAAAAAAAAATTGAAGACACAAGAAACAATTTTCAAAGAATTTCAATAATTTATAAACAGAGCTTCATTGGATATAATTTGCGTACACACCATCACTGTATTGTTAACAAGTTAGAGTGCCATCTACTGGCCATAAATGGATTTGAGTTAAATCAAGGGCGAGTAACTGAATCCCAGTTTGAGATTTAATGTTAAGAGGGCGCAATATCGGCAGACATTTCAAATTTTACTATCAAAGTTTGTGGTGTTTTGTTAATAAAACATAGATCAGTCACCACATACGCATTTCCCACATGGTTTTGCACCTCTTGTTCTGCAAATTCAAAATGACCGATGAAATTTTTTTTTTAATGGATAAAGAACAAAATAAAAAAATAAAGTAAAAAAGATAAAAAATAAAGAATGCAACTGCATTGTCTAAGAAATAGACCTATCCTTTTTCACATATTGAACTTTATTTTCTCAATGGTGTATTTTAAGAAGGAAAAAAAATAATAGACTTTCTAACAACGGCCATTTTGGTTTGCAAATACAAGATGGTCGACATAAGTATTATATTTTTTTTCTTTCTTTCTTTCGTAATGCCATTGGATCGAGTCAAAACCTCTCATACAATAAAGTGCACAATTGTACACACAATTACATCCATTCTCTCCTTTCATCAATAAAAACATGGCATAATGTTCTTTTAGGAATACCAAACGGCTGACAAATATATATATATTCGGGGTATTAAAATTTAAAAAAAAAAAAAAAAAAAAAAAAAATTAATGATATTTTTTTAATTTTGTTTATTTAATACCACATTCTGCCTCGGAGATAAAGATCTTGTTTTTGTTTTTCGTAACACCATAAACAATCTTTTATTTTTTTTATTTACTCTATTATTTTAACACTTTTTTCCCCCCTCCATGTTTCTCCCTTCACTTTTTCTTTTTTTTTTCTTCTTTTTTTTTTTTTTTTTTTTTTTTAAAAACGTCTTAATGTTTGTTTTTTTTAATATTTTTTTCATTATGTTGATTTTTTTTTTTTTTTTTTTTGATTTTTTAACCAGGTACGGTAAAACTCTTTTCGATCTGAAGTTCAATCAAATCCATAAAACAGATTTTAGTTTCTCCATTGTTTAAGAGTTCGCGGATTTTTCTGTTACACGGCTTATAAGGGACATCTACATTCTGAACTAAATATTTGGAAATAAGATAATCAAGAGCATTTACTTTCGTTACATTGGCTGGTTTAATTGCAGCCTGTGGAGATTTCTTCACAGAAGAATTGGAGTCGTTGTTAGTATTATCGGAACAATCCTTATTCGTAGCATCCATCTTGCCATCTGGCAAAGTGTTTTCCGAATCCAAGTGAGTGTCGTTAACTTGATTTGAGTCATCCTGATCCATCGCAACCTCCTCGTCTTTTTTTTGTCCGTTGCTCTCCGAATGATCAGGGTCATGATGCTGATGATCACTGCCAGTGTTGTTGTTGTGCTGGTTCCGTACGGAGACGGACATGTCGGTCACAGGAGAGCACCCTTGTAAGAGGTGGTGCATGAGGTTTAAATAGTTCTCGGGCGCTCGATTCACCGAGCTCGTTGGACTCAGCGGACCCCACTGGTGGGTACCAGAAGTCTTGGAGACGGTCTGGGATTCCACTTCGACGTTTGGCTCACTGTCCATTTTGCTACTTTCCGGGTAATTTGTAGACAACTTCAATTGCGGACTCGTCTTTGAGAGATCACCTGTCGGCAATTTCTTTAAGGATTTCTCTTCGGACGTCGAGTGAGTTGAAACAGAGTCTTTCAAGCCCGAAGACCGATTGGAGATACCTTTGTGAACCTTAGAGTCATTCCTGCTGTCTTGTTGGTTATCACTACCAGGGTTATTATTAATATTAATATTATTATTATTACTACTGGGACCATGAAGACGAGACCATTTGGCAGCTGAAGATGTAATGGGGCAAGACTGAGGCCGGTTCAGATGACGGTGATCCTCAGTGGAAGTTATGTCTCTAGTGTGGCATGGAATCAAAGTCTCGTTAGGGGGGTGCAGCTGCTTTGCAGGGTCATCGATTCTCCACAAATAGCCGTCTGCTGCAGCTGCACAAGATATCTGGTGTTCATGGTGCAACAGAGGCAGATGGGGGTGAAGGCTGCCATTCTGGCACCCACAGGATTTTATCAAACAGAGAGGGCGGTCTTGAAATGATCCGGATTCTTCAGAGTGTCGTTTGCTTGAGTGGACACTGAGGTCAAGCGGTTCCATGTTGTCCTCCTCTTGAATAGCACTCATATAAGTAGTCATCTGGCTATCCATAGTGCGGACAGCAGTCTTTTTTGAACAAAGGAGGGAAGAGAGAAAATTCCCAGGCCCATTCAACACTGCAAAGAGAAAAGAAAAGAGAAAATTATTATTATTATTTTTTTTTTTTTGTTGCTTTTCACATTGGAGACAGGGTTTGTAGTGAAGATTAAGAATGAAAAACTTCTCATAGATAAAGAGGGCTAATCTGTAGATTAGTCCACTGAAGCTTTTATCCCAAGTACTTCAAAGTGCCGAAAGTACTTGGGATAAAAACTTCAGAGAAATAATCTACGGATTCCATCCAAATGTAAAAAAGATGGCCAGACCATTAATAAAATTGTTAAACAGGAGACATGCCTTTTGTTTAAAGGGCCGGGTTAGCTCAGTCGGTAGAGCGTTCGGCTAGAAATCACAAGGTTCCTAGTTCGATACCGGTCCTCGCCAACTCAGCGTTATGAGTAGCACAGGGATCTGTGCGGTAAAGTAAGGAGCTGATGGTAGGTGTGGCGTTCCACCTCAGACGCAAAAAACAATCTCCTTGGTCTAGCGCTAGTGAAAAGGGGATAGACTCCCTCGCTGATTGGCTGATACCGACATTAGGCCGCCCCGACGACTTTACTTTACTTACTTTATATATATATATATATATATATATATATATATATATATATCTCATTAGATTATGTATAAAAAGCATTGGTACTAATGCAGAATAGCGCGCAAGAGATAATATCATTAGATTACGTATAAAAAGCATTGGTACTAATGTAGAATAACGTGCAAGAGATGATATCATTAGATTACATATTAAAAAGCATTGGTACTAATGTAAAATAGTGCGCAAGAGATAATATCATTAGATTACGTATAAAAAGCATTGCGCGCTATTCTGCATTATTAGCAATGCTTTTTATACATAATCTAATGATATTATCTCTTGCGCGCCATTCTGCATTAGTACCGATTTGTTCATATCTAATAATAAAATGAATAAATTAACGTGATTATTTCATAAGCAGTGGCTAACAAGATTGTCTTAGGGTTTCAGTCGGTAGAGCGTTGGAATAGGAACCCCAAGGTTCCGTGTTCGATACCGGCCCTCGCCCACTTAGCGTATTAGTAGCACAGGGATCTGTGCAGTAAAGTAAGAAGCTGATGGTTGAGGTGGAGCGCTCCACCTCAGACGACTAAACAATCTCCTTGGTCTAGCGCTAGTGAAAAGGGGATAGACTCCCTCGCTATGTGGCTGATACCGACTTTAGGCCACCCCAACGACTTTTTATATATATATATATATATATATATATATAAAAACGAAGTATTGCAAAAAGATGAATTTATTCTTGATGGAGAAGTCGACGTTATGATGTTTCGGTTTTTGTAACCTTCATTGGGATTCAAATCTTGTTGACTGGGATTTTATATTATACACATACCGTCGGATTTATTCCCTATTTTACAACACACCTATATATATATATATATATATATATATATATATATATATATGCTGATAGGTATATGTCCTACATTCCTGATGCACAAAAATCTGAAAGGATGCAGTAAAATCATATCCATGCATCCCAGTGTTTTTCTTTTTTTCTTCCTCCACCCTTTTAAGCTAACTGTAAATACATTTCAATAGTTTCTTAGAAATGAATTACACAGGAGAGGTTACAAGGTAGGTGTTAGACGGCTTTAGTTGGGACCCGTAAATTTTCCCAGGTACTCATTCAAAGCATATATGTGCGTCCTAGGATGCACTAAACCAAAAAGCTATCAGCATGACACAAATTATATATATATATATATATTAACCATTACTAATAACGCATATGATGTTGTTCACACTGAAGATGGAAAATAGATATATAGTTTAAAAATACGCAAATTTATGAAACATATTTTCCGAGATTTTTGTATAATTAAAAAATTATTACTCACAATCTTATTTTCAATTACGGATCATCCAAATGTATTAAAAAGTTACATCCCCTGATAACCCAGATTGATGAAATGCACATTTAATTTTACAATACAGACTACCATATATTTCTACTTATTTACAAAAAAAAATCTTAATTCGTGTTGATTTTATGCATTTATCTCCCTTACATCCTATTTTCTGGATATCCCTAATTTAATCGAATCATTTAACTTCTCAATAACATTTTTTATATTTCTTTTTCCTAATGAATAAAATAGATGACAAAGAAAAAAATTAAAATTCACAAATTAATTGTTATAAATTTATTTAATTATAGAAAAGATTAAACTAAGTCCAATGCAATTGAATATCAGATAAATCCTATATGAAAATTAATAAAGTAAATTTGAACACCTGTGTAGTGTAAGAGAATAAAATACCAAATTATTATGGTACCAGTCCCTAATTTTTACATTTCTAGAAAGATCAAATCCAGAAGAATGCATAAAACCAATTTTCATTTTTAAATGAAAAAATAAAAATTCAACACCCCAAAAAATATTTTTTTTATTTTTGTTTGAATTTGAAGTTCCAATCTTGTGAAAAAAATATCAATTCAAATCGACTAACTTAAAAACAAACAAAAAAAAAACAACTCAGGCTATGCTAAATTATATCTTATTATAATGGAGATTGTCTGTAACTGAAACTATATCACCACTCAAGTCACTATTCCCTTAGTTATTTACGTCATATTCTCCATGATTTTATTTTTATTTAAACCCGAATCAATAAAATTGTTTTAATACTGTTGGCCGTATCTACACACTAGATATTTACCACATATCCCATGTGTACGGGTAAGACACAAGGCCCTACTCAAAAGCAAAAAATGCGTCAATCCTGTTGGCATTTTCCCTCAAGAGGGGCGCCTCAGGCGCTGAGCAATAAACCCAGCCCTGTCCCTTTAAATCAAGGGGGCAGGTATTGCCTGGGAGGAAAGCCGCCTGGGATCGACGCTATTAACTTGTAAAGATCCAGGGCCGAAGCCACTGGAGATATTTGTCTCATACCTCACTTGTATGGACTGGGCACAAGGCCTCGTTTTAATGTGGCCCACCCACAAGCCGAAGCTCATGGGTGGGAAAGAACAAAAATTGCGCCAATCCCCTCGGCATTCCCCCCCAAGGGGGGGCGCCTCAGGCGCTGGGCAATAAACCCAGCCCTTCCCCCAAGGGGGTAGGTATTGCCTGGGGCGACGCTATTACTTGTAAAGATCCAGGGCCGAAGCCACTAGACCCCCACCCCGTTGGACGGGTCTACATTGCATTTACCTCGTACCCCACTTGTATGGGTTAGGCACAAGGCCATATTTATATGGGACCACCCACAAACCAAAGCTCATGGGTGGCGGGTGAAAAATTGCGTCGATCCCGTCGGCATTACCCCTCAAGGGGGGCGCCTCAGGCGCTGGGCAAACCCAGCCCCTTTAAATCAAGGGGGCAGGTGTTGCCTGGGGGGATGGCCCCCCTGGGATCAATGCCATTAAATATAGCAATCCCCACCCAACGTGTGGGGCTGCATTGTATTTACCTCGTACCTCACTTGTACGGGTTAGGCACAAGACCCTATTAACGTGGGACCACCCACAAACCGAAGCTCATGGGTGGCAGGTGAAAAATTGCGTCGATCCCGTCGGCATTACCCCTCAAGGGGGGCGCCTCAGGCGCTGGGCAATAAACCCAGCCCTGCCCCTTTAAATCGAGGGGGCAGGTATTGCCTGGGGGGATGGTACCCTGGGATCGACGCCGTTAATTATAGCAATCCCCACCCAACGGGCGGGGCTGCATACTTATAACATGCAACAGTATTATACAACAAAATAGCGGTTTACAGAATTAACGGGAAGGCTAATTTGCATATTGATCTTGAAAATTTGATTTTAATAAAGATATGCTTGGTATTATTGATCTCTGATTGTTTGGTTTTTATCTTAATGAATATGTGCAAAAATCTCGGGGATAAATTTTAAAAGAAATTGATTAATAAGAAGAAATATCTGTAATTAATAACTAAACATTAGCTTATTCATAGGCGGAATATTTTGTATATTAATTCAACATTCATTATTTCATATATCGTTTTTTTAGGGGCCGGGTTAGCTCAGTCGGTAGAGCGTTCGGCTAGAATCCACAAGGTTCCTAGTTCGATACCGGTCCTCGCCAACTCAGCGTATGAGTAGCACGGGGATCTGTGCGGTAAAGTAAGGAGCTGATGGTAGGTGTGGCGTTCCACCTCAGATGCTAAAAACAATCTCCTTGGTCTAGCGCTATTGAAAAGGGGATAGACTCCCTGGCTGATACCGACTTTAGGCAAGGCCCTCTAAGATAAGGCGCTGCTTTAGGCCGCCCCGTTGACTTTAATTAAAATAAGAAGTAAAAAAAAAAAAAAAAAGTAAATAGTTAAATCATGAAAATTTAGCAGTGAAAGACGGGAGTGATGGAAGAGTAAGTTTCAGTTGTTTTCTTTTTCGATTATACCCCACTGTTTCAAATCATCTTATCTGCATTCTTATTTAGTTTCATTAGCCTTTCTAATATAACATTTTATTACATTTAAACTTGCATCCGGAGCGTGCGTATATTTGCTAGTAAAGTTAAGAAAATGTTTCTGGAATGTAAAATTAGGTAAAAAAACAAAAAAAAAAAAACACCAAAAAAAAACAAACAAACACACACAAACAAAACGACAACATTAAACGTATCTGCATATATGTAGGATGGTTGTATCAATCACGTTCGGTTAAACTTGCAAATCGTCGTCAAAATTAAAACGGAAAATTTTGACGACAATTTGCAACACATCAAACTAAAGTCAGGTAAGTAATTGTTTTATTTCATTTATTTATTTAACGAATCTTGAAATATTTTCTAAACTGCACATAAATATTTTAGTTTAGAAAATATTTCAAGATTCGTTAAATTAATGAAATAAAACAATTACTAACCTGACTTACAAAAAATGTCAAGTATTTAGAATCGGATTTTTTAAATTAATTCTAATTTCAAAATTTAGTTTGATGTGTTGCAAATCGTCGTCAAAAGTTTTAATTTTGGAGACGATTTGTAAGTTTAGCCTCACGTTCATACCTCTACCCACCCACTCTTTTCTTAGGATGGTTGTATCAATCACGTTTATATCCCTTTCTTGAAAAAAAAAAAAAAAGTTCGTGGGAATAAAAAACAATGACCCCGTCAGTAGCTTCAAATAAAGTCACACGAAAAGGCCTTTTTAATAAGGTACAATCTCCTTAGGAAGTCCTAAGAGTACTTTCGCTTTAAAAGGTATGCCCCCCTAACCTAACAGTGACCCGGACATCAAATGATACCCAACTACCCCTAGAGAGGGGTTACCAGTAAGGGGGCAATAGAAAGGGGGCATACTTCCCCTTCTAGATCCTTTTCCTGCTTCATGTTTATTTTACCGTTGCAAACTAAGAGGGTGACCCCAAGTTGTCCGACCGGACTAGATGAGGAAAAATAAATAGTAAGAAAATAAAAAAAATAAAAAACGAAGAAAAATGTAAAGGGAAGACAAACAACAAAAAAAGAAAGTAAATAAAGAAGCAAAAGATTATATATAGAGTAAGTAAACAAACAATGTGTTTATTTGATATGGCCATTTTAGCCGACAATTTTTGGAGGATATGTGCTTAATTGAAATCATACCTAATTTTGAAAATTAATTAGTTGATAATTAATGAATTTAGGCGGGCATATATGTTCAAACGTAAGGCTAAACAAATCGAGAAAATGTCAATCCCTGAATGTACATTTCATATTATATATATATATATATATATATATATATATACACGAGCAAGAATACATGGTCTCGGGGCGCAAATATTTAAGTTTTAATGTACGAAAACATATCAATTCAAAAAGTATAACGAAACTAAATATGAACACATAAAAGATTACATTTTTAATTTCATTCTAACTGATTTCTCTCTCTATATATAACTATACACAAAATGAAAAAATAAAAGTAAATCCTGATTATAGTTTGTCGTCACCTCAGTTAAATAATGGACCATTTCATTTTTATTATAAAGAAAAGAGAAGAAAAAGTACTACATGCTACACAGAAAAAATGATCTGGTGAAACAACTAAAGCCGTCTAACTCCTAATTTGTAACCTATCCTGTCACTTAGCTTGAAATGGTGAGGCAAGAAAAAAAATAAAAACACGGACGCATGGATATGATTTTACTGCGTCCTTTTAGATTTTTAATGTGTCAGGGACGCAGGGTGCAATGATGAAAATAGTGTCACGCAATTTAAGTTTTGAAGTCTTGCATTAAAACATTAATAAAACCTTAGTTTGGTTTGGTTTTACGGCACCTCAACTTCAGTGGGTAATTTAAGGCCGATAAAGTTTTGAAATAAATAAATTCTTAATGGATACTCAATTTTTAAAATTATAAACTCATGTTTTCTATTTAACCCATATATGGGACCCTAATAGGTACTACCACTCCGAGTCAGAGTGAACCAGGGAGCAATGGTGATGAAGGAGTGCTCCACATTCTACAAACACTCAAAACTGGAACCTCACCATCAGATAGAGTTTAACGTCATTCCCTGGACATGTAGACCCTCAGCCACCGCCCTCTAGCACCCATATGATAAAAAGGGCTTGGGGCAATAGGGTCAGGACAATCATATAGGAGCTAGGGTTTGGCGTGACTAGCCGATTGATCGGAGGGGGCCTCTCCAACCGCCCGTCTAGCCTAAGTGAGTTGTTTCATGTCATGGACTGCTCATCCATCAGAATTCCATCCTTAAGCATCACGAGTCGCCACCAACGGACAACAGGTGGCTCCATTGGGAGAGGGGGTCTTACCCCTCTGTAGAGGTGCAGTCGGTATATCCTAAAGCTCCACTAACAGGGCTAAAATTTCTTAGTTTGCTAGACTGCTCGTGAAATCATGGGGTTCCCCGATGCAACAGCTGTCCATGATTATATCGATGCTGCTAGTTAGCCACTCACTATCTGTGTCATATCGGGATTTTTTTTATATATTAAGGAGGAAAAAAGAAAGAAAGAAAGGAAGGAAAACAAGAAAATAAAAATAAAATGAAGTTCAGCGCGAACGCAGACCCAACTAAATTACCATACATTTAATTGCGAACTGGACTGATCTCGTCTCTCACAGAGTATTTTCAAGTGTAGTCAAATAAAGACATATATAATGTGCCGTTTCTACTGTTTATTTATACACACACACACACACACATATATATATATATATATCTTGCTGTCAGTGAGGCCATATCTCTCTCTCTCTCTCATATATATATATATATATGACATTCTAAATTAAGTTTATTTGCCATACGAGTAAAATAGGTTTTAATGTAAAGATGCTACAATTTTTTTCTCCCTTTTCTCCCCGGGCAATACCAGATTACCTCGCCAGTATTTCTATCTAGATATCATCATCATAAACCATGCTTATATAACCTACCATAAAGACTAAAGAGGGAGAGTGAAGTGAAAAAAAAAAGAAAAAAGAAAGAAAAAAAAAAAAAAGGAAGTAAAGGGGGGGGGGGGCGAAAAGTACTTTTATTTTTCTTCGGCTTTTATGTTTCAGTTCTACTTCCATTCACCCGTTCGCAGCGTTAGTTTGTCACCGCCCTACCCGACTTTAAACCCTTTCGTGCTTTTTTAACCGCCGCCGCCGCCAAACAGGCAAACCATTCCGATAAAGAGAAAGAAGGAAAGAAAAGAAAGAAAAAAAAAAAAGGAAAGAGACCCCCCCCCAAATAAAACCAAAACAAAAAAAACACTACCCTCTTCCCTGTACAAAGACGCGCACACTAACAGCCTACCCCCAGCAAATATTTTAAAAAATGTGCCATCCAAACGTGTAACGAAGTCGTAGTAGCTACCAAGCAACTGCGAACACACCTGCTGTTGTTATCCATGAAGGAGCGTGGCATGAAATAACGTTGTGTATGTAAAAGACCTTCAACGAAACAAGATAGCCTCGTTTTGAAAGCCAAGATTCGCGCATGCGCGCACACACACACACAGCTCAAAGCGTAAATATACACAACACTCTTGTTTGAAGAGAAAGAAAGCATTTATGACTATCAAGATCAGTTTTCGTGGGTAGTTGTCTAAAGAGCTGGTCCCCAAGTAGATCGTGATAATATAAGTGTTGAGGTCACAGTAATTAAGAAACAACAACAAAACAGAACAAAACAATAAAAAAAGAGTTTGCCAGTGTTTAATGCGAGTGACATTAAATAAATAGGAGGGAATTTCGGACAGGAAAAAAAAAAAAAAAAAAAAAAAGGAAAAAGGAAAGAAAAAAAAAAAAGAGAAGGAAAGAAAGAAAGAAGCAAATAGAAGAAGGGGTGAGAAAGAGAAAAAAAAGGAATGAGAAAAAAAAAAAAAAAAAAAAAAAAAAGAAAGGAAAAGAAAGCGAAAGAAAGAAAAGTGTTCAGAATATTTTCCATAAATTATGCTTTGTTCGGAATTGGGTTTTAACAAAAGATTTTAATCTCCCAAAAATATGTTTTGAGGCTGTTCAAAATGGTGGCAAATCAAACAGAATACTACAGATTTGAACAGAGGTATGTCATTAAATTTTTGGTGACCCGGCAGTGCGAACCATGTGAAATTTACATAAAAATTTGTGACATGTATGGAGAAACACGTTATTAGTTAAAATTGGCTAAATAAGTTTTGTCACGACGAGTCCCAGTTGAAACGACACCTCATAGAGTGGAAACATACCCCTGTAAAAGAAAAATTTTGGGTGCAGCAGTCAGTAAAAAGGTCATGCTGACTATCTTATGGTTGATTTGATTTTACGGCTTGTCAACCCTTGGGTTATTTTATGTCAGGGTATATATATATATATATATATATATATATATATATATATACTAGCAAATATATGCACCCTCCGGGTGCAAGTATTTAAGTTTTAATATAATAAAATATTGTATTAAATTAGAAAGGCTAATGAAACTAAATAAGAATGCAGATAAAAAGATTTGAAACAGAGGGAGTATAATAAAAGATTTGAAACAGAGGGAGTATAATAAAAAATGGAACAACTGAAACTTACTCTTCCATCACTCTCGTCTTTCATTGTTATTTTTCTAATTTAAGTATTTAGTTATAAGAGGAAGTAAAGAATAAAATGACAGTTATTTTATCTTGTTAATGGATTTCATTTAAGATTCATTGAAGAGATTTTTGCTTATATTCATTAAAATAAAACCAAACAGTTAGAAATCAATAATACTAAGCACATATTTATTAAATTCGATTTTTTAATATTAATATGCAAATTAGCCTTCTCGTTCACACTGTAAACCGCTATTTTGTTGTATATATATAAATATAATTGCATGTTGTCAGTATGTAGACATAGTTAACAATATTAATAATGTAAGACAATTTTATTAATAATTGAGGTTTAGATAAAAATAAAATCATGGAGAATGTGATGTCAATAACTAAGAGAATTGTGACTTGAGTAGGAATATAGTTTCGGTTACAGACAGAAAAACACACAATCTCCATTATAATAAGATATATAATATATATATATATATTTAAGTGGAGTTTTTGGCCACTTCTAGTTCATGATGTTAATTTGTACCGAGAGGTTAAGGAATCATGTTCATATTTACCCCCCCCTTTTTTTTAACATTTTCTTTTGTGTAGTTGTTTCTTAAGAGTTTAAAAAAAAAAAAAAAAATAAAAAAACTGGCAGAAGTACATGTGTTATATACTCTCTTTCCTTACTTTCTTACTTCTATTCTTCTAAAACAAACTGGCAGAAGTACATGTGTTATATACTCTCTTTCCTTACTTTCTTACTTCTATTCTTCTTCTTCTAGCGTCTGGACTTCGTCTTGGGGACTTTGTGTCTGGTCTTCGATTGGGGATTTCTCTTTATCAGAAGTCCTGAGTCATTGGTAGTTTTTAGATAACACAAGACTTTGATTTAACTTAGATCATATTTTATTCTGAAATCCCCACCAGACTACCTGCGCAGATTGAGTCGGCACCGTGCATAACACGATTTACCACCGTCGTGGCTTTGGCCGATCTCTAAAACTCTTTCTAATCTAAACTGGAAGAGGGTCTTTTCCACCGATTCTCACGGTATCCACCGGAAGGATCAGGATGAGGTCAAGCCTTGTTATTCAATCCTTCCAGGCCGTGGGCTGCAACTTATAACAGCCATTTTGGTTTCTACTCTACTGTACATAAGTCTTAGGAATCTAATAATTATGTAACACATGGCCAAACTAAAAGGAATTTATAAATACCAAGGAGTTTGGTTTAGTTTGTTATACGGCATATCAACCTCAGTGGGTCATTTAAAGCTGATAAAATTTTGAAATAAAGTCATTTTGAAATAAAGTCAATTCTTAATGGATACTCAATTTTTTTAGCAACACATTTTTCTATTTAACTCTTAACATCCTGTTGGGAATTTTCTAAGTCCAGAGCCCCATTCCTTTAAGGATTTATCAATAAATGGCTAAAAATGGCCTTTTCATTTAAATTTACCTGTTATTTCCCTTAAATCAAAGACTTCTAAATATGTTTAATATTACATTTAAACAAAGGCTATTGTTTGGGGCAGATTAGGAAATGTGACTTCTGGAAGGGTGAAATGAGGCGGTATAGGACATTAAGAGTTAACCCATAGATGGAACCCTAACAGTTACTACCACTCCAGGTTAGAGTGGACCAGGGAGCAATGGTGATAAAGGGGTGCTCCACATTCCCGTAACCTCCAAAACTGGAACCCCACCATCAGATAGAGTTTAACGTCATTCCCAGGACATGTAGACCCGCAGCCACCGCCTTCTAGCACCCATATGATAAAAAGGGTTGGGGCTTCCCATAAGTGCAATAGGGTTGGGGCAATTATATAGGTGCTAGGGCTTGACGTGACCAGCCGATTGATCAGAGGGGGCCTCTCCAATGCCAGTCTAGCCCAAGTAAGGGCCAAAGTGGAGTATTGCAAGGCATGGACTGCTCAACCACCTGAGTTCTATCTTTAAGCATCACAGGTTACCATCCATGGCCAACAGGTGGCCTTGTTGGGGAAGTCTTACCCTCTGCAGAGGTGCAGTCGGTGTATTCTAATGCTCTAGCTGACCGTGCGGTATTGCAAGATCATATCTCGATTATTAAAATCTGGTAATGAGTAAAGTGAAATCTGGTAATAAGCCCCCGAATACATCTGGTCTATAAGACTTATACAATAGGAAGCGCGTGGTGTAATGGTTAAAGTCATGGGAAATGGACTCGTCACCCCGAGTTCAAATCCTGGATGTGGTAATTGCATTTCACTTAGCGCTAATACCCTTGGGAAAGGTATGAATCTTACTCTCCCTCCAGCTATGGATAAATAGTAGGGCAGACTGGGCTCTAACCTTGGTTAGGCAACCGGTCTAGGAGAAGGAAAACTGAATTCAAACCTGTTGAACTCCGCTTAAGAAATTGACCTTGTGTCACATCCTGCTCGTACAGAGGGGTTGGTAAATATATATAAAACTTATGCAATATTACAATTGTGCTGCTTGACCTCACCTTACCCAATAAATAATTACTGTATGCTACGAGGACTATGGTGATAGATGTGACCATGTCTCACAGACATGGCTCCTCCTAGCCCCCTGGAATAAGGCATACATCACAAAAACGGCATTTTATTTTTTGGCTCAAATTTTGCTTTTAGTCTCAATGAATTATTTTTACTAGCTGATGTACCCATCTACACTGGGTAAAGATATACAAAGGAGAGTGACAAAACTAATAAAAAGAGTAAAAGTTACAAGGAAAGATTAGGATCAACTACTAGAAATATGAATGAGTGGTGATCTAATTGAAATTTAGTATTTAGAAATATGAATGAGTGGTGATCTAATTGAAATTTAGTATTTAGAAATATGAATGAGTGTGATCTAATTGAAATTTAGTATTTAGAAATATGAATGAGTGGTGATCTAATTGAAATTTAGTATTTAGAAATAATTGAAATAGTATTTAGAAATATGAATGAGTGGTGATCTAATTGAAATTTAGTATTTAGAAATATGAATGAGTGGTGATCTAATTGAAATTTAGTATTTAGTATTTAGAAATATGAATGAGTGGTGATCTAATTGAAATTTTCAAAATAATGATCTATTCTCTGTGGATATAGCAGAATACATTGGTCTTTTTTGGCAAGATATTCTGGTCAAAGCCATTTCGTTCATCTTATGATAATGGAGATTATGTAACTGTGTCTGTAACCAAAACTGCGTCACCACTGACATCCCATTTTCCTTAGTTATTTAAGTTTTATTCTCAACAATTATGAAATGGTCCTTATTTAATCTTAATTAGCATTAGCATCTTATTTAGTAACACTGTCTCTACCAAAGTCTAGTTGAGATTTGCCGCAAAACTGAAATTCCTGAAATATGTATTGTATATCCCCAAAAAATAAATTTACATAGTATATGGTGGAAGTAATTTGCATAATGAATTTAACAAAACTGGGTTTAATAAATAATTATTTGCTGCAACTGATTTCTAATACTATCATGTTATTCTCAAATGTATCAAAATCAATCCTATGATAAAGCAATCATTGAAATAATTGTAATATTTGTTATTTAGTTTCGTTAGTCTTTCTAACTTAATATCTTATTATAATGGAGATTATGTGTGTTTTTCTGTCTGTATCAGAAACTATATCAATACTCAAGTCACAATTCCCTTAGTTATTTACGTCACATTCTCCATGATTTTATTTTTATCTAAACCTCAATTATTAATAACATTTTGTTGCATTAATCATACTGTTGGCCTAATCTAAATACTAATAAACTATATCACTACTTAAGTCACAATTCCCTTAGTTATTTACATCAACTGTCCATGATTTTATTTTTATTTAAACCTCAATTATAAATAAAATTATTTTACATTATTAATACTTTTGGCCACATCTAAATACTAATAACTTGCAATTGTATTTATATATACAACAAAATAGCGGTTTACAGTGTTAAGAGGAAGGCTAATTTGCATATTGATATTTAAAATTTGATTTTAATAAATATGTGCTTAGTATTTTTGATTTCTAATTGTTTGGTTTTGTCTTATTGAATATTTGTCTTATTGAATAAGAGCTAAAATCTCAGGGATAAATCTTAAAAGAAATCCATTAACAAAAAAAAAAAAAAAAAAAAAAACCCAAAAACCCTCTAATTTAATTCTTTATTTTCTAATTTAAGTAAATAATTAAATGAAGAAAATTTAGCAATGAAAGACAGGAGTGATGGAAAATGATGGAATAGTTGGTTTCAAAATTGTTTTATTTTTCGATTATATGACCCTCTGTTTCAAATCATTTTATATGTATTCTTATTTAGTTTCATTAGTCTTCCTAATTTGATATATATCATTACTTTAAAACTTTTCAATAGTTGTGTGTGGAGGGTGCATATTTTTGCTAGTTGTCTTAAATACCCCCCCCCCCCAAAAAAAAAAAAACGCTGTCTATACAGACAAGAAAACAAAACCAAAGATTCTCAGGTAACGGTCTAAATGTTCATCTAACATCACTCAGGTTAGGAGCTATGCCAAAATGCATTTTCGGTTGAGATGGGGGTTGGTGGGGGTTTCCATTTGGCAGAAATGCAGGAAACATACTTTGTCCAAATATCATCACTCAAGTTATATTGCGCGCACACACACACACATATATATATATATACACACACACACACTAGCAAATATATGCACCCTCCGGGTGCAAGTATTTAAGTTTTAATGTAATGAAATATCATATTAAATTAGAAAGTCTAATAAGAAGGCAGATAAAAAAGATATGTAACAGAGTGGGGTATAATAGAAAAATAGAAATGAAACTTACTCTTCCATCACTCCCTTCTTTCATTGCTGAATTTTACTTATTTAACTATTTAGTTAAATTAGGAAATAAAAGAATAAAATGACAGTTATTTTATCTTGTTAATGGATTTCATTTAAGATTCATTGGAGAGATTTTTGCTTATATTCATTAAAATAAAACCAAACAATTAGAAATCAATAATACTAAGCACATATTTAATAAAATCACATTTTTAATATCAATATGCAAATTAGCCTTCCCATTCACACTGTAAACCGCTATTTTTTGTATATATAAATACAATTTCATGTTATTTGCATGTAGATCCGGCCCACGCCGGGGGTCCAGTGGCTTCGGCCCTGGATCTTTACGAGTTAAGAGCGTCGATCCCAGGGGGCCATCCCCCCAGGCAACACCTGCCTCCTTGATTTAAAGGGGCAGGGCTGGGTTTATTGCCCAGTGCCTGAGGTGCCCCCCTTGAGGGGGAATGCCGACGGGATTGACACAATTTTTCACCTGCCACCCCATGAGCTTCGGCTTGTGGGTGGTCCCACATAAATAGGGCCTTTGTGTCTGACCCGTACAAGTGGGGTACGTGGAAAATATCATGTAGATATGGACAACACTAATAAAAAGGTGAAGCAATTTTATTAATAATTGAGGTTTAAATATAAATAAAATCATGGAGATTGTGATGTAAATAATAAAGGGAATTGTTACTTGAATAGTAATATAGTTTCGGTTACAGACAGACAAACCCACAATCTCCATTATAATAAGATATATATATATATATATATATATATATATATATATATATAACACACACGAAAGTCTGAAACTGAAATCAGAGTAGGTTTGAGAAGAAAAAAAAGAATGTCGCAGCTAAGCGCAGGTACTACAGCTAGTAATCAATAATGAGTGAATCACAAGGTTTGTTTTAGTTGGTTGGATTTTATGGCATGTCAACTCATGTAGGGTTATTTTAGGCCAAAGACATTTTGTTTTATTTATTCTTGTAGAGTATTAAATTTTTTTTTTTCAATCTCAATTTAAAAAAAATATTTTTAAATCTATTCAACCCATAGATCTCACCCTGGGTCAAGGTGGACCTGGGAGTAATGGTGATAAAGGGCTACTTCACATTCCACAGAGTTCCAAAATAGATGCAGTTTAACCCTCAGCTACCGACTTCTAGCACATGTGATAAAAAGGGTTGGGACAATCATATAGGTACTAGGGCTGGACGTGACCGGACGATTGCTCAGACAAAGCCTCTCTGACCAGACGTCTAGCCTAAGTAAGGGCCAGAGTGGAATTTTTGCATGTCATGCACTGCTTAACAATGGAATACTGGTGGTTGAGTTTGGCTCAAAACAAATTTATGATAATCAAATGACAGTTCGTTAAGTTTTTTTTCTAATTGAAAGAGTATATTCTCTGGTGGGGGTGGTAACACACACACACAAACACATACCTAAAAAATGCACAATGTTTCCTTCAATACACACACTAACAGCGCTACATACTCACACCTTAAAATAGAATATTTCATGTCATATTTCAAAACCGTCTCCTTTTTTCAAACTTCAGAAAAAATTTTTAAACAGACTGAATAAGAAGGATTACCACTCACTTTTTCTCATCATTCTGTGATATATAATTTCTTATCTTATGCCCTGAAGATGATCTATTTAATAGATCGAATCACTGCAGCGTCGGCCAATAAACTCACCACTTAACCCATTTAAACCTGTGTTTTTTCAATTTTCTTGATATATTATATATATATATATATATATATATACTATTTCTCTGAATGTTTGAGATGAGGTTTGATGATTAGTATTATCTGCGTTATTCGAACTATTGTCCCCATCTTCATTGTTATTTGTACAATATTTCGGCCGATATGCTCTCTGGCCTTCTTCAGGTATTTCTTCTCGGACTCGGAAACCTTCTTGTAATATGACACATGGCCAAGTGGATAAGATAGTTAGGTTAAAACAGTTCTAAGTGACAGTTATCTCTGGATTCCGGGTTCAACCCTAAGTAGAGGCAGCAACATAGAAAAATAATTAACACACCTTCTACCCCAGCTATGGTTAGCGGAATGAGAACAGGAAACCCCCAAGGACTGAATAAATGGTTAGGTTCGAAGTTCCGTGATGGCTCCCGTTTACGACAAGAAAGTTCTCGAGTCCGGGAAGAAATAACTGAAGAAGACCAGAGGGCATATCGGCCGAAACATTGTACAAATAACAATGAAGATGGGGACAATAATCCGAATAACGCAGATAATGCATATATATCTTATTATAATGGAGATTGTGTGCTTTTCTGTCTGTAACCGAAACTAAATCACTACTCAAGTCACTATTCCCTTTGTTATTGAGGGCAAATTGACCATGAATTTATTTTTATTTAAACCTCAATCATTAGTAAAATTGTTTTACATCATTAATACTGTTAACCATATCTACATACTAACAACATGCAATTATATTTATATATACAACAAAATAGTGGTTTACAGTGTGAACGGGAAAGCTAATTTGCATATTGATATTAAAAATGTGATTTTAATAAATATGTGCTTAGTATTATTGATTTCTAATTGTTTGGTTTTATTTTAATGAATATAAGCAAAAATCTCTTCAATGAATCTTAAATGAAATCCATTAACAAGAAAAAATAACTGTCATTTTATTCTTTACTTCCTCTTTTAACTAAATACTTAAATTAGAAAAAATAACAATGAAAGACGAGAGTGATGGAAGAGTAAATTTCAATTGTTCTATTTTTTTGATAATACTCCCTCTGTTTCAAATCTTTTTATCTGCATTCTTATTTAGTTTCATTAGACTTTCTAATTTAATACAATATTTTATTACATTAAAACTTAAATACTTGCGCCTGGAGGGTGCATATATCTGCTAGTATGTATAAGTAATTAAGTAAGTTTTGGTTACAGACAATCACCGAATCTCCATTATAATAAGATTTAGATTAGCTTAGTTTTTGCACAAACCCAAACTTGCCCAGTTGACTGGATATGACCACCCCACCACACACCAAAGATATGGTGTCCTGTGTATGAATCTGATGGTGAGGCTCCTATCCTAGAACTTGTTGCCATTACTCAGGGGTCTGATCTGGATTGGTAGTATCTATTAAAACCCCATTCATATTTATTTAACCAACTCCTCCTTCAACAGACAGGACATGACACAAAGTTGACTTTTCAGCAGAGTATGTATTTTCAAATCCCACTGCACGAGCAGAATTTAACATACGGTCAATTGCTTAAGTGGGGTTTAACAGGTATGAATTCAAAGTTTTCTTTCTTCTAGATTGGTTACCTAAACAAGATTAAAAACTTTTATTTACTAATGGAGCATTTCCTTTTTCTTCCCTTTTGTTTTTTCGCAATAAAAACGGAAAGGTCCATTATTCAGCTGAGGTGACGATACCCCCTACCAACTCTCCAACTATGATTGTGCGGGTGTTAAAGTGTCACACACATATGTAGTTATTCAGAGTTAACTACAGGGTATTTATATATATATATATATATATATATATATATATATACATACATACACACACACACATTAGTAGAGGATAAAAGTTAAAGGTCTCCCATGGTTTCAATCCAAATGATTTCATCAGGACCCTACAATATCAGATTTAACTAAATAAATTATAATTTTTTTCTTAAGTAGTTATTAATTTTAGATAGGATAAATACAAAAAAGAACAATGAAAAACTATAAATTAGTAATAATTAAACCCTTAAAATATAATTAGAATTAAATTTTAACTGTTTTTACTGGCTATTATTTATAATTAAATTAATAATATAGAAATGAGAACGAAGGAATAAATACACGTAAAGAATAAGCCGCACATGAAAATTGAGAGAAAAATATCAACTACCTTAGGTTCAACCATTATTATCCGCAAAGAAATGTATCTGAGTTTAACTAAGGAATTACACCGGCTTAGTTAAGCATAGGGTAGGGTCCTGAGGAAAAAATTTGGATTGAAACCATAGTAGACCCTTAACATTTTCTCCTTTTTTTTTTTATAATAATAGTTAATATTATTAGTTAATATAATTATTATTATTATTATTATTATTATTATTATTCACTCCTTTTGAGTTTTCACATCAGCGTTAGCTGATGATCTTTCACTGGAGTCTGAGTGACAGCAAGTCTCTTCAGGTCTCCAGGACTCTTCTGAGTATTCTGGCAGATTGCAGCAGTGCAGTGTTCTGAATGGTTTCAATCCTACCTCTGATTTCCAGACTTTCCAAACCCTTTTCCAATCCTTTTAAGACTGTTCCAAGTGCACCAATTACAATTGGTATCACTGACTTTCATATTCCATAACTTTTTCAGTTCTCTGGCAAGGTCCAGGTATTTGTGCATTTTTTCATTTTCCTTTAGCTTCACCCTGTGATCTGCTGGCACTGCAAAATCCACCAGTTGACAAGTTCTTTCTTTTTTGTTTATCAACACTAGGTCTGGTCTTCTTGCTGGGATAAGGTGATCCGTTTTTATTTCAAAGTCCCAGAGAATTTTATGCATTTCGTTCTCAAGAATAGATTCTGTTTTATGCATATACCATTTTGTTGTATGATCAAAATTTTATTTTTTGCATAATTCCTAGTGGATCATTATTATTATTATTGCAGTAGGTTTTTAATATATTGAGCACTTTTGGATTATACATTGATGCTACTGCAATGGAAACGTTAAAGCGGCAATTGGATAATATATATATATAGTATTACTGTGCATATTGAAAAACCTACTTGAGTTTCACCATAACGATCTTCAGGGTTAATTCGAAAGAATTAATGAAGATATAATTACAGCCAATTGCGGAGTAATATTGCAATGACTGTTGAAAAGTGAATGTTGAAAAAAATGTATTGTGAAAATCAGATGCGCGAATTTAGATTTAAAATGTCAAACACGATGAACTGCATTATATTTGCAGAAAATTCCTGCAATGGTTAAAGTAACCAACGAAGGATTTATAATAAAAACATATATTTAATACAAATGGTATATGCGTTTTTTTAATATAATATATATATATGGCCAATTTCTACTTAAGATTTATTATTTTGCACTGTCATACATTAAACCCCTTGGCCTAATTGTGACCCTATGCTTTTGATATGGTACCTTGCCGACCTAATCCAGACGTCCGTCATGCCGTTTTTTGTAGAACACCGCTTCAGGATGGAGTGTTCGAGCCATATAATATATATATATACGACTACTCGATGCAATTCAATTTTTTTATAATGACAAGAATATTTTTGTTTTTATTAAACAATTATTTTTTTTTTACATATTAGCATTTATCTCTCTGATGACCACAATGCAAATGCCACCAATTTAATCGGTCTCTAGCTGCCTTGCCAACTGTCTATGGGGATATTCAAGTCCTCATTTCTTACACCTAGCTGGTCTTTACCGATTCTACAACATGATCCCTCTCTCAGTTGAGAGTACAGATTCTGCTTTGCAGTCTGTCCCCCAAGTCTTTTTATTGCAGTCCATCTCAAGTTGCGTTTGACAAGTATTTCCACGTGGTCTCTTCAGGATGGTCCTGTTTCCAATGACATATTAATATGCTGCGCCACAAATTATATAAACGTTTTGTTTTGTAAAAACCTTTCCCTCCCTATTCTATTGTTTATTCACTGCCCACTTTGAAGGGCAGTTTCACCAGGCGAGTAGCTTCAAAAAAGTATATATACCATGTACATACATACATCATACACACACACACACACACACACAAGACATATACCATGTACATACATACATACACACACAAGGAACACACAGTACACACACACAGGAAACAAACACAACAAATACCATGTATACACACACACCACAAACATATACCATACACACAAGACATATACCATGTATACACAACACACAATATACACCACACACACACACACAGACATATACCATGTATACACACACACACACAAACATACCATTACACACACACACACACACAAGACATATACCATGCACACACACACACACACACCACACACACAAGACATATACCATGCACACACACACACACACAACCTCAAAAGAAAAATATATACCATATTAGAGAATTTCAGAGCCATTTTAAACTACTTTTAAAAGAACAAAACTCTAAGCTAAAGAGACAATATTAAATTATCCCACAACCGTCCCTTAATAAACATCCCCATTTTATCTGCCACTGGTGAGATCGGTCACCCCCCCACATCTGAAATGACTTTCAAATTATTAAAGTCATAAATAATCAAAAGGGTTTGACAGATGAAACAATACATCCAGAAGCCAATCAAGTCATCTTTGTGAAGAGTTCAAGACAATCAATGACCATAGCAACCATCAGGGGGTCAAAAGTGACCCCAATTCCACATTCTATAGGACAAGCCCCCATCTGTCATACTATAAATGCCAGACAAATACAATTGGACCTACTAAGGGGTCCAATAATTTCTTAGCTTTGATTGCCCTCATATAATACACACACACACACACATATAATACACACACACACACACACACACACACACACACATATGTTCTTGTGAACATTGTTTGTTTGGTCTTTTTAAAGCATTGGAAATAAGAACAAAAAAAAAAAAAAAAAAAAAAAAAAAAAAAACAGAACAAAAAATCAGATTTTTTATATATTTAACAGTTGCTCTGTTTCTGGTTCAATCTATTCCGATATTTCGGGTGAACATTCACCCTTTCTCAAGGTATGTCCGATGGTCTGGAGAGAAAAAATGCAATGCTGAATATACACATACAAATACACACCACACACATACATATATACACATACAAATATATACACACATACATATACATATACAAATATACACACATACATACATTATATATACATATACATACATTATATATACATATATACACATACAACACACACACACATTATATATACATATATAACACATACACACACACACACACATATATATACATATATACACATACAAACACACACACACACATTATATATACATATATACACATACAAACACACACACACATTATATATACATATATACACATACAAACACACACACCACACATTATATATACATATATACACATACAAACACACACACACACATTATATATACATATATACACATACACACACACACACCACATTATATATACATATATACACATACAAACACACACACACACATTATATATACATATATACACATACAAACACACACACACACATTATATACATATATACACATACAAACACACACACACACATTATATATACATATATACACATACAAAACACACAACACACATTATATATACATATATACACATACACACACACACACACATTAATACATATATACACATACAAACACACACACACACACATTATATATACATATATACACATACAAACACACACACACACACATTATATATACATATATACACATACACACACACACACACATTATATATACATATATACACATACACACACACACACACACATTATATATACATATATACATACACACACACACACACACACATTATATATACATATATACACACACACACACACACACACATTATATATACATATATACATACACACACACACACACACACACACACACACACACACACACACACACATTATATATACATATATACACATACACACACACACACATTTATATATACATATATACACATACACACACACACACACATTATATATACATATATACACATACACACACACACATTATATATACATATATACACATACACACACACACACACACATTATATATACATATATACACACACACACACACACACCACACATTATATATACATATATACACATACACACACACACATTATATAACATATATACACATACACACACACACACATTATATATACATATATACACATACACACACACACATTATATATACATATATACACATACACACACACACATTATATATAATATATACACACACACACACACACACATATATACATATATATACACACACACACACATATATACATATATACACACATATACATATATACACATACACATACACACACACACACATTATATATACATATATCATACAAACATACACATATATATATATAGTCCCCAATGACAGTTTAACTACAGTCTATGAATAATATTTTGCGAATTGGGTTATGGTTTTAGGGGATTAAGGTTGTTTTTAATTACGTATTGCTTAAAAAACCCAAATTACTATACATTTAATGTTGAAAAATATTTTTTTAAACTAAGTTCAATTGAAATTATACATTGCAATACTAACACAAACAACTGTCTCAATAATAGATTCAATAATTAATTTCAATGGTTAATTAAATGTATAGTAATTTGGTTTTTTTGTTTATTTTTTTGTTTATTATCTTATAAAAGTAAAAATTATACATTGATATTTTTTCTGCTTAAAAGGGAGGGGATACATTTTCAATAGAGTTTTTCTTCAAAACTTATTACTTTATGTATCTAAAATAAGGTTTGCATTAAATAGATATTTATTTCTAGAATCTAAAAATATAAAATTTTAAACTTAACATCAGCATTTTCATATTTTAAATGAATTTTATATATTAATTTTTCATAGCAAAAATACTAAATTAAAGTTTTGAAATAAAATAACTGATGCATTATAAAATTCATTAATTGATAAATCAATACTGAAAATTTCATTAAAATCGGATAATTACCTGATTTTTTGGTAATTTTTTTTTGCAATCGCAAATATTACATAAAAATTGTAAACAAGCGCATAAAACCATTGAAAAATAGACAGAATGGCGGATCGTGTCGAAATTAACCAAAACAAATCGTTTTAAATCTATTAAAAATAAACTGCATATGTAATATTTTTCTTTTCTTAATGATGGTCATTAACTTACTACTTATCGATTTAGACAAAGTTTGACCTTAAATAATAGATTTAATTATTTTTAATTCGCTTTTAAAATTTGTAGCAGACGACAAAATTGCCAGTACCTAAGTTAGTGTAACAAACACGGTCAACACTTAGTTTCTCACTTACAGTTACCAATATGTAGGACCATATGACCTTAAGGCACCCCTTTTGCGATTTCGATTCGTAGGGACATTTTTTCCATTTATACCGTCAAAATCCGGTTAACTGTTTACTAGGGACCACCAATTGGTCGGTTTAGGCCATCTTGAATAAAACGGAAGTAAATATTTCCGAACTTTGTTTATCAAAAATCTCGTTAAAAACAATTAAAAATCGTACAGGGTTGTTACAAAGAAAAACAGTTAATTCAAAGATCCAATTATCCGATTGCGAAAAATTACATTGTTATCTTAAAAAATAAACAAACCTGCCCGTATTACATGCGAAAGGGTAATTTTCAGACCGTAATTTAGACAGAAAAGTTACAAATTATTTCCCTTTTACGATTAACCAGTAAAAGTATGGCTAGCTCTAATTGACATTTTTGTCTTGTGCATATTCAATAACTGATTATTTGTTTTCAACGATTTTTAAAATATTCTTTTTTTTTTTATCTTGAAATATTATCTTGAAATTGTTTTGTGCATTCGAAAGAAGAAACATTTTAAAAAGTCCTGATGATTTAAAAAAAAATTCAGCTTAGGAAAATAATGAAAATTATGAACAAAAAACAATGTTTTCTTTTTTGCTCCATTAAATCAATTGAAATTTAACGTAGCCAAAAACAAGTTATGACTACCAGCTTTATAAAAAATTCTATGAAGAATCAATTTATGGCCCAATTTTTACAAAAATTTCCATAACTTTACCTTAGGACGTAAATAGTTTTTTCCTAAAATCTATTAGGAGAAATATATTTTTTACGAGGTCTACTCCCCGCTTGTTTTATTTTAGGAAATATGAAAAAATAAACCGACAAAAAACGATTTTTACTATTTAAAATTTGAATATTTTTTCTAAGAGAAAAACTGATA
>CM042178.1:21475420-21485420 GCA_023376005.1 Doryteuthis pealeii
AATTTAGTATTTTTGCTATGAAAAATTAATATATAAAATTCATTTAAAATGTGAAAAATCTGATGTTAAGTTTAAAATGTTATATTTTTAGATTCTGGAAATAAATATCCATTTAATGCAAACCTTATTTCATTGCATCAAAGTATACTTTTTGAAGAAAAACTCGATTGAAAATGTATCCCCTCCTTTTTAAACAGAAAAAATATCGATGTATAATTTTTTCTTTTCATAAAATAATAGCCAATTAAATAATCATCGAAATGAGTAAAAAAGAAATCTCCAAAAAATTAATTATCTATTATTTTTTTACATTTTATTTTTCAGTTTTCGGTACTTATTTTCTCATAGAATAGCCACCGTAAAAATTTTTTTTGTTTCTATTCATAACTTCGGTCTTTTATCTCTTTATTTATACTGTAATTAGTATAATATAAGACCAACTTGAAAAAATGTTACGCCCCCAATATAACGGGGTCAAAATTAAGCGACCTGAAAAAAATGAGAATGTTTTGAAATAAAATACATAATGCATTATAAAGATCATTTATTGATAAATAAACACTGAAAATTTCATTAAAAGCCAATAATTCCCTGATTTTTAGTAAATTATTTTCTGTAGCAAACAAAAAGTAAATAATTTACTAAAAATCAGGGAATTATCGGATTTTAATGAAATTTTCAGTGTTTATTTATGAATAAAGTCATTTTGTCAAAAACGCATTTTTGGCTCATTTTGCCAGTAGCTACTTTAATCCCTCTGGTGTGTCTGCAAAAACATTTTTTGCGGTTATGTTTTTGTGAATGACTGCAGTATTTCGGCTGAGTTCATGGACGCTGATAAATCCGAAAATACAAATCCAAAAATATATAGGCTCACAAAGTTATCTCCCTTTGATTGTTTATAAAAAAAAAAAAAAAAATTTTTTTCGGAAAAATATATAAACAAAAAAACCATATGTAAAGAAACTTATGAACATTCAAATTTCCTGATGGTAAAATCCTGTAAAATTTTGTAATCTTATATATAAGAAATGAAAGAACAAAACTCAGACAAAAATGTGTAGTAAATTTCGCTGGAGCTTTAAACTCGGCTTCTTCAGTTTTTATTGAATTATTCGGATCATACAAGTGTTTTATAGAAGGGGGAAGTAGGTAGGTGGGTAAGTTTTGTGGTGAGGGAAAGATTTGATTGGTTATAGGGGACATCTTGGAAGCGCTTGGTGTAATGGTTAAAGTCGTGGGAAATGGACTCGTCACCCCGAGTTCAAATCCTGGACGTAGTAATTGCATTTCACTTAGGAAAGGTATGAATCCTACTCTCCCTCCAGCTATGGGTAAATAGCAGGGCAGACTGGGTTCTTTAACCATGGCTAGGTAACCAGTCTAGGAGAAGGAAAACTGAATTCAAACCTGTTGAACTCCGCTTAAGAAATTGACCTTGTGTCAATCCTGCTCGTGCGGAGGAGTTGGTAAATATATATAGGGGACATCTTTGGGGAAGATGAGAAGGAAATCAGATGGGAAGAGAGTTGAGGGAGGTAGGTAGAAAAAATGAATGGTGAGAAATACCGGATAGGGGAGGGGAGTAGCCTTTCTTGGAGAGAGATTTGAGTAGAGGAAGTAGCAAACGGGAGTAAGAAAAGGGGGGGGTGGTTAGAAGACCATAAAATCTAAATCAAACCCGTTTGTTAGTATGTGGGTTATGGCCAAGTGGGTCACCAAGTGAGGGTCAACAGGGGAGGTTCGGTTAGTTGGGGGTGGGAAATATTCATTTATTTATTTATTTATTAATACGTTTGTCCCTTAATCTTCTGACCGTTATCATCTAGTTAAAAATGAGACCGTCCAAATCGTTCAAGATGAAATGCAAATCCGGATTATCTGGTATTGCTAATCCGCCGAATTCTCATTTCTTCTGAGTGTCGTCACATCAGCTAAATAATGGACCCATCCGTTTTTATCATAAAGAAAGAAAGGGAAGCAAAATGACATGCTACCCAGAAAGAAAGAGCGTACAGGAAATATAGAGAGAGCGTAAACACGCGAAAAACGATAACACTAATCTGTTACAATCTAACGAGAGAGAGAAAGAGAGAGAGAGAGAGAGAAAGAAAGAGTGAGAAAGAAAGAAAGAGTGAGAAAGAAAGAAAGAGTGAGAAAGAAAGAGAAAGAAAGAGAGTGAGAAAGAGAGAGTGAGAAAGAGAGAGTGAGAAAGAGAGAGTGAGAAAGAGAGAGTGAGAAAGAGAAGAGAAAGAGAGAGAAAGAGAGAGAGAGAGAGAGAAAGAAAGAGAAGAAAGAAGAGAGAAGAGAGAAAGAAAGAGAGAGAAAGAAAGAGAGAAAGAAAGAGAAGAAAGAAAGAAGAGAAAGAAAGAAGAGAGAGAGAAATAGAAATAGAGAGAGAAATAGAAATAGAAATAGAGAGATAGAGAGAGAAATAGAAAGAGAGAGAGAAATAGAAATAGAAAGAGAGAGAGAAAGAAAGAGAATAGAAAGAGAGAGAGAGAAAGAGAGAGAGAAAGAAATAGAAAGAGAGAGAGAGAGAGAGAGAGAGAAAGAAATAGAAAAAGAAAGAGAGAGAGAAAGAAATAGAAAAAGAAAGAGAGAAAGAAAGAAATAGAAATAGAAATAAATAGAAAGAGAGAGAGAGAGTTAGATTAAGATTATTATACTTTTTACATATTGAAGTATTTAGCATTAACTCTTA
Organism: Doryteuthis pealeii; assembly: GCA_023376005.1. NCBI lineage: Eukaryota > Metazoa > Mollusca > Cephalopoda > Myopsida > Loliginidae > Doryteuthis > Doryteuthis pealeii. The sequence continues at coordinate 21,478,125 of CM042178.1, forward strand.
AGTAAACATTTCAAGCGTAATAATCAAATTATCATACTGTGGTATACCCACAGGCCCTGCTAGTTTTATTCAAAACTCCGCATCACCAACCTTCTTCCCATGTGCAATTGCAGGAGAGACTTTTTAAGTGCGTCCCGGTCTCCTGCCTCAAAAATTGCTACCCGGTGACTATTAAAATAACAACCTAGCTCAGTCTATTCAAAACTATCCATTTTCATTTCTATCTCAATTTGTTCATATTTATCTATATTACTTTAAATACTAAGATTTTTTTTTATTCAGGTTTGTTTAATGTCTTGTTTTTAGTTTAAATAAACAAGAATTACGACAAAAAATGATGCGACCCCCCCCCCCCAAATACATTTACTTGTTGAAAATATCTATCTATCTTCATTTGTTCATATCTCTATATTATTTTGTTTGTTTATCTATCTATCTATCTCAGTCTATTCCAAATTATATATCCATCTTCATATCTAAACAAGAATTATGACAAATTACGATAAATAAACAAGAATTACGACGAGCTGGGGTTGTTATTTTGATAGTCACCGGGTAGCAATTTTTGAGGCAGGAGACCGGGACGCACTTCCTCATAAATTAACCCGTTAGTCAAGTTTCATGTGTATAACAGCCCCCCCCTCCATCGTCCGAGGTTTGTGTTATACACGTGAAACTTGAGTAACGGTAATATAGTATCCATAATTTTTTATACCTGGTCTGCAGTTATAGCATTGGGCGACTTTTTCTATGCACACACTTCTTAGGGATGCTATCAAAAATAACATCAAAACTCTCAACATAAACGTTCATGAGTGGGAGTAGCTACAGTATAGCTACAGTATGGAGCAAACTTGTCGGTAATCCTTAACTTGTTCCTCGTAAATTCCGACCATAAAATAAACTTAACCCTCATTTTATGTCTGTGTTTTTGCAATAAATGTTTTATTTTTCTTGCACCCGTTATTTTACAATACTGAATATATTTTATTTATTCATTTTAATATTCACTTCAATGTGTATATTCTAAAAGTTTTTATTTTGTGATAATGGTTAGTTTTAAAGTGGGGGCTCGTTTTACAATTTAGGCATAAATTGGATCCTCCTTTTATGACCGTAATTTTGTTTTTTCGTTGACGATGATTAAAATCTGACGTTTTTATTTTAGAGTACCACCCCCGCCCCCCACCCCCTCCAAAAAAAAGAAAAGAAATAACAACAACAAAAGGAGCCCCCACTTTAAAACTAACCAGTCTCACAAAATAAAAACTTTTAGAATATACACATTGAAGGGAATATTAAAATAAATAAATAAAATATATTTAGTATAGTAAAATAACGGGTGCAAGAAAATCAAACATTTATTGTAAAAACACGGACATAAAATGAGGGTTCAGTTTATTTTGTTGGAGGAATTTATGAGGAACAAGTTGAAGATTACCAACTTGTCTATGATAGCTGCAAAGGCTTTTGAGGTAAAACGGGTCGAACACTCCATCCTGAAGCGGTCTCTACGCAAATGGCACATGACAAACGTCATGACACATTTCCTACATTTAAGCCGGACTATATATGTGACGCGTGTGGCAGGGCCTGCCTGTCAAAGGCTGGGTTTCTCAGTCACGTACGGTCGCACACAAGAGGAAAACGGGGAAGAGGTTCATATGTATGACAGTGAATAAAAAAGATGAACGCCTGGGCACTGCACGCTCACAGCCGAACTTGTAGAAATGGCCTTACTCTGTGAAGAAGTGGCAATCACCATATATATATATATATATATGGGAGCCGCACAAGAAAGCTGCGTGTGATCTTGAACAAGTTGTGGAAACAGCACTCCACAATAAAGCTGTGTGGCCACCTGCCCCCTATCTCACAGACCATCCGAGTGAGACGGACAAGACATGCTGGAGAAGCAAGGACCTACATTGACCAATTCTCCGTGGATATTGGATGCTACACAGAGGACCTCCTTGTAACAATGAATGATAGAGAAGGTTGGTGTTCATCGCGTTACACGGTTCGTATATATATATATATATATATATATATATAAAACGAACTGTTTAACGCGATGAACACACACATGTAGTCGACTGCAATTAATCGGTATCTCGATTAATTCAGTGGATTTAACCCTGAAGATCCTTATAGTGAAACTCGAGTAGGTTTACATACATACATACATACATACATATATATACCCAAACCTTTCGCCACGAGTCAGATGTGACACAAAGTCGCAGTTATGGGGCATCCAGTGTGAATTGAACTACCAATTCAATAGTAATGAATGGACAGGATTATCACAAGGTCTTTTTTTTTTTTTACGTGGGGATACTTTTATGGAGCATCCACCGAGGGATCGAACTCGCTATTTGGTAATAATGGATCTGCGAGACTAGCTTGCTAACATTTACAAAGTGAGATAATAGATACATTTTTCTTGTCTATTTAATTTTAAATTGTGAAAAAAAAAAAAAAAAAAAAAAAAAATGAACGAAGATAATAGATTTGGATTATTTGGATTTTTCGGGCTGTTGTCCTCATCTTTATTGTTATTATACATAATGTTTCAGCCGATGTACACTCCAGAAACGCTGTGTATATAACAAAGATAAGGACAAAAATTCAAATAATACAAATTATCAAGCCTCATCTCAAAAATTGAGGGAAGGATGGAATCCTGGTAGCTGAGCAGTCCATGACATGCAATGCTCCACTTTGGTCCTTACTTAGGCTAGATGTGTGGTTGGAGAGCCTGACGATTAATCGGCTAGCCATGTCAAGCACTTATACGATTGCCTCAACCCTATTGCCCTTATGGATGACAAGACCTAACCCTATTTATCATATACGTACTAGAAGGCGGTGACTGCCCTTATGGATGACAAGTCCTAACCCTATTTATCATATACGTACTAGAAGGCGGTGACTGCCCTTATGGATGACAAGTCCTAACCCTATTTATCATATACGTACTAGAAGGCGGTGACTGCCCTTATGGATGACAAGTCCTAACCCTATTTATCATATACGTACTAGAAGGCGGTGACTGCCCTTATGGATGACAAGTCCTAACCCTATTTATCATATACGTACTAGAAGGCGGTGACTGCCCTTATGGATGACAAGTCCTAACCCTATTTATCATATACGTACTAGAAGGCGGTGCTGCCCTTATGGATGACAAGTCCTAACCCTATTTATCATATACGTACTAGAAGGCGGTGACTGCCCTTATGGATGACAAGTCCTAACCCTATTTATCATATACGTACTAGAAGGCGGTGACTGCCCTTATGGATGACAAGTCCTAACCCTATTTATCATATACGTACTAGAAGGCGGTGACTGCCTTATGGATGACAAGTCCTAACCCTATTTATCATATACGTACTAGAAGGCGGTGACTGCCCTTATGGATGACAAGTCCTAACCCTATTTATCATATACGTACTAGAAGGCGGTGACTGCCCTTATGGATGACAAGTCCTAACCCTATTTATCATATACGTACTAGAAGGCGGTGACTGCCCTTATGGATGACAAGACCTAACCCTATTTATCATATACGTACTAGAAGGCGGTGACTGCCCTTATGGATGACAAGTCCTAACCCTATTTATCATATACGTACTAGAAGGCGGTGACTGAAGGTCTTCATGTTCTGGGTATGACGTTATCTGATGAAGTTCTAAATCTGGAGCTCTGGACGATGTTGAGTACCCCTTTATAACCATTACTCCCAGGTACACTCTGACCGGGAGTGGTAGTACCTATTAGGTTTGTTTTGTTTTACGGCATATCAACCTCAGTGGGTCATTCAATGCCGATAAAGTTTTGAAATAAATCAATTCTTAAATGGATAATACAATTTTTTTATAAATACATTTTTCTATTTAACCCATAGATGGGACCCTAACAGGTACTACCACTCCGGGTCAGAGTGGATCAGGGAGCAATGGTGATGAAGGGGAGCTCCACATTCCCCAAACCTGGAACCTCACCATCAGATAGAGTTTAACGTCATTCCCAGGACATGTAGAACCGCAGCCACGGCCTTCTAGCACCCATATGATAAAAGGGGTTGGGGCTTGCCATAAGGGCAATAGGGTTGGGAAAATCATATAGGTGCTAGGGCTTGACGTGACCAGCCGATTGATCGGAGGGGGCCTCTCCGACCGCCCGTCTAGCCCAAGATAGGGCCAAAGTGGAGTATTGCATGTCATGAACTGCTCATCCACCTGGGCTCTGTCCTTAAGCATCACAGGTCGCCACCCATGGCCAACAGGTGGCCCCATTGGGGGGTCTTACCCCTCTGCAGAAGTGCAGTCGGTGCATTCTAACGCCCCAGCCGACAGGGTGGGTACCTATTAGGGTCCTATGTATGGGTTGAATAGAAGAAAATGAGTTTAAAAACATTAGGTTGTTAAAAAAAAAATTGGGTACCCATCAAGAATGAAGAAAATGAAAACGTATTCGGCATAAAATGACCCAACAGGGGCTGACATGCCGTAAAACCCAACCGACCAATTATTATCTTGAATCTTTTTTGTCCATTAAAAAAAAAAAAAAAAAAAATCCTATTACGAAAATAATGAACGAAAACAATTTTTCGCACAGTTGAATCAATTGAAATTTAACGTACCCAACTTAGCCAAAAAAAGTTACGACTAGACGCTTTAAAAAAAAAAGTTCTATATAAAAAAAAAAAAAAAAAAAAAAAAAAAATCAAATAGTCCGATTTTCACAAAAATTTCCATAATTACTTATCTTTAGATGAAAATATGTTTGAAATAGGTTTTTCCTGAAATATATTAGGGGAAATAATTTTTTTAAGCGGTCTACCCAGATATTTTTATTTTATGAAATATGAAAAAAAAAAAAATGAACCCACAAAAAACGATTTTACTTTTACTATAAAAGATAAGAGTCTGAATAATTATATCAATAAAGAAACTGACTGCTGTATATAAAAAATTTATAAAAAAAAAACAAAAAAAAAACAAAACAGACTGTTTTACTTATTTTTCAAGAAAACGGTGGGTAATTTTTTCCCAATCGGATAATATGATCTTTGAATTAACCGCTTTCTTTGTAACAACTCTTTATGTTCGTTATTTCTTTTTTGCGAGATTAAAAAAAAGTTCAAAAATATTTCTAAGTTTCTTCCTTCAATATAGCCTAAACGGATCACGTGACGCATTTTGGTGGTACCCAGAGTACAGACGAAGGAAGTGTATTCACGTGAGTGGGTATAAGAGGGAGTATATTTGTACGCATGCGCGGGTGTTCGGAGGGGGGGGGGTCGAATAGTAATAGAAATCAACATTACGTCAAACACTACATCTTGAATTAGAAATTAGTTTATAGTTGTAGCAAGGAAGGAAAGAAGAAAGAAAAAGAAAAAAAAAAGAAAGAAAAAGGCTTTTTGCAAACCAAACGCCAAGATAATTGCCTTCAGGCTTTATTTATAGGCTACACTATGGCCTACTTAAAACATGGACCAGCGAGAGAGAGAGAGAGAGAGAGAAAGAAAGAGAGAGAAAGAAAGAGAGAGAGAGAAAGAGAAGAGTGAAAGAAAGAGAGAGTGAAAGAAAGAGAGAGTGAAAGAAAGAGAGAGTGAAAGAAAGAGAGAGAGAGAGACAGAGAGAAAGAAAGAGAGAGAGAGAGACAGAGAGAAAGAAAGAGAGAGAGAAGAGACAGAGAGAAAGAAGAGAGATAGAGACAGAGAGAAAGAAAGAGAGATGGAGACAGAGAGAAAGAGATGGAGACAGAGAGAAAGAGATGGAGATAGAGATATATAGAAGAGATAGAGATATATAGAAAGAGATAGAGAGATATAGAAAGAGATAGAGAGATATAGAAAGAGAAGAGAGATATAGAAAGAGAAAGAGAGATATAGAAAGAGAAAGAGAGAGAGAGAAAAGAGAAAGAGAAAAGAGAGAGAAAAGAGAAAGAGAAAAGAGAGAGAGAGGGATCTTGTTGATCATAAATGATGATTGCAATGCAGACAGCGAAATACATTATACAAATGCAATTATATAGCCAACATTTTTTCACAATACGCCGATTCATTCAGATAGTTCGTTCCAGCCGATGGACCCCAGGGCCTTCCTCGTCATAGGCATTCGCCAAGCTAGCAACCCTGGCGCAACACCATGAAGCCAAGAAGTCCAGAGAAAAGCAGCAGAAAAAAGCACCGGCACATCAACATCTTTAGGGACAGCCTTCACCTTATTATTCTGTGATAAAACTTTTACTTTTCCTTATATCAACAAAGGCCCTGAAGAAGATCTACTAAACAGATTGAAACACTGCAGCGTTGGCTGAATAAATACCACTCATTTTATTTGAACCCGTGTTTTTTCAAATTTTTCACTATATCATACACACACACATTATATATATATATATATATATATATATATATATATATATATATATATATATATATATATATATATATATATTCATTCCAGCTTTCTTTCATTTTTACCCCCCAACGAAAAAATAGCAACATTTTATCTTATTTAATTTTTATTATGGCACAAAATTTAACAATGATCACTTAAAAAAAAAAAAAAAAAAAAAAAAAAGACGAAAAAAACAAAAAAAAAAAAAAACAAATTTACCAATATAAATACACGTTCACTAACTTAAAAATTTTTTTAATCATACTAGTACAAAATAAAAAAAACACCCTCCGGGCGATGTAAAGATAGATTTTTGAAACATATTGCCTGAGGGGTGGGAGTAAAAAATTCAATATCAGCGAGTTTGTACCTTAAGTAAGTAAAATCATCAAATTCATTAAAGGATTAAAAAATAAAACAATTTGAAATGTAAACTTTAAATATGTATTAAAATAAAACAAACTATATATAGATATATAATACCAGTCATGTATTTATTAAAACTTGTTTTAAAAAAAAAACAATGAAGACTGTCTAATGTTGCATGTTCAAATTTTGAGTGTATTTATTGAATAAATACACTCAAAATTTGAACATGCCAAAAATCGTAGAATAAATTCTATTCTATGTTATGACGATTTTGGGTAATGTGATGTAAGCAGTGACGTAATTTTTGTTACAGACAAAAACTGGAAGTGAATCTCGATTATTAATAGAGATAGATATTAACAGATTCTTAACTTTTCTTTGCTCAAGTCAATAATATTTATAAAATTAAAAATTACCCCTTTTTTCAAATGTCACTCTTCACCGAATATTCTTTATTCTACAACCATCACGGTATAATCGTTCTCAAATAATTAAAAAAAAAAATCTT
>CM042178.1:21497920-21517920 GCA_023376005.1 Doryteuthis pealeii
TATAGATGCTAAGGCTTAACGTGACAGGCCAATTGATCGGAGGTGGCCTCTCTGACTGCCTGTCTTGCCTAAGTAAGGGCGTGAGTGGAGTGTTGCATGTCATGGACGGCTTGGCCACCTGGGTTCCATCCTTAAGCATCACTTGTAGATGTAAACAGATATTTGAAATCTTATGTTGTTTTTTGGGGTTTTTTTTAATAATAGACATAAAAAACTAGTTTCACTGTCAAAATTCAGATGAATATTTTTCTTTTTAATAAAACCATTTTTCTAATAGTCAAATTTAAATTAATTCAAATATCTAAGGTTTTTAAGGGGGGGGGGGGTAGGGGGGGGGGTCAAAACCATTCTGTTTTGATTATCTTCTGTTGTAAAATGTTGTTTTATGACAGACAATAATCAAAATAGACAATTTTTTTTCAATGTATTATAAAATTTGACCTTGAAGAACATTATATGACTATTTCTTGTTTGTAAATAATTTTCTCGTAAAACTATACATTTGATAACTCAAAATCTATATTAAAATGTCTATACTTTTTAATCAAATATGCCTGAATGAACAAGTGCTGCCCAATTATACACAGGTGGTAAAATATGGAAACAGATCTAGAAGAGTTGCGGCTAAATAGCTTCTAGCTTCACTGCAAAAAAGATAGAAGCAAACAAACAAACAAGGAAGAAAGAAAGAAAGAAAGATTCAGGTGGAAAAAAGAGTTTCCAAAGAAAGAAAAAAAGACAGAAAGAAGGAAGGAAGGAATGAACATATCAAGTTTAGGGAAGAGCTACTAACAAAAAGAAAGAAAGAAAGAAAAGAAAAAAAAGAAAGAAAGTTTCAGGGGGAATAAAGGTCTTCCAAAGAAAGAAAGAAAGAAAGAAAGAACGAATGTGTCAGGGTTACGTAGAAGGGTTACCAACAAATGAATGAAAGAAAGAAAGGGGGAATAAAGGTCTTCCAAAGAAAGAAAGAAAGGGGGAATAAAGGTCTTCCAAGAAAGAAAGAAAGAAAGAAAGAAAGAAAGAAAGAAAGAAAGGGGGAATAAAGGTCTTCCAAAGAAAGAAAGAAAGAAAGAAAGAAAGAAGAAAGGGGGAATAAAGGTCTTCCAAAGAAGAAAGAAAGAAAGAAAGAAAGGGGGAATAAAGGTCTTCCAAAGAAAGAAAGAAAGGGGAATAAGGTCTTCCAAAGAAAGAAAGAAAGAAAGGGGGAATAAAGGTCTTCCAAAGAAAGAAAGAAAGAAAGAAAGGGGAATAAAGGTCTTCCAAGAAAGAAAGAAAGAAAGAAGGGGAATAAAGGTCTTCCAAAGAAGAAAGAAAGAAAGAAAGGGGGAATAAAGGTCTTCCAAAGAAAGAAAGAAAGAAGAAAGGGGAATAAAGGTCTTCCAAAGAAAGAAAGAAAGAATAAGGTCTTCCAAGAAAGAAAGAAAGGGGGAATAAGGTCTTCCAAAGAAAGAAAGAAAGAAAGGGGGAATAAAGGTCTTCCAAAGAAAGAAAGAAAGGGGGAAAAAGGTCTTCCAAAGAAGAAAGAAAGAAAGGGGAATAAAGGTCTTCAAAAGAAAGAAAGAAAGAAAGAAAGGGGGAATAAAGGTCTTCCAAAGAAAGAAGAAGAAAGAAAGAAAGAAAGGAAAGGGGGAATAAAGGTCTTCCAAAGAAAGAAAGAAAGAAGGGGGAATAAAGGTCTTCCAAAGAAAGAAAGAAAGAAAGAAAGAAAGGGGGAATAAAAGGTCTTCCAAAGAAAGAAAGAAAGAAAGGGGGAATAAAGGTCTTCCAAAGAAAGAAAGAAAGAAAGGGGGAATAAAGGTCTTCCAAAGAAAGAAAGAAAGAAGAAAGGGGGAATAAAGGTTCCAAAGAAAGAAAGAAAGAAAGGGGGAATAAAGGTCTTCCAAAGAAAGAAAGAAGAAAGAAGGGGAATAAAGGTCTTCCAAAGAAAGAAAGAAAGAAAGGGGGAATAAAGGTCTTCCAAAGAAAGAAAGAAAGAAAGAAAGGGAAATAAAGGTCTTCCAAAGAAAGAAAGAAAGAAAGAAAGGGAATAAAGGTCTTCCAAAGAAAGAAAGAAAGAAAGAAAGAAAGAAAGGGGGAATAAGGTCTTCCAAAGAAAGAAAGAAAGGGGAATAAAGGTCTTCCAAAGAAAGAAAGAAAGGCGGAATAAAGGTCTTCCAAAGAAAGAAAGAAAGAAAGGGGGAATAAAGGTCTTCCAAAGAAAGAAAGAAGAGAAAGGGGAATAAAGGTCTTCCAAAGAAAGAAAGAAAGAAAGGGGGAATAAAGGTCTTCCAAAGAAAGAAAGAAAGAAGGGGAAAAAGGTCTTCCAAAGAAAGAAAGAAAGAAAGGGGGAATAAAGGTCTTCCAAAGAAAGAAAGAAGAAAGGGGGAATAAAGGTCTTCCAAAGAAGAAAGAAAGAAAGAAAGGGGGAATAAAGGTCTTCCAAAGAAAGAAAGAAAGAAAGAAAGGGGGGAATAAAGGTCTTCCAAAGAAGAAAGAAAGAAAGGGGGAATAAAGGTCTTCCAAAGAAAGAAAGAAAGAAAGAAAGGGGGAATAAAGGTCTTCCAAAGAAAGAAAGAAAGAAAGGGGGAATAAAGGTCTTCCAAAGAAAGAAAGAAAGAAGAAAGAAAGGGGATAAAGGTCTTCCAAAGAAAGAAAGAAAGGGGGAATAAAGGTCTTCCAAAGAAAGAAAGAAGAAAGAAAGGGGGAATAAAGGTCTTCCAAAGAAAGAAAGAAAGAAGAAAGAAAGGGGGAATAAAGTCTTCCAAAGAAAGAAAGAAAGAAAGGGGGAATAAGGTCTTCCAAAGAAAGAAAGAAAGAAAGAAAGGGGGAATAAAGGTCTTCAAAGAAAGAAAGAAAGAAAGAAAGGGGGAATAAAGGTCTTCCAAAGAAAGAAAGAAAGAAAGGGGGAATAAAGGTCTTCCAAAGAAAGAAAGAAAGAAAGAAGGGGGAATAAAGGTCTTCCAAAGAAAGAAAGAAAGAAAGAAAGGGGGAATAAGGTCTTCCAAAGAAAGAAAGAAAGAAAGAAGGGGGAATAAAGGTCTTCCAAAGAAAGAAGAAAGAAAGAAAGGGGGAATAAAGGTCTTCCAAAGAAAGAAAGAAAGAAAGAAAGGGGGAATAAAGGTCTTCAAAGAAAGAAAGAAAGGGGGAATAAAGGTCTTCCAAAAGAAAGAAAGAAAGAAAGGGGGAATAAAGGTCTTCCAAAGAAAGAAGAAGAAAGGGGGAATAAAGGTCTTCCAAAGAAAGAAAGAAAGAAAGGGGGAATAAAGGTCTTCCAAAGAAAGAAAGAAAGAAAGGGGGAATAAAGGTCTTCCAAAGAAAGAAAAGAAAGAAAGGGGGAATAAAGGTCTTCCAAAGAAAGAAAGAAAGAAAGAAAGGGGAATAAAGGTCTTCCAAAGAAAGAAAGAAGAAGGGGAAATAAAGGTCTTCCAAAGAAAGAAAGAAAGGGGGAATAAAGGTCTTCCAAAGAAAGAAAGAAAGAAAGGGGGAATAAAGGTCTTCCAAAGAAAGAAAGAAGGGGAATAAAGGTCTTCCAAAGAAAGAAAGAAAGGGGAATAAAAGGTCTTCCAAAGAAAGAAAGAAGGGGAATAAAGGTCTTCCAAAGAAAGAAAGAAAGGGGGAATAAAGGTCTTCCAAAGAAAGAAAGAAAGGGGGAATAAAGGTCTTCCAAAGAAAGAAAGAAAGGGGGAATAAAGGTCTTCCAAAGAAAGAAAGAAAAAAAAGGGGGAATAAAGGTCTTCCAAAGAAAGAAGAAGAAAGGGGGAATAAAGGTCTTCCAAAGAAAGAAAGAAAGAAAGAAAGAATAAAGGTCTTCCAAGAAAGAAAGAAAGAAAGAAAGAAAGGGGAATAAAGGTCTTCCAAAGAAAGAAAGAAAGAAAGAAAGGGGGAATAAAGGTCTTCCAAAGAAAGAAAGAAAGAAAGAAAGAAAGGGGGGACAGGATGACTAACACAGAAGTTCTAGAGAGAGCTCAACTTCCCAGCTTGTGTTCTCTACTAAGACAGCGATGTCTCTGATGGCCGGGCCATGTCCGCTAGATGAATGATGGACAAATCCCAAAGGACATCCTCTATGCAGAGCTTTAGTCTGGTAAGAGACAGATTGGTCACCCCCAGCTGTGTTTTTAAGAACATCTGCAAGAATGATATCCGGTGCTTTGGCATTACCTATTCCAACTGGGAAAGTTTTGCTCTGGACTGCTCTCAGTGACGGCGGGCTATGAAGCCACCTTGGTGCAACACCATGAAGCCAAGGGTTCCAGAAGAAAGTGGCAGCACACACACACACACACACACACACATACATACATATATATATAAAGGGCAGTTGTGTGTATATGTATGTCTGGAGGAAACTTCTAAAATAAAATAATTAATGACAAAGTAAATACATATACACCTTAAATATCACCAGGGCTTGGGTTTTGAGCAAAAATAAAATTTAAATGATAATTTTTTTTTTCATTTAATATTTTAGATAGTAGACATTAACATTTCTTTTCAGAGTGGCTGGATCAATGCAAGGTCTATTTTTTAAAATTATTTTTTATTTTACTTACATAGGGATTTAAATGGGGCATCCCATGAGGATTCAACAAATGATTCAGTAATAATAGATTTGCAAGACCAACTTAACCCCACCCCCTACCCAGGCGACGCCGGATAGCCGCTTCTAGTATATATATATATATATATATATATATATATATATATAAAAAGGTCAGTTGTATGTATATATGTCTGGAGGAAACTACGAAAATACAATAATTAATGACAAAATCTATCTATCTATCTCTCATATATATATATATATATATATATATATATTATATATATTACCAGAGCTTGCCTTTTGTGCAAAAATAATGAAGATTTTATTTATATTTGGGAAGATATTTAAAAATTCAAATCTATTAATAATGGAGATTCGCTTCCGGTTTTTGTCTGTAACAAAAATTACGTCACTGCTTACGTCACATTACCCAAAATCATCATCACATAGAATAAATACACTCAAAATTTGAACATGCAACATTAGACAGTCCTCATTGTTTTTGAAAACAAGTTTTAATAAATACATGACTGGTATTACATATCTATATATAGTTTGTTTTATTTTAATATATATTTAAAGTTTACATTTCAAATTGTTTTATTTTTTAATCCTTTAATGAATTTGATGATTTTACTTACTTAGGGTACAAACTCGCTGGCATCGAGTTTTTTACTCCCATCCCTCAGGCAATATGTTTCAAAAATCTATTTTTACATCGCCCGGAGTGCGTTTTTTTTATTTTGTACTAGTTTATAAAACAGAATGGAAAATCATTAGTGCTTTATTTTTTTTAAAGTAATTTTTAAAAATTTTTTTTACTTTGAAATATAATATTGATTGATTGAATTAATCACCGCATTTTGAATCATATTTCATTTTGTTAAAAATTGCAAATCATTGGATTAGAATTTCTTACCATATTTTTATATGTGATGTCATTCCCTTTACCCAGGCGAAAAAAAATCCTGACATCTCGCCAGGTCTTTTTTATGTAGGGATTTTTAAGGGGCATCCAGTGAGGATCAAACTCGCGATAAGTAATAATGGACTTGCAAAACTAACTTCTTTAGTCCTCCTCAACCCAAGAGATGCCGAGGAGCCGCTTCTAGTTTATATATTAAGTGTGATTGACAGAGTGTGTATTTGGTTTGGTTTGTTTTAATGGATTGTTTAATGCCAACTGTTTTAATGTTTAATGCCAACTTGTTTTAATGGATTGTTTAATGCCAACTTGTTTTAATGATTGTTAATGCCAACTTGTTTTAATGGATTGTTTAATGCCAACTTGTTTTAATGGATTGTTAATGCAACTTGTTTTAATGATTGTTTAATGCCAACTTGTTTTAATGGATTGTTTAATGCCAACTTGTTTTAAATGGATTGTTTAATGCCATCTTGTGATTCATTTGTAAACGTTTGATTGTATATCTTATTATCTCCTTCCGGAGGGTCTGGTGGCTTTTGCCTTGGACCGTATAAGCTAACATCGTTGATCCCAGGGGGCCACCCTCCAGGCAATGCCTGCTCCCTTGATTTAAAGGGGCAGGGCCGGCTTTATTGGCTGGTGCCTGAGGCGCCCCTTTAAGGGGAAATGCTGACGGCATAAATGCATTTTTTGCACCAGCCTCCCACGAGTTTCGGTTCGTGGGTGCTCCCACATTAATAGGGCCTTGTGCCTAATCCACACACGTGGAGTACGTGGGTAAATATTTATTATTCTATATACATACATGTATGAAAAAAATACATTTAAACTTCCCCTTTTAAAAATTCTACGATTATTCTTCTGCTGTCACGGGATTTAAAGACAATTTGATCTATGTAGCTTCTTATTTCACGGTTGACTTTCGCTGGATTTCGCAATTAATTTTGATTATTCCCAAATAATAACGGAGTATTCTGATGTCAGCGTTCAATCCCCTCACATTATTATAAATTTTTTTTTACAGATGCTGCTGCTGTTAACAACAGAGACAAAAGATTCGTTGAACAGGAACAACAGTCATTTGATAAAGGGTATCTAACGAACCCGAAAATTTATGATAAAAAATAATAAAAAAATAAGTGAATCCAATACTCCATAACATCGAGTTCATTCATTTATTTTTAGATGCTTCGTAATAACGCCCAACATAAAATATATATACCGAGAGAAGCATACGGAAACCTCCTAAAATACAACATATATATATATATATATATATATATATATATATATATATATATACGGTGAACCATAATGACGAAACACATTTTAAATGCTATTTTCTCAGATTATAAAAACGACACAGAGTACTAAATATATCTATTGTATAACTGATACACAGGAGTTTTACATGTTATCTAAGATTTGAATATTACATTAAGTTTTTATTACTTTCAGGTATTGATTTCGGTGATCCTCATAATGCCATGGAGTACGAAAAAAAATAAAATGCATATGTACTCGAAGAATACTTCATCAGCCAAAGATCCATCATTGAAGCCCAAAGAAAATTCCAACAGCATTTTGGAAAGCGAGAGGCACTACCCTGAAATATGATCCTTCGTGTTGTTACAAATTTCTAAGAGACAGCATCCGTAGAGAGATAACAGCTATTCCAATTGATATGCTAAACCACACTTTACATGATATGAGAAATAGAGTTCTCCAATGTTTTTGTCATGATAGTGACCATCTCAAGGATATAATATTCAAATCTTAGATCACATGTAAAACTCCTGTGTATCAGTTATGTAATAAATATACTTAGTACTCTGTGTCGATTTTGTAATCTGAGAAAATAGCATTTAAGAAGTGTCCCATCATTATGGTCTACTCTGTATTTCTTTGTGATCACATTTTTTATTAAGTCAGAATCAGGACTCTTAAGCTAGGTTCCTCAATCCCATGCGGGGAATGGGACCGATACATGCTTACATTATGACGTCTCCAGCCAGCCTAACTGACTCTTACCTAACTGAACTCCCATTCTATCAGTCTTTGTAACCGGAAAGAGTTGGGTCAGCTTGAGGTCACAGAGCATCAATCACCTAACCCCACAGATTTTGAATTCAACACCTATAATTCAAAATCTATCTCTACACTAACCATCAAAAAATCAACAGTACCTATCAATACACTAGTTTCCTCCTGACATACATGCACACTAACTGACCTTTATGTATCTATAGATTAAGAGAGTCGTCCGTGGTTGTGCCCTCATATTTAATCTTCTACTTACTTTCTGGGACAGCTGGCTGGTACTTCTTATTATCTTGTGTTTCTTATGTAGCTGGGGCATATCTTCTTTCTGTATTTCTATTTCATCTGAGAAAATAGCATTTAAAATGTGTCCTATCATTATGGTCTACCCTGTATATTAAACGCTGCATGTTTTTGTTTTTTTATTGTACTTCTATTTTTCCATATTTTCTTATATATATATATATATATATATATATATATATATGTTTGTAGAAAGCTATATGGTTTTATGGAGGATGAGCTGTTGCCCATGCAGCAAGTCCCCCCTCTCCCCACTGCCACTGTGATCCAAAGGAAAGGTAAGGAAACAATGCGGTTTGGCAATGGTAGTGTCGCTGCAGTTGCTGGTTAGCACTGGATTTCAGCATTACACCACTTTAGGGACTGACTTGGGATTTGTTTTCAGGGTTTATTCCCCTCGCTTTTCCTTGAAAGGCAGCGTGTCAGACTTTTCCTTGACGTAGATGGGTTGCCGACCAAGGCCAAGGAGCCCCATCTAACCCATTTGGGAATGTATAGGAGTAGTACATTGTTCTTAAAATATGCAAATCAACTTCTGGATTAGAAAGACACATGAAGATCCATATTATAAAGAAAGAAAGGAAAGAAAAAGGATATGCTGCACAGAAAAAATAAGATGACAAAAAAAACAAACAGTAAGAGAGAGAGAGAGAGAGAGAGAGAGAGATTGTGCAGAAGTGATAACACTAATCTGCTTCAATAGAACACAAAAAAAAAACACAGAGAGAGAGAGAGAGAGAGAGAGAGAATTTATACTTTTTACATATTGAACAATTTGCAATAGCTCTTAAGTAAATATAGCAAACATTGTAATAATAAATTTCATACTGTGGTATATCCAAAGGTCCATGGGCACCTCACGTGGTGTAATGGTTAACAAGCTAGATTTGCAGACCATTGTTAGTAAGTTTGATTCTCAGTGGGCGCTCCATACTTTTGGCCTTCTGCCACACCTAAGCTAAGCTTAGTAAATAACTATAACTAACTATATAATGGCACCTCATGTGGTGTAATGGTCAGCAAGCTAGATTTGCAGACCTTTGTTAGTGAATGATTCTCAGTGAAATACAATTACCATGTCCAGGATTTGAACTCAGAGCGAGGAGTCCATTTCCAATTGGATGTCCAATTAAAATATCTAATTGTTTAGTTTGCTTTGTTTGGACATATTTCATACATTTACTTAAGAGCTATTGCAAATAGTTCAATATATAATCTTGATTTAACTCGTTTTTTTTCTTTCTTTCCTTCTTTTCATCTAATTATGCTTGATCTAAACAGATTAACATTATCACTTCCATATGCTAACCTATATATTTCCCTTACTCTCTTATTTAATCTTTATTATAATTCTTATATTTTTTGCAAGATGATAATGATCGTAAAAGTAAGGAACATGAATATTAAAATAGTGAGACCTGTGGATTTGGTTCGACGAGTCCATTTCCTATGACTAACTATTATACCTCCAAATCCTATGTATGCATTATTATATATACTAGCAAATATATGCACCCTCCACAGGGTGCAAGTATTTAAGTTTTAATGTAATGAAATATCGTATTAATTTAGAAAGTCTAATAAGAAGGCAGATAAAAAGATTTGAAACAGAGTGGGGGTATAATAGAAAAATAGAAAATGAAACTTACTCTTCCATCACTCCCGTCTTTTATTGCTGAATTTTACTTATTTAACTATTTAGTTAAATTAGGAAATAAAGAATAAAATGACAGTTATTTTTTCTTGTTAATGGATTTCATTTAAGATTCATTGAAGAGATTTTTTGATTATATTCATTAAAATAAAACCAAACAATTAGAAATCAATAATACTAAGCACATATTTAATAAAATCACATTTTTAATATCAATATGCAAATTAGCCTTCCCATTCACACTGCAAACCGCTATTTTTTGTATATATAAATACAATTGCATGTTATTTGTATGTAGATATGGACAACACTAATAAAAAGGTGAAGAAATTTTATTAATAATTGAGGTTTAAATATAAATAAAATCATGGAGATTGTGATGTAAATAATAAAGGGAATTGTGACTTGTATAGTAATATAGTTTTGGTTACAGACAGACAAACCCACAATCTCCATTATAATAAGATTATCATATACAGTAATGGCGTTGCTTTTATGATCTCATCCTCTTTGTCTAGTCAAATTCTCAAAAGGCTTATCAATCAAGTACTGCTGACACCAGGCACAACTAATAAAATTGACAGTTTAAAAACGGCATACATGAATAAATATTATCTCATTTAATATGCATTTATTAAAATGTATGTAACATTTTTGTAACAACATATGTACGTAATAGTAAAAAAACCTAAGCATAATTTCTCTATTATATATACTAGCAAATATATGCACCATCCGGGTGCAAGTATTTAAGTTTTAATATAATAAAATATCATATTAAATTTTAAACTAATGAAACTGAATAAAAATGCAGATAAAAAAGATTTTGAACAGAGGGGGTATGATTGAAAAATAGAACAACTTTGAAACTAACTCTTCCATCATTTTTACATTACTCCCGTCTTTCATTGGTAAATTTTCCTAATTTAACTATTTAGTTAAAATAGGAAGTAAAGAATAATATTACAGTTATTTCTTCTTGTTAATGGATTTTTTTTTAAAGATTTATCCCTGAGATTTCTGCTCATATTCAATAAGATAAAACCAAACAATTAGAAATCAATAATACTAAGCACATATTTATTCAAATCAAATTTTTAATATTAATATGCAAATTAGCTTTCCTGTTCACACTGTAAACCGCTATTTTGTTGTATATATAAATACAATTGCATGTTATTAGTATGTAGATATGGTCAACAGTGGCTTCCGCCTCTGGACCATTGATATAATTAACGGCATCGATCCCAGGAGGCCATCCCCCCCAGGCAACACCTGCCCCCTCGATTTAAAGGGGCAGGGCTGGGTTTATTGCCCAGCGCCTGAGGCGCACCCCTTGAGGGGGAATGCCGACGGGATCGACCCAATTGTTCACCCGCCACCCATGAGTCTCGGCTTGTGGGTGGTCCCACATAAATAGGGCCTTGTGCCTGACCCGTACAAGTGGGGTACGTGGAAAATATTATGTAGATATGGTCAACAGTCTTAATGATGTAAAACAATTTTATTAATAATTGAGGTTTAAATAAAAATGAAATCCTGGAGAATGTAATGTAAATAACAAAGGGAATTGTGACTTGAGTAGTGATATAGTTTCGGTTACAGACAGAAAAAACACACAATCTCCATTATAATAAGATTATATCGCTTCCTTTTAATGGGGAAATATATGTATTCAAGTTTTAATTATCCTATTTAAACACAGCAGCATATTTTGTTGCTCCAATTTTAAACAGATTCTCAAAATCTATGAATAGATTGCACAATAATTAATGCACCGATATGGAATTGCATTTTGCTGGTTTGACCTTGTGTTCATTCCGAGAAAGAAAGACTTTGATGAGTCGACAAGGTCTTTTTTTCTTTCTTTTTAAATTTATTTATTCATTTAAAAAAATTTTTTTTTTTAATATAGGCTTCACCTCATCAATATAATAGAATTAAATCGTTCAACTATAGCGAATAAGAAATTGATTCATCATTAGTAATATATCGGTTCAGCAAGATTTTGATTCTATTTTTAAAACAACACATACAAGGGTAATTCAATAAATAAGAGGAATATTTATTTGGAAAAAAAAACAAAAAAAACTTTTCTGCTTCTATGAGGGAGATTAAAAAATTATCTGCACCACGGCCTCACATGTCACATGAGAAGGCAGAATTCTAGCAGGACAATTCATTGTATAGTGAATGTCTGTTTTGAAAAATCTTAAAGCACAAACATTTGGCTAGATGAAACCGTAAAATCTTTCTCAAGAAATACTTTTTCTCTTTAGTATCATCACTATCATTGCTTACCATGACCAGGAAATACATTTCACATTGAAAAGATTTTTTACATAATAATATATATATATATATATATAACCCGAAATAATCATATGCTAAATAATATATATATATATATATATATATATATATATATACACATTCTGAAAATGTCCTTCATTGAAGCTAGAACTGGGCTTTTGGTCCTGATGATGGTCTAAATGGCCGAAACGTTGCATCGTCAACAATAAACATCCAGTTTCCATAACATCCCGTGTTTGTCTACTTTTATCCACATATTGTCGGATTAACCTCCTCATATATACATATATATATATATACATACATACATACATATAACTTGTATATATTTATCAACTCTTCTGCACGAGTAGGATGTGACACAAGGTCAATCTTTTAAAGTGAAAATTAAAAAGTTTGGATTCAGAGTTTTCTTTCTTCTAAACCGGTTACCATACCAATGTTAAAGAGCCTAGTCTGCCCAACTATTCACCCATAGCTAGAGGGAGAATAGTTGGATTTGTACCTTTTTCAAGAGTATTAGTGCTATGTGAAATGCAAGCAGCCTCATCCAGGATCTGAACATTTTTATGGAAAGTTTCTTTTTGACACACATATATATATATATATATATATATATATATATATATATTAGTTGCTTATGGAAAAAAATTATATTTTAAAAAATTCAACAAATTTGTGGTTGAGCACTGTGATTTCTTTGTTTCATCCCAAAATTTAAAAAAAATATATATCTATATACCAGTTATATATATATATCTCCTTGTAAGAGAAGGTTCATTTTTTCGAAATATTGGATGAAATAAAATAGAACTTCCAACACAGTTTCTCATTTATTTCACACATTCCTCATGCTTCGCACTAGATCCCATATATATATATATATATATATATATATATATATATATAGAATCAATTGTGAAAACTATTCAAAGCAGGTAGGTTGGTTGGTTTGTTGGATTTTACGGCATGTCAACCCTTGCTGGGTTATTTACTCTTTACGTCAAAACAATCTGGGGTAGAAACTCAGCCGAGGACAACAGTCCCAAAAATCCAAATAATATAAATAAAGTTCTAATTACAAAACATTCCAGTGACATTTTACCGTCCTTGTCAGATAAATCTCATGGGAGGGAAATAGTCGGTTACCCGCTGACCCATATTTGTCTTATAACCATTTTTATTTCAAAAATTATTTTCAATGTTTTTTTTCATAGAGACTAGACAAATGAAATCTCTTTATTTTTAGAGGTTTATTTTTAATATGTTCGAAATACGCCAGATTACACAGCGCAGGGTAGCGTTGTCAGTTATGTTATTGACTGGCTTCATAGGGAGGTTTCGGGTATTCCAACATAATACCCCCCTCAGCCAGCCAGACCCTGTTGGAGATGATCAAACTCCAACACGCCACCCGTGTTCAACGCCAACAGAAAAATTGTTTAGAATACGCCAACACAATCCTCGACCTCTTTATATTCGATTGGCCAATTCCACAGCCGATCATCGATAAGGGTAGTTTTTATAATCAGGATCGCACAACTCAGACATTTTTTAAAAATTTATTTAATAATACATTGGCATAGCTGGGATGATACTCTTGGAGCAACGCTCAATGGGGAAATGAAAAAAAAACACGTTGGATATGTGAGACAGAAAGGAATGTAAGTCGTATCAATTGAGAGTTATGTTACAATCTATTCTTTAATTAGATATTAATGAATTAAACATTAGTGGCTTACAGTAGGATTGCAGTAGTGGGAGAGCCGTTGTGAGCTGTTTAAAGTAGGCAAGAAGATTTTTAAAAAATCTAATACCTTCGTGTTTTTAATTCAAATTTTTATATTATTGTAAAATAATTAAGGAAACTTGGAGGTAACTAAGGGCGCAAAACAATCAGTTTCAAAAGTGAACTATGAGTAAAGACATTTTTTGGAAAAATATTTTGAAAGGAAGAATCTGGTTGGAATGCCTTTTGATTGTTTGGGAATTGTTTGGTTACATTCCAACCAAAAAATTCTGATGGTAAATATTTTGGGGAAATAAACAATACACAAATATGTTGGTGAATGATATGGTTAATTAACACCTGAAGAAGATATCAGAAGAACTGAAACGTGTCGCTAAAGTAAAATTTAAAAAAAAAAACAAACAAAAAACATAATCCATTTTGTGGACCTGCTTTTTTATAATATTATTAACACACACAGTGAACGAGAGTCAATTTCTGATTGATTTCAAAATAACAAAATAAATATTTCTATTTTTCTTACCCCCCCCCTGCCAAGGGATAGGATGAGACGCAAAGTATTTTTGGTACCACTATAGTATGTAAACTACCTTTTAAATGTGGCCCACAAAATCATGTCTCTCTTATAGTATGTGACCTACCTTTTAAATTTGGCCTACAAAATCATGTCACTCTTATAGTATGTGGCCTACCATAAAAAGCATATTATAAGGTTATAATAATAACTGCTAACCCTAACTCTATGTTAGAATTTTAGAACTAAATAGATCTGATTCATGTAAATTATGGATAAATTCTTTTTTATTTATTCTTAATTACTATATACAGCTTATGACTGAATTGCATTTCTTGAAATTGAATATATGTGAAAAATAATTAGTTTCAATAAATTGCCTACTACTTATATCTATAAATATACTCTTACTGAGGTAGGACACATTCAAACCGGGTAGGCCACTGTTGTAAAGAGAAGTAACCCTTACGTATGCAAATGAGATACGTATATAAAAGCAACAGTGGATTAGCTCAGAGTAATGCGAGTTGATCTCCAACCACACGTGCGACAACTTTCCAAGTAATCTTACCAAGAGACTTTTTTACCTTGCCGGCCGAAAGCCGTTTTATTTTGTTATTTGTATTATAAATTATTATTACAACCACTCAACCTTCTTGTTTATGTATTTCCAAGACATAACAGCCACATACTATAAAGGCACTATTTTCTTTTTTAGGCAGAGGCCCTTTCTCTCACATGGATGAGGTCTGTGTTAAAAATGGCTTAGCTCAGCATTTTTCTGTTTAGGAAATGCTTCAGGTATCGGGCAATGGAACCTGACCCATGACCTTTTAAATGAGTGGGCTGGAGCCGAGGGGAGGGGGAGAGGTAAACCATCGAGCCAAAATCCTCAAGTTGGAAGCAAACTTCCAACCTTGAACGAGTTTCTCAGCAGGCTGTTCTATAACTTGACTAAAGACATTTTTTTTTCTGAGTATTAATGAATATTAATGAGAGGGAAAAGGTTTACTAAGCAAAAAAATCGATCTAGCCTAAGTATAAACCAGAATCTGTTCTTGAGAAAGAAAGACATAGAATTCTCTGGGATTTTGAGGTAAAGATAGATCACCTTACCCCAGCCAGAAGACCAGACGTAGTATTGATTTAAAAAAAAAAAAAAAAAAAAAAACACAAAGAAAACTTGCCAACTTGTAGATTTTGTAGTTACAGCTGATCCCAGGGTGAAGATGAAAGAAAACAAAAAGATAGTCAAGTACCTGGACCTTGCTTGAGAATTGAAAAAGCTGTGGAATATGATTGTGAAAGTGATACATCTATCAGCAAAGCATCCAATTTCTGAAATCTGTCTTGACAGTAAATTTACAGTTTGAAAATAAATATTTGCTAGGTTGAATCATTAAGTCCCGTGAAATCGTTTCTCTCTTTTTAGGTTTTGTCAGACATTATTTATATGAAAAAAAAAAAAAGACGATTCCATTTTCATTATTTAGGTACTATATGTCAGTATCCAAAATACTTCCAATCTTGAACGAGTTTCTCAGCAGCTTGTTCTATAACTTGACTAAAGACAATTTTTCCCCCCAATACAATCAGCTAATTTGCATATTTTGCTTTGGAAAAATCACTTATCCAAAGAAAAGACAAAAAAAAAAAAAAAAAAAATGAAAAAAAAGAAAAACATGTAACCGGCTGATTGATAAGAGGGTACCTCTCCAACCACCCGTCTAGCCTAGAGGCCAATGTAGAGTGTTGCCTGTCAATGGACTGCTCAGCTACCAAGATTTCATTATTAAACATCATGGGTTGCCACCCACAGCCAACAGGTGGCTCCATTGGGTGGGAGATCTTACCCTCCTGTAGCGGTACAGGAAAGCCTGTATTCTAAAGCCTCACCCAACAGGGCTTTGAACATCTTCAAAGCCAACCATCACAGAAAACACCAAGTTGAACTTGATTAAGGCTGATAAATCGGACCAAGTAACCAATAAGCACCCCAAATCATCAACTTAATGAAAGGTTCATTTCCGATAACTTCTGCTTCGAAAATTTTTGTAAACAAATGATTTTAATCAGAAGTTTATGGAGATGTTGAACTCATAATAAATTAAATAAATAGATGGTTGGTACATGTAATCAAATTAAAATTCAATAGCAAAATCTTTTTTTTAAATAAATACTTTTTAATCAGAAATTTATGAATATTTTTCAACACTTACGATGATTTAAAAAAGATGAAAGATGTTTTTATACTAAGATAGTTTTTACTTAATCGGAAGAGAAATGCAATTATGTTTATTTGAATAAAAACACAGTTTTTATTTACAAAATATTTTATGCTTATTTAAATAAAAGGATGTCGTTCAGAAATAGTATCACACAATTTGTAAAAATTTGTTTTAGTCAGATACAATATAATTGAAAATAAAAAATTTTAAAAAATCGTCTGTTCGTTTATTTACAAATATTTCAAAGTGAAACTTACCGGTGATGAGTTAAAATATAAATATATGAAATATGAATATAAGTTGATCATTTGGGGTGCTTATTGGTTACTTGGTCCGATTAATCTAACAACTTGATAAGAAGAAGGCATTAAATAAGAATCTAGGAGCACAAAAACAAGGGTAACCAGAAGATTAACTTTTTTAGACGTTATTTTTTACTTTGTTATCATAATGTTATGGCCCCATTATGGGAATTTTAACCCTCTGCAGAGGTGCAGTCGGAATATTCTACAGTCCCTGCTTTTGGACAAGTACATAAATTTAAAAGAAAAAAAAAAAAGAAAAAAAAAAAAAAAAAAAAAGTGCGGATAATTTTTGACTCTTCCTTTCCAAAAACTGAATTTCTTAAATTTCTTTTTCATTGTAGATCCTTTTTTTTTTGTTTATTTTCTTTGTTATCGTAACTTTATATAATATTGAGCAGCATAGCTTGGAACTGTGCGGTAAAATGGAAAGCTATTGGTAGGTGTTGCACTCCAACTCAGATGCAAAAAACACTCTCCATGGTATAGCGCTAATGAAAAGAAGATGGACTACTAAACTTGCTTTCTGGCTGATACTGATAATATACGACTTACATTTTTTTTTTTACATTATATATATATATATATATATATATATATATATATATTCGTGCGGTCGATGCATGATATTGCGAGGGTCCTCATATCAGCATATATATATATGATGCATGATATTGCGAGGGTCCTCATATCAGTATATATATATGCTGATATGAGGACCCTCGCAATATCTGCATCGACCGCACGAATATATATATATATATATATATATATATACACACACACACACACACACACACCAACCCCTCCGCATGAGCAGGATGCAGCACAAGGTCAATTTATTAAGCAGAGTTAAACAGGTTTGAATTGAGAGTTTTCATTCTCTTAGACTGGTTACCTTAGCCATGGTTAAAGAGCCCAGTCTGCCCTGCTATTTACCCATAGCTAGAGGGAGAATTGGATTCATACCTTTCCCAAAGGTATTAGCGCCATGTGAAATGCAAACAGCTCCGTTCAGGAATTGAACTCGGATCGACGAGTCCATTTCCTACGACTAACCATTAGACCACGCACCTCCACAATTTTTTTTTTAACACACACACACATTATATATATGTTTGTGTGTGTGTGATATATATATATATGTGTGTGTGTGTGTGTGTGTGTGTAATATTTACATTCCGCATATTGATTAAAGTAAGCTTCAGTAAATTGTTTTATTTGTTACTAGAAGTGACTACCTGGCATTGCTTGAGTAGAGGGTGGATAAAAAAGTTAGTCTCTTTTATATATACTAGCAAATATATGCACCCTCTGGGTGTAAGTATTTAAGTTTTAATCTAATAAAATATTATATTAAATTAGAAAAGCTAATGAAACTAAATAAGCATGCAGATAAAAAGATTTTAAACAAGGGGGGGTGTATAATAGAAAAATAAAACAACTGAAAGTTACTCCTCAACGACTCTTGTCTTTCATTGCTAAATTTTCTAATCTAATTATTTAGTTAAAATAAGAAGTAAAGAATAGAATGACAGTTATTCTTTCTTGTTAATGGATTTCTTTTAAGATTTATCTCCGAGATTTTTGCTCATATTCAATAAGATAAACCAAACAATTAGAAATCAATAATACTAAGCACATATTTATTAAAATCAAAATTTTAATATCAATATGCAAATTAGCATTCCCGTTCACACTGTAAACTGCTATTTTGTTGTATATATAAATACAATTGAATGTTATTAGTATGTTGGTATGGTCAACAGTATTAATAATGTAAATCAATTTTATTAATAATTGAGGTTTAAATAAAAATAAAATCATGGAGAATGTAACGTAAATAATCAGGGGAATTGTGACTTGAGTAGTGATATAGTTTCGGTTACAGACAGACACACAATCTCTATTAGAATAAGATATGCTTATTAATCTACTGACTTTTGAAAGAAAGAAAAAAAAAAAGAAAAAAAAAAGGTGAAAAATCAATAATGCATTTGTTCACAAACGCTATTTATAGTTGAAAAATCGAGCAATTATTTTAAATGCCTTCAGTGGATTATCCACAGGTACATTTAAAACAAAACAAGGGAAGATAATCCATACACTACTAACAAAGTAAATAGAATATGGGTACTATTCACAGAGTTCTGTCCCGGCCTCCTGCCTTAAAAAAAAAAAAAAAAACGCTAGGCGGTGTTAGCTTAGAGAAAAATTGTTGATAAAAATGCCTTCAATTAAATATTTAGATATTCTTGTTTATTTAAACTAAAACCAAGACATTAAACAAACATAAATAAAAGAAAATCTGAGTATTTAGATTTTCTTTTATATTTTAATTAAAAAAAAAAAAAAAAAAAAAAAATTATTTCATGGTAAAACAGTCAGTTTTTTTTGTTTTTTAAAACCACAGGTTCAATTTTTTGTTGATATTTTTTAGCAGAATTCTGTATTCATGGTTCTTTTTCTAAAAAAGAACTCTTGCATTGAAACTTATAAAAATCTTCTGATATAATTATACAAGGTAATTTATGAGGAAGTGCGTCCCGGTGTCCTGCCTCAAAAATTGCTACCCGGTGACTATCAAAATAACAACCCCAGCTCATCGTAATTCTTGATTATTTATCATAATTTGTCATAATTCTTGTTTAGATATGAAGATGGATATATAGTTTGGAATAGACTGAGATAGATAGATAAACAAACAAAATAATATAGATGATATGAATAAATGGAGATAGATATTTTCGACAAGTAAATGTATTGGGGGGGGGCATCTTTTTTTTGTCGTAATTCTTGTTTATTTAAACTAAAAACAAGACATTAAACAAACATGAATAAAAAAAAAATCTTAGTATTTAAAGTAGTATAGATAAATATGAACAAATTGAGATAGATAGATATGAAGATGGATAGTTTTGAATAGACTGAGCTGGGTCGTTATTTTAATAGTCACCGGGTAGCAATTTTTGGGGCAGGAGACCGGGACGCACTTCCTCATAAATTACCTTATACAAACTTATCTTTATAGAAAAAAAGTAAAAATCGTTTTTTGTCAGTTCATTTTTTTCATATTTCATTGAAGGTGTTTTTAATCGACAATTTTTTTAAGTTTTTTTTTTTTTTTTTAGTTTGGTTGGTTTTGTTTTACGGCATATCAACCTCAGTGGGTCATTTAATGCCGATAAAGTTTTGAAATAAATCAATTCTTAATGGATAATACAATTTTTTTATAAATACATTTTTCTATTTAACCCATAGATGGTACCCTAACAGGTACAACCACTCCGGGTCAGAGTGGACCAGGGAGCAATGGTGATGAAGGGGTGCTCCACATTCCCCAAACCTCCAAAACTGGAACTTCACCATCAGATAGAGTTTAACGTCATTCCCAGGACATGTAGACCCGCAGACACCGCCTTCTAGCACCCATATGATAAAAA
>CM042178.1:21520420-21540420 GCA_023376005.1 Doryteuthis pealeii
ACACACATGTGTATATACACACATTTAATTATATATATGTTTGTAACTAGAATTGTTAAGTACAAATATACATTGTGCCAATTGAACAAATGAAACCAGGTAAAAAGGTTTTCTTTCTAAAAGTGATCAGGATATTAGTACAGGTAATTAATAAAGAGGTACTGAGTGTTTGCTTATAAATATTGAAGTGACTAAGCTCCACAGGCTTCAGCCATTAAATATTCTTTTCATGTTGACAAGAGCTGGAAGCAACAGGAGTTGGGTGGGGTTTTAGGACTACTGGAGGTTGGACCGGTCCGGTTCTCAAAAGCCAGTGTTCAATTTGCTCCTAGGACAAATAAAGGAGGGGTCAAATCAGGGTCAACACTAGCCTCCAGCAGGTACTTTTCCTAAAAGTTATAGGGGAGGGTGTGTGTGTGGGTGTGTGTGTGAGGCAGACACTTATATCAATAATTGACAAGCTTTTATGGCCTTCATCATGAGATTATCTTAGGCATTTCAACACAATGACTTTACATTTACACACACACACAGTATTTTTGTTTGTTTGTTTGTTTTAGGACACATCAACTTTCCATGGGTCATTTAATGCAGACAAAGTTTTGAAAGATTCAGTTGGGATGAAAGTTTTTTTTTTAACTCAATTTCTTTTTGGTAAACAAATTTTCTATTTAACCCAGAGTAAAAATCATTGTCCAATGCATTTTCATAGTAAAAAAAAAAAAAAAAATCATTGTCCAATGCATTTTCATAGTAAAAAAAAAAAAAAAAAAAAAAGCATTGTCCAATGCATTTTCATAGTAAAAATCATTGGTTTGGTTTTATGGCACATCAACTTCAGTAGGTCATTTAATGTCGGCAAAGATTCGAAATAAATTCATTATACTCAACTTTTTTTTATAAAGACATTTTTCTATTTAACCCATAGATGGAGCCCTAACTGGTACTACCACTCCAGGACAGAGGGAACCTGGGAGCTATGTTATTTTTTGGTACATATCGCTTTGATAATTAATAGGCATTTTTAATGTGATACAGAAAAACACAACATTAAAATTATTTTCAAAAAACGACAAATTATTCTTCATGAAATACAATGATTATAAATTGATAAAATATGAAATAATATTAGTTGAATTTTCCACCACATCTTATTATAATGGAGATTGTGGGTTTGTCTGTCTGTAACCAAAACTATGTTACTATACAAGTCACAATTCCTTTATTATTTACATCATATTCTCCATGATTTTATTTTTATCTAAATCTCAATTATTAATAAAATTGTTTTACATTACTTACACTGTTGACCATATCTACATACTAATAGCATGCAATTGTATTTATATATACAACAAAATCGCGGTTTACAGTATGAATGGGAAGGCTAATTTGCATATTGATCTTAAAAAATTGATTTTAATAAATATATGCTTAGTATTATTGATTTCTAATTGTTTGGTCTTATCTTATTGAATATGAGCAAAAATCTCTTCAATAAATCTTAAAAGAAATCCCTTAACAAGAAGAAATAACTGTAATATTATTCTTTACTTCCTATTTTAACTAAACAGTTTAATTAGGAAAATTTACCAATGAAAGATGGGCGTAACGGAAAATGATGGAAGAGTTAGTTTCAAAGTTGTTCTATTTTTCAATCATACCCCCTCTGTTCAAAATCTTTTTATCTACATTCTTATTCAGTTTCCTTAGCCTTTCGAATTTAATATCATATTTTATTATAAAATTTAACTAAAATACTTGCACCCGGAGGGTGCATATATTTGCTAGTGTATTTAATGATTCGAGAATCTCACAGATCCATTACTACAACTAGTACAAAATAAAAAACGCCCTCCGTGCGATGTAAAAATAGATTTTTGAAACATTGCCTGAGAGGTGGGAGTAAAAAATTTAATGTCAGCAAGTTTCACCCTAAGTAAGTAAAATCATCAAATTCATTAAAAGGATTAAAAAATAAAACAATTTGAAATGTAAACTTTAAATATGTATTAAAATAAAACAAACTATATATAGATATATAATACCAGTCATGCATTTATTAAAACTTGTTTTAAAAAACAATGAGGACTGTCTAATGTTGCATGTTCAA
Organism: Doryteuthis pealeii; assembly: GCA_023376005.1. Taxonomy (NCBI): domain Eukaryota; kingdom Metazoa; phylum Mollusca; class Cephalopoda; order Myopsida; family Loliginidae; genus Doryteuthis; species Doryteuthis pealeii. Next base: position 21,522,534 of record CM042178.1, read on the forward strand.
ATTTTGAGTGTATTTATTCTATGTGATGATGATTTTGGGTTATGTGATGATGATTTTGGGTAATGTGATGTAAGCAGTGACGTAATTTTGATACAGACAAAAACCGGAAGCGAATCTCCATTATTAATAGAAATAGTGAGTTTTTTTCTCACTGGAAGCCCCATATTAATCAGCATGTTGAACATGTTGGGTAAATACTAGGGACCACCAATTTTCTCTGTGAAATTTACTCCCTCTATATTCAACACAATCAAACTTGCAAAAAAGGTTAATATTATCTTGAAAATTTTTTGACCATTCGAAAGAAGAAACATTAAAAAAACTCATGATTTAAAAAAAAAAAAAAAAATTTTCAGCTTATGGAAATAATGAAAATTATGAATGAAAAACAATGTTTACATTTTTGCACCATTAAATCAATTGAAATTTAACGTAGCCAAAAACAAGTTATGACTAGAGGCTTTTTTTCTAAAAAGTTCTCTATTAAAAATTTACACAATTACTTATGTTTTGATGTAAATATATCTGAAATAGTTTTTTCCCAAGATATATTAGGAGAAATATTTTTCTTTTTTTTTTACGAGGTATACCCCCCTATTTTATTTTATGAAATATGAAAAAATGAACAAACAAAAAATGATTTTTGATATTTTTCTATAAAGATAATAGTCTGAATAATTATATCAGAAGATTTTTTATGAGCTTTGATGCGAGAGCTTTTTAGTAAAAGAACCATGAATACAGAATTCTGTTAAAAAAATATCAATAAAGAAACTGACCCTGTTGTAAAAAAACGGATTGTTTTACATATTTTTCAAGATGACGGTGAGTAATTTTTCTCCAATTGAATAATTTGATCTTTGAATTAACTGTTTTTCTTTGTAGCAACTCTTTATGTTCGTTATTTCTTTTTTGCGAGATTAAAAAAAAGAATTTGAAAATATTTACGTTTCTTCCTTCAATACGGCCTAAAATAATCATGTGATGTATTTTGGTGGTACCTAGTAAATATTTACAATAGTATCAAAGTGATGTTAGGGGTTGGGGTAGTGATGGGGATGGTTGTTCTGCTACTGCTGACAGAATTTATAATTGTTTAAAATGTATTAAAGAATAAATTACATATGTAATATTATTTTACCTTTTTTTTTTTTTTTTATTTAAAAAAAATTCTAAGCCGTGTGTTTAACAGTTAAAAAAAAACCCCCACTGCTTAGAATTCCAAATACCAACTAACCTAACATTATATATATATATATATATATATATATATATATATATATACATATGTTAGGTTAGTTGGTGTTTGGAATCCTAAGCAGTGCGTTTTTATAAACAACGAAATGTTAAAATTAGTTAAGTCCATTTTGAGAGCTCAATGTACTATAGTTCGAGAATTATGTATATAGCCATATATTTAGCAAAAAAAAAAAAAAAAGTTTAGATACCATATTATATATATATATATATATATATATATATATTAGTTAAGGTATTATGGACATGGAGTCAAAACCTGGTTACTTAAAGTTTCTTGCTTATGCAATCTGCAGACCCCAAAAACTATTTAAAAAAAACCTCTGGGCAGTGTAAGAATTTATTTTTGAAAGATATTGCCTATGGGTGTGGGAGTTAAGAATTTAATGTCGGACAGTTTGTACCATAAGTAAGTAAAATTAAATTTATTGAAGGAGTAAAAAAAACAAAAAAACAAAAAAACAAAAAAAAACAATTTGCAATGAAAATTTTAGACATATATTAAGATAAAACAAACAAATATAATAAAAAAAACATGAGGACTGTCTAAGGTTACATCCTCAAATTTTGAGTGTATTTACACTAATAGCTTTTTGATTTAGAGCAAGTTAAAATGAGCTACCTTACTTTCTAAACCAAAAACCAACTACTTACATTATTTACCAACTACTCCACACAAGTAGGATGTGACATAAAGTCAACTTCTTAAGCAGACTTTAACAGGTTTGAATTGAGAGTTTTCTTTTTCCTAGACTGGTTACCAAACTAAGATTAAAGATCCCAGTATTGTCTACTATATACGAATAGCTAGAGGGAGAATAGTTGGACACATAACATAGTTGCTTTGAATGGGTTCCCGGAAAATTTTTGAGTCCTAACTAAAGCCGTCTAACTCCTACCTTGTAACCTATCCTATGAAATTTGTTTCTAAGAAGTTATTGAAATGCATTTACAGTTAGCTTGAAATGGTGAGGGAAGAAAAAAGAAAAACACTGGGATGTATGGATCTGATTTTACTGCGTCCTTTTAGATTTTTGTGCATCCTTCACACAATAACAAAATAAATAGAATTATTCTAATTAATTGTTGTTGTTGGTCTACAGGAGCCGATAGAGTAGTGTCCATTTTTTTTTTTGGGGGGGGGAGGAACTACATAGCCTAGGCGGGTTGGTAGGAGGGATGAGCTGTTGCCCAAGTTGCAACTCCCCATTTTCCACACTGCCACTAAGAAAGGTAAGAAGCCAATGCAGTTTGACAGCGGTAGGGTCGTAGAAGTTGCTGGGTAACACTGGTGTTCAGCATCACACCACCTTTAGGTACTCCTGCTCCGGATTTATTTTCAGGGTTTACTCCCCTAGCCTTTCCTTGGGTTGAGGTAAAGCTGCTAGGAAACAGGGTTTTATACCAAACTTTTCCTTTTCTTAGGTGGGTTGCCAATCAATGTAAGGAGCCCCTTCTAACTCATTTGAGGATTTATGTAAGTTTAATTTATCATAATTAATTATTATTCTGATAACTCCATAATTTATTATCTAGATAAATTATTTATATCTTATTATAATGGAGATTGTGTGTTTGTCTGTCTGTAACCGAAACTAAATCACTATTCAAGTCATAATTCCCTTAGTTATTGACGTCACATTTACCATGAATTTATTTTTATTTAAATTTCAATTATTGATAAAATTGTTATACCTTATTAATACTGTTGACCATATCTACCTACTAATAGCATGTAATTGTATTTATATATACAACAAAATAGCGGTTTACAGTGTGAACGAGAAGGCTAATTTGCATATTGATATTAAGAATTTGATTTTAATAAATATATGCTTAGTATTATTGATTTCTAATTGTTTGGTTTTCTCTTAATGAATCTGAGCAAAAATCTCAGGGGATAAATCTTAAAAGAAATCCATAAACCAGGCAAAGGAACTGTAATTTTATTAAATACTTCATAATCTAACTAAATAGATAAATTAGGAAAAATGAAAGACGGGAGTGAAAGAAAATGATAGAAGAGTTAAATCTAAAGCTGTTCTATTTTTCGATTATACCCCCTCAGTTTATCATTTTCTAAATAGTTTATAATTTGATACAATATTTTATAACATCAAAACCTAAATACTTGCACCCGAAGGGTGCATATATTTGCTAGTTATAATAACATTGGTGTTCCTAAAAAAAAAAAAAAAAAATACACAAACGTTATTTATCTTGCAACACCTCTGGTTAAAAATGAGACAGTCCAAATTGTCCAAGATTGTTCATCACCCCAGCTAAATAATGGTCCATTCCATTTTAATTATGAACCAAGAAAGGGAAGAAAAAGGACATGTTACACAGAAAATATATACGAAAGGGAGCGAGCACGTGGAAGTGATAACGCTAATCTGTTTAAATCAAACATAATGAAAAGGAAAGAAAGAAAAAAAAAAAAATGATTGAGAAGTCCTGTTAGAGAGTTAAGTCAAGATTATTATATTTTTTACATATTGAACTATTTAGCAATAGCCCTTAAGTAAACATATCAAATGTGGTAATAATTAAATTATCATACTGTGGTATATCCACAGGTCCTGCTAGTTGTAATATAAATTGTCCACTGGTTAGATTTAAAAAAAACACAACTTAATTTAGTATTTAACCAATTAATAATCTTAATTCATTAAGTTTATATATATTGTTAGTTGGTTATACTTTTTACATATTGAAGTGGTTGAAATAGCTCTTAAGTAAACATATCAAACATAATAATTTAATTATCATACTGTGGTATATATAGAGGTCCTGCTAGTATTTATCGATTCTTGTATGTTAACATGAAGTGCACAATATGGATTGACAAAAACAGGGTTGCTGTACTACCCATCGGAACCCACTAAGCAAAAAAAGCCTACTTGGGTGGCCCAAAAGGGTGGGTTTCTTATATTTCCTAAGAATACTACTCAATAGAAATTTGCAAGTAGTAGAGTGGGAGGGGACTCCTAGATTTTTATGAATAATGCATTTACGGGTATCACATGGTTTCTAGCCGAACACTACCTACTGTTCGATACTGGCCCTCGCCAACTCAGCATATGAGTAGCACAGGGATCTGTTCGGTAAAGTGAGGAGCAGATGGCAGGTGTGGCGCTCCACCTCAGATGCTAAAATAATCTCCTTGGTCTAGCGCTAATGAAAAGGGGATAGACTCCCTCTCAGTCTGGCTGATACCAACATTAGGCCGCCCTGACGACTTTACTCAGTATCACTCATAGCTCATTACTACTAAAAAGCAAGTTCAATCCTAGCTGGATACCCTATACGTACGAATTTGTGTCACATCTGGCCTGTAGAAGATCGGTTGGTTTGGTTTGTTGGATTTTACGGCATGTCAACCCTTGTTGGGTTATTTTATGCTGAAGATGTTTTGTTCTATTCATGCTTTACGGGTATTCAAAATTCTTTTTAAAACTCAATTAAAAAAACAAACTCATTTTTTTCCTAATTAACCTATAGATAGGACCCTAACAGGTACTACCACATCAGGTCTGAGTGGACCTGGGAGTAATGGTGATGAAAAGGTACTCGACACGTCCCAAAGATCCAGAATTGGAACCTCACCATCAGCAGATGCAGTTTAACATCATATCCAGGACACTAAGACCCTCAGCCACCGCCTTCTAGCACATATAGGATTTGGTTTTGCCATAAGGGCAAATGGATCAGGACAATCATATAGGTGCTAGGGCTTGACATGACCAGCTGGTTGATCAGAAGGAGCCTCTCTGAACGCCAATCTAGCCTAAGTAAAGGCCAAAGTGGAGTGTTGCAGGTCATGGACTTTCTCAGTCAGCAGGATTCCATCCATAAGCATTACGGGTGGGATAAATAAAGGGTGTCCCATCATGGTATGATGGTTAGCAAGCTAGTCTTGCAGATTCATTACTTTTAGTTTGAGAATGATATTTTGTATTAATTGATTTGAAAGTGACAATTAGAAGTCTAGCCATTAGATTTGCCTCAAAACAGCCCATGTTATTAAAGCATTTTAAAAATCTTACAATGTGTGTTATATATCACTAAGAAATAAAGGTTTACACATTAAGTATTTATCCAACCTGTCCTAGCGCTTTTTATCACATATGTGCTAGAAGGCTGTGGCTGAGGGTCTTAGTGTCCTGGGTATAAAATTAAACCTTGTGGTGAGGTTCAATTTCTAGAGCTCTGGGGGAGTGTGGAGTACACTTTCATCAATATTACTCCCAAGTCCACCCTGATAGAGTTTAACATCATACCCAGGACATGAAGACCTCAGCCACCACCTTCTAACACATGAATGATAAAATGGGTTAGGGTTTGCTATAAGGGCAATAGGGTTGGGATAATCATATAGGTGCTGTGTCTTAACGTGACTAATTCACTGTCGACTTTAATTACTTATATATATATATATATATATATATATATATTGGGAATTGATCTGATGAAGACTTAGAAATAGTATAATCTAACCCTTAACACCGTATTATATTCAAAAATTCCAAATTAAGAAAAATCCTAGGAGGATACGATTTGGAATAAGAATAAAATAATATTTACATTTCACTTAGTTTTTAGTACTCTTTGTGGAGAACCGTCCCGGCCTCCTGCCTCAAAAATCGCTAGCCGGTGACTGCTGAAAAAAAAAAAAAAAAAAAAAAAAAAAACCCAGCTACGATTGAAGTCCGTAGCCGAAGCAGTGTCACTTGAAAAAAAAAAAAAAAAAAAAATAGGGGTTGGGATTAGTTTAATGGAAAATAAATAATAATTTGGGCTCCGTTTTTTTCTAGAAAAAATAGAACCCACAAAATTTGTAATAAAACTTAATTTTAACTACGGTTAGGGTTGGGTTTTCAGGAAAAACGCCCTAAGTTGTTTTTTTTTTTGCAAGTGGCACCACTTCGGCTATGGACTTCAATTGTAGCTGGTGTTTTTTTTTTTCAGCAATCACTGGCTTTTTTTTTTTTTTTTGAGACAAGAGGCCGGGACGGTTCTCGATGAAGAGTACCGTTTTTTTCCCCATCATAAATAAACTACATCACTAGTTAACTATTTACATATTTTTACTTTGTTTCGTAAAGGAATAAGTTCAAGGTGAGCACTTACAGTAACAAATTCAAATTAGGTAATATATCTATAATAATAAGTATTTATCTTTATATATAATTAATTCTTAAAATTTCATACCCTCGTAAAATTACGGTCAGTCTAAAATTAATGATAAAGGAAAAATAACACTTTACATCTTATAGTTTAAATATTTTATTTTATTTCATCTATTGAAATTTAAAAACTATAAAATATAGTTTTCTCTAATTATTCATCAATTTAAATCTGAATAAATAATATATATATATATATATATATATATATATATATATCTTATTATAATGAAGATTATGAAACTGTCTGTAACCGAAACTACATCACCACTAACGTCCCAATTTCCTTAGTTATTTAAGATATATTCCCAACGATTATGAAATAGTTATTATTTAATGTTAATTAGCATCTTATTTATTAATGATGTTTCTATTAAAGTCTGGCTGAGTTAGATTTGCTGCAAAACTGTCCATATTAATGCATTTAAAATACTGATATCTCTAAGAAATAAAGATTTATATAGTATATAGTGGGAATAATTTGCATATTGATTTTAACAAAACTGTGTTTAATAATTAATTATTTGCTGCAACTGATTTCTAATGCTATCATGTTATTCTGAAACGTATTAAAAGCAATTCTATATATAATTTTATATAGAAATATATTAAAATAACATTAAAATAAGTGTAAAATTAGGATTTTATATAGAAATCAATTAAATTAACGTTAAAATAAGTAATATTTTTATATTCTTTCTTATTTAGTTTCGTTAGTCTTTCTAATTTAATATGATATTTTATTACATTAAAACTTGAATGCTTGCACCCAGGGGGGGGCATACTTTTTCTAGTATATATATATATATATATATATATATGGTAAAATATATGGAATGAAAGAACAAAACTCAGACAAAAATGTGTAGTATATTTCGCTGGGATATTGAACCCGGCTTCATCATTTTTTGTCAGAGTTTTGTTCTTTCATTCCTTATATTTTACCTCATTCTGTCGGATTCATTCCAACCCCCTTTTCCTCATATATATATATATATATATATATATATATATATATATATATATAAGGTAATCCAAATGACTGGTTGTAAGGGATGATTCTATTTGGGATCTTCAAAATCTCACTGTATAACCATACTGTACGCTCTTGTAGGTACAATCATAATTCATACAAGGATTTTTATAAATCCCTAAAAAGAGCTCAATGTATAATAATCAATAAATTAGATTATATAGAGAGCAATATTTAGTTTTCAAAGAAAGAAAAACTTAAACCGTCATCCCCTTATACTTTATTTCAACTTCTGTCCTTAAGCATTTTGGGTTGTCACCCATAGCCAACAGGTGGTCTCATTAAGCAGGGCAGGGATTTTACCCCCCCCCCCCCAGTAAACACGGTGGCAATTATTTGATAAATAAATTTAAAAACAAAACTTTGCTATTTTTAATATTTACAATTAAGAAGACTCTGTAGCGCCAATTGTAGAAGTTGTGGACAACCCTGGCACTGAAATGCTCAATTCAAAAAAACAAAACAAAAAAAAGCTTTGCTTTTGACAAGGGTTTGGACTCTGCTGTTTCATTCAACTGTTTGCATTTCATACAGCGCTAATACACTTGGGAAAGGTATGAATCCAACTATTCTCCCTCCAGCTATGGGTGAATAGTAGGGCAGAACGGGGGCTTTAACCTTGGTTAGGCAACCAGTCTAGGAGAAGGAAAAACTGAATTCAAACCTGTTTAACTCAGCTTAGAAATTGATATTGAGTCACATCCTACTTATGTGGAGGGGTTGGTATATATATATATATATATATATATACTATAGTGTGGGATTATCACTGATTCAGCTTTTACTGGAACGGTGTGTCAAAGTGCAGTATTATTGGGAGAGTGCTCAATATGAAAATAGAGCTGTTATATAATACAATAAAATAAATATATAAATGGATAAACTGAATGGTTGTGACGGTTCCTTTGTCATCAAATGAATAGATATGTAATACCTTTATATATTTATTTTATTATATATATATATATATATATATATATATATATATATATATATATATGTGTGTGTGTGTGTGTGTGTGTGTGTGTGTGTGTGTGTGTGTAAGATAATCCAAATGACTGGTAAGTAAGGGATGATTCTATTTGGGATCGTCGAAACCTCACTGTACAACGATACTGTATGCTCTTGTAGGTGCAAAGATATATATTCATACAAGAATTTTTATAAATGCCTAATCTGACAAATATTTAAGTTTTTCTTTCTTAGAATGTTATATATATATATATATATATATATATATATATATATATGTCAGTCATCCATAGATATATATTTCAATGTTTACGTCTCACCATTGTGGCTCGACTTTTTAACAGCTACCTCTAGCCGGGAGCAAAGCCCGACAGAATTTTCGTCTGCCAAGTTCCTTACCCTTGCGACTGTCAGTCCGGGGTGAACAATTAATCAATACATACTTATATATGTTTTTACTATCACCAGAGAACTCAAATCTGTAAACAACAGGCGAGTAAATGCTTAAGCTAAACGGTAAAATTTCAATGAACGTCTCCCCTACAGTGCTCTACCATGAAAATTGTGAGCATATATATATATATATATATATATATATATATATATATATATACGTATGTATATGTATATTTGAGTTAAGGTTGCAATCTTCAGACCAAATGATCTGAAAATCACATAGGCAAGAAACTATCAGTGACCAGGTGTTGATTCCATGTCCATGCTACCATAACCCAAATATATATATATATATATATATATATGACATTGGTAATATGTATAATTGTCAAGCAATCAAGATTATTGGCAGAATATCTACAATGAACATTTATTATCAAGGTTAGTCAGGCACAAGAATATGCTTAAGGAGCGATACTGAATGCATTACTTGCTACTTCCTGCAGGTTTCACCTTTTCATATATAATCTATACAGAAGGTAGCTTTGCTTAGCTGTGGCACAAGGCCAGAAGGATGGGGCACCCAGTGAGGCTCAAACTCACTAGTAATGCTCGCTGACCTTTACACCATGCGAGGCGCCTTAAGGTCTGTCCAGAAGGTAGATGACCATTGTGTAAATCTCAACGACCGGTTGTGCGGCCTTGATGTGCCTTGACCACAAATTCTAAGTGGAAGTGACCTTACACACACACACACACACACAGTACTCTATATGTAAATTAAATAATTCCGTAACCTTTTATGGGTTAGGTTAGGTAAGATTTTTTTGTTTTGTTTTACGGCATATCAACCTCAGTGGGTCATTTAATGCCGATAAAGTTTTGAAATAGTTTCATTCTTAATGGATACTCAATTTTTTTATTTTTATGAACACATTTTTCTATTTAACCCATAGATGCGATCCTAACAGGTACTACCACTCTGGGGTCAGAGTGGACCAGGGACCAACGGTGATGAAGGGGTGCTCCACAATCGCCAAACCTCCAGAACTGGAACCTTACCATCACATAGAATTTAACGTCATTCCCAGAACATGAAGACCCTCAGCCACCGCTTTCTAGCACCCATATGATAAAAAGGGTTGGGGCTTGCCATAAGGGCAATAGGGTTGGGGCAATCATATAAGTGCTACGGCTTGACATGACCAGCCGATTGATCTAAGTAAGGGTCTAAGTGGTGTGTTGCATGTCATGAACTACTCATCCACCAGGATTCCGTCCTTAAGCATCACGGGTTGCCACCCACGGATATAACAGGTGGGCCCCATTGGAGGGATTCTTAATCCTCTGCAGACATGCACATGGTGTGTTCTATGGTAATGCACAAAAAATTATAAATTATAAGAGTAAGCTTATTTTGCAAAAAATATATATCATATTCAACATATTAGTAGTTAAGGCTAAATAAATATGGCTGAATTGTAAAGAGTTGAAAGTGTAATTTTGTGATTTAACGGTTGAGTAAGCAAAATAATTTTTTAAAAATGAATTAGATAATGAAGCAAACGTTTGAAGTTTACCCTTATCTGAATGGAAGTAATATATGTATGTATGTATGTATGTATGTATGTATGTGTGTGTGTGTTGTTGTGGAATCCATGTATGCTTCTTAGTTGGTATTAGTCTCATATATATTGCAATAGAGTATGGTTATCAGTATCACACTAGAGTTAGCGATGGGTCAAGATTTGGCTATTATACACACACACACACACACACATATATATATTTCTAAACTCCGGCAGTATAAAAAAATTATTAAAAAAGAAAAGAAAAGACCAAATAATATGCACTTCCTGAAAATAATCAGTTGATACTATTAAAATAAAAAAATACTGCAAGAGTTGCCTAAGTTAAATATACTAAGGTGCTCAATACAATAAGTAGAGTGTATATATATATATATATAATATATATATATATATAGTACCTTAATGTAAAATTAGGATTCAGATATTCTGAATACGTATAGATATTAAGAAAAAATTCATAAAATCAAAAATTATTGGCTGACTTCTGATTTAGGTCGGAAAATTAAAACGGAAAGTTTTTTGGTGGTACCCAATGGCAGTTTAACTACAGTCTATGAATTAACATTTTGCGAATTGGGTTACGGTTTTAGGGGATTAAGGTTGTTTTTAATTACGTATTGCTTAAAAAAAAATTAACAACAAAAAACCCAAATTACTATACATTTAATTAACCATTGAAATTAATTATTGAATCTATTATTGAGACAGTTATTTGTGTTAGTATTGCAATGTATAATTTCAATTAAACTTAGTTTAAAAAAATATTTTTCAACATTAAATGTACTGTAATTTTGGTTTTTGTTGTTTATTTTTTTTTAAGCAATACGTAATTAAAAACAACCTTAATCCCCTAAAACCGTAACCCAATTCGCAAAATGTTAATTCATAGACTGTAGTTAAACTGTCATTGGGTACCACCAAAAAACTTTCCGTTTTAATTTTCCGACCTAAATCAGAAGTCAGCCAATAATTTTTGATTTTATGAATTTTTTCTTAATATCTATACGTATTCAGAATATCTGAATCCTAATTTTACATTAAGGTACTATATATATATATTGACTCTACTTATTGTATTGAGCACCTTAGTATATTTAACTTAGGCAACTCTTGTAGTATTTTTTCTTTTAATAGTATCAACTGATTATTTTCAGGAGGTGTATATTATTTGGTCTTTTCTTTTCTTTTTTAATAATTTTTTTTTCTCCGGGCAAAAGTTTGTGGCTGACTTCTGATTTAGGTCGGTACCACCAAAAAACTTTCCGTTTTAATTTCCGACTTAAATCAGAAGTCTGCCAAATTATTAATATTATTACTACTACTATTCATTTAAAAAAAAAAAAAATTTAATCTTGATGTAAAAAAAAAATAAAAAAATAAAAAATTATAATATATATATTTGGACTTGAGAAAAACTTTTACGCCAAAGTAGAAAGACTGCTGTTCAAGAATATTCTTTCTAAAGAAATGGGTAATGTATTTCCGGTCAACCAACGTGGGAAAAAGAAAAGAAAGGTCTGATCAAGAAATCGAATTTTTCTTCATAAAGTTTTATCAAAATAAAAAGTGTTAAATTTTCCCTTTATTTTGTTTACTACAAATAATAATTGATTTTAGAAAGTTAAAAAAAAAAAAAAGAAAAAAGATGAACCACATTGCTTTTGCTTTTTAAAGAAAAAAAAAAAAAAAAAAAAAGACAATTCAGAATTTTTTTTCTTAAGAAAATATTTTAGATTTAAAATGAAATTTAGTTTATTTTTAGATTAAAAAAAAACAAAAACAAAACACGCTTGAATGTGTATATAATTACTAAAACCCTTTTCGCAGGTGAGGTATCATTAACCAAGCGCCGTTGATTCAGATCACGCTACTCAATATCGGATTTATTTCCATATTCTAACATCCATATGGGTCATATATAACCCTCACTTCAATAATATATAAGTCCAAAAAAAATCACGAGATTTTAAAGAGTAAAGTTTGAATTTTTATTTTTTTTATTTTTGATGAATTGATTTTTCGTTTTAGAAATTGAAATAAAATAACTTATTGGTATTCCTTTAATTGTATAATTTTTTTTTTTTACTCGACTATAAAAAAAAAATCAAAATAATTAAAAAAAAAAAATGCATCTTCTTTTATTTCTAAATTCTGAAAAATCTTTTGAGTAGACAGACACTAATATATATGGGTAGAATATGAATTCAGTAGCGTAATTTTTACCATAATTTACCGTATTAGTGGAATATGAAATAATGTCCAGTGAATATATTTTTAATTACATACATTATATATGGCAAACGTTTTGAGTCACATTAGAAGCATGGGGAAAATATAAGAAGAGGAACAATATTCTAAAAGATGTATAATATATTACTTTTGATCTTTTTTTGAATACGATATTTCGTGTGGCCTCCGCTCTTTTTCAAATGCCTCTGTAGACTGACTGAGTATAATTAAAACAAAAGATAAAACAAACATGAAAAAGACCGAAACTAGCGTTGCGTAGCCTTTAGTGAAAAGCATTAATATTAAATGTGAGGGAACTGGGCTTCGATTCTACCCTTAGGGTCCACCTCGTGGAAATCTGGCCGAAAAAAAAAAAAAAAATAAATGCTCATAGAGTATAAACTTTAGAGGCATTTTGGGGTCAGATTTCCACGAGTATATGAACCTACAATAGTCATCTGTATTTTATCCCATTACTGTTAAAAACCCACATAGATGTTTACGTGCCACATAGTTATTTTGACTGGAGATCGAAGCTATTTCAACTTAGTAAACTTTATATCTCACGCTTTACATGTTTAAAACTTTTAGTGATTAAGCTGAAATGTACGAAAACAAATTTTTCTTTCGTATAAATTAAAATATATATATATTTGTTGTAGAGACCACATATGCTTCTTTTTGGGTATACGTGAAGGTTTTCCCAACACTCATCACACACATGTATGGGTAGACTGTAAAGTCAGGAGCGTAATTTTTTTTTAACCATAATCTACTGGACAGATGTTATTGTTAGAGGAATGTGAAATGAAGTAATATATATTTTTATTTGATATATATATATTTTTTTTAATTCAATGTATATTACAATTATATCGAATACAAAGAAAGAGGGTTTTTTTATAAGGTGGTCCTGGTTCAAATCAAACTTACGGGTCTGAGTTTTTATTTTGTATAGTTGTTGTTTAAAAATTAAAATTAAAGTGTAGAAAAGTGAATATGATTGTGAATAATGTATAAATATATTGATACAGGGGCTTGCTTACACAGAAGAAAAAGTCACTTACTTGTGAATTCGGCCGGGTTTGTGTTATAAAAAAGGACAATATTGTTGAGGGCAAGACATCCCAACGTGGTACAGGTTAGTCAAATCTTGATTTGAGACTTTTATTTTTTTTTTTTTTTTTTTTTAGTAAAAAGAAAAAAAAAGGGGGAAGGAAATATTCTACCCCACCTTCCGGCAATAGTGAAATACCTGGGTAGGAGGAAGTGGTGTCGATGCTGGGTACCTGTGTATGGGGGGGGGGAGATTCAAAGTTAATGAAGTAAAGAAGTTAGAGCCCTGCTAAGTCAACTTTTGAGTCGTGTGTGTGTGTGTGTGTGTGTGTGTTTTGTAAACAAATTTGATTAAAATGTTTTCGGACGTAAAACGAGGGCGTGCACACTTTTAATGCGAATGACAATGCAAAAATATTGTTATTAAAGGAAATAAAAAAATTAAAAAAATGAATAGATAAATAAAAAAAAAAAAAATAAATAAATAAGGATAAATATCTAAGCAGAAAAATTTTTTTTTTTTTTAATTTTATGGGGGTCCATACTTGCTTACTGACCAAACAAAGTTTTTCACCCACCGCAAAAAAATAAAATAAAAAAAAAATAAAAATAAAATAAAGTAATCAAAATAGATAAAATAAAAACAAGAAAAAGAAATTAGGAAAAATATAAGTAGAAAATTTTTTTTTCGACTTTTTTTCGATATTAAATTAAAAATTTTTGAAACTATTATCATCATCATCTTTTTATGAGGGTCCGTACTTGCTTAATGACCAAAGTTTTTAACCCCCAAGAAAAGAAAAAAAAAAAAAAAAAAAAAACTCCATCGACATTAAATTTTTGATTTTAGAAAATTATTATTATTATTATTTTATAAGGGTAGGTACTTGCTTACTGCCAAAATAAAAAGTTTTTTCACCCTCACACAAAACAAAAACAAAAACCGTTTCTCGGTATGAACAACACAAACAGTGATATTTAATTCAAGACAAAAACGTTAGAATATTTGCTTATTTTAACGTTAAAAATATGGGTAAGAAAAAAAAAAAAAAAAAGAAAAAAAAAAGGGTCATTTTTACGAATCATTAAGTTGGACGAATATATTCAAAAATACAAATCCTGATTTTAGTAAGACAATAAATAGTCTGAATTTTGGACACCTCGCGTGGTGTAATGGTTAACAAACTAGACTTGCATACTATTATTAGCGAGTTCGAATCTTACTGTGAACCCCTATACATCTGTCCTTGTGCCACAACATAAGTAAATAGGAAATATTTGGAAAAGAAGCACGAATCTATTTTTATACGTCTTGTGTGAAAAAAAAAAAATCCTACAATCGAATTCCGAATTTAAAAGATTGAAAAGGTCTCGTGTGTAACTATTTTTAAATATTATTTTATCTCCTTTTTTCCAGAAAAAAAAAAGATTCTTTTTTTTAAATAGTATTTAGTTTATATTATATTATATTATATATATATATATATATATATATATATATATATATATAATGGTCTCTAGACAAAGTAGATCACAGGTGGAGGCAACAAAAATAGTCTGCGTTTGTGTATTTTTATTGTTTACGATTTTTATGGGGAGTCTTTTTATTTCTTTAAGTAAAACGTGAAGTTTAAGTAAATCCTCAGATCAATTTGGGGTTGAATATAAATAGAAAAATAAGCAATGAACTCGATACTAAATAATATTAAATCACACGTGTGTTAAAAAGAAGAAGAAAAAAAAGAAATAAGTCTATCTTTTACATCGATTTCTTAAACCTAGACGTATAGTCTGCATAGCACATGCCTTTCTTAGTAATAAAGTAATTTTAAAAGACTTGGCCCTATTTCTTAGTTAATAATAAAAAAAAAAACAGCAATTAAAAACAAAACAAAAACACCCAAATAAAATACACAATTCAAATAGATATATGCATATAATATACATCCCTTCTTGCAATTATCAAAAAAATTGCAATTATTAAAATAACCTTATTAAATCAAATGTGACTGAGCCTCAATTCATCTATGGGTACATATGTACCTGATAGTGAAATAATCAATTGGGTTGATCGAGCTGCTAAATCGATAGATTTTTCATAGAAACGAGAATCAAAGAAAATAGAAAATAAAACCCCATAAAGATGAGAAGTAGGGAAGAATGTAATGCGCCATTTAAGAGTTGACGGTACAATTTCTTTTTTTTCTAAATTGAAGTAGATATCACCAAGTAGGTCTCTTTTCTAGTAGTGACCACCCTAAGCGAAGATTTAAGAGGTTTGAATTCAGAGTTTTCTTTCTCCTAGACTAGTTGCTAAACAAGGTTAAAGAGCCCAGTCTGACCTACTATTTACCCATAGCTGGAGGGAGAATAGTTGGATTCACCATACCTTTCCCAAAGGTATTAGCGCTATGTATAGTACACATTTTTAGGGGTTAAAAATATTTAACGAAGCTATTTTTTAATTTTTTTTATTATCTAGAATAAATAAATAAATTAATGGTATGGTAAATAATTGTCTACGGTTTTAAAAATGATACAAGAGAAAATTAGATAAGAAAGTAATATTGGTGCTACGAATATATAAACGAATATAGGACCCAAAACGCCTATAATGCCAGGGAGATGTGTAAAATGTACAGAGTTATTATTGTTAAAAGCTACACAATTCAATAATATAGCTTAGCTTATTTATTTAGGTAAACTTTTAAATTTTAACTTTAGTGGTTGTTAAAAAGAAAAAAAAGCGATTGAATTGTTATTTTATTTATTTAACACGTGTAAATACAGAAAAAAAAAGCACAACCAATTAAAATATATAAATAACTGTTGGACCCGTTTCTTTCCCTTCAACCAATACATTTTTTGTTAGCAAACTAAGTTTTATTGGCAGTTAGTTTACGTTTTAAATTTAGGATTGACAATAGGAAGATAGGAATGAAAATCGATCAATTCGGTCATATCTAAATTAAAATCGATAATAATTTTAATATTTTAAAGTTAACAAAAAAATAAATAAATAAATAAATAAAGAGAAAAAGTGTTTTTTAGCCAACCAAACAAATTAGTTGGAAGACCAGGTGCGTTATTTATTTCATAACACAAGCACGAAGTAACTAATAATACAATAAAATAAATAGTAAACACGTGTAGAAATAGTTCTAAACTATAAAATAATAAAATAATAATAATTTAAAAAATGTGTGTTTTTTTAGAGTATATATATATAATATATATATTATAATATAATATAATATAATATTATATACATAGTTATAAAAAATTCTTTTTTTTCTCTTCTTTACTAATAATATATATACATATATTTTATATAATCAAGGCTCTACAAATAGTATAATTAGTTTTTTTCGCACGTTAGAGAATATAAAAACTAAGAAGAAAGAAAAAAAAATAAACAAAACAAAACAGTAAACACACACACTTTAAAAAGGTTGGTACTTGTGGGGGATAATTTATCATAATAGTTTTAAAAATAAACTAAAATAAATTTGTATACATTAAAACTCGAAAATACTAACTAAGACCGTGTAAACGTACATATATATATATTATCATTATTATTATTATTATTATTGATAATATACAAAAACGACTTGGGCGTTAAAAAATTACTATGGCATTCTTACTGTAGTTTTTAAAATAAAAACTAAAAAAAGCCCCCCCCCCAAAAAAAACCCCTTCCAAATTAAAGAAAGAAATGGTACAATAACAAAATATGGGCCAAAAGGAAATAACTATACCTCATGTAGAAGTAATGGTGAGGCTCGTGTTGACGAATTAAAAACCCGAGTAATCTCCGTCTCTTACGTAGAAGTGAACAAAATCAAATATATTCTGTGAGCATTTCGTGAATAGTTTGTAGACAAGCAGTGTTGAGTAGCCATAATTCAAAAAGCGACAGTGAACGTAAGCAGTGGCTTGTCACCCCCTTTTCGTGACTCACAGGTGGACTCGTCCTGTTACGCGCACACACACACACTCACACACACACACACGAAGACTATTGCAGCGAGGAAGCGCACAGACACACATACACACACGCGCGGGCGCGGGCGTAACTCCCCCCCTCTCGCTTCCTCTTATCAATCTCCCTCCCTTCGTCTCTACCTTCTCACTCCTCTGTCTCTGTCTGTCTCCCTCTA
>CM042178.1:21547920-21565420 GCA_023376005.1 Doryteuthis pealeii
AGTATTATTTGTATTATTCGAACTATTGTCCTCATCTTCATTGTTATCTGTATAACGTTTCGGTCGATGTGCCCTCTGGCCTTCTTCAGGTATTTCTTGTCGGACTCGGGAACATTCTTTTCAAACTCGGGAACCATCTCGGACTCGGGAACCTTCTTTTCGAACTCGGGAACCTTCTTGTCGTAATCGGGAGCCATCACGGAACTTTGAACTTAACCCTTTATTCAGTCCACGGGGGTATCCTGTTCTCATTCCGCTAACGTTACGCGATGGCTCCCGATTACGACAAGAAGGTTCCCGGTTGCAAAAAAGAAGCTTCCCGAGTCCGAGATGGTTCCCAAGCCCGAGAAGGTTCCCGAGTCCGACAAGAAATACCCGAAGAAGGCCGGAGTGCACATCGGCCGAAACGTTGTACCGATAACAACAGTCCGAATAATACAAATAATACTAATTATCAAGCCTCATCTAAAAAATTCAGAGAAATAAGGCATTAAATGTTTATAATGTTAATCGCTTGCGAGATATAAACCTAAAAATAGCAAGGGACGTGAAATTGAAAGGCTTTACTCTAGATATTGTATCAGATCAAGCATGGTTGATAGTAAAGTATTTGGTAATCTGAACATTAGCTACATAAATGAGAGTAATCTCCCCTTGTTTATTTCACTTTGAGGAAGCCATACGTTTTGGTCGGCCATTTTCATTTCACCGTAAATCTATAGAATTTAAATAGATATTTTTGCTGAACTAACACGCCGTTGGTTCATTGGAGGCTAAGTGACAGCGAGTCTCCCCAGGTCTTCTGGACTCTTCTGAGTATTGTAGCCGATTTTAACAATGCTGTAGTTTGGATGGTCTTGATTCTTACTCTGATTTCCAGTTTACACAGACTCTTTTCCAAACCCCTTGGGGACCGTTTCTATCTTTCTCTTTTTTCTTTCTTTCTTTCTTTATACCTTTGTGCTATCTCTCCCTCTCTCTATCTTTTTTATCTCTCTTTCTTTCTTTCTTTATACTTTTTTCTCTTTTTTCTTTCTTTCTTTCTCTTTTTTCTTTCTTTCTGTCTCCTTTTCCTTCTTATTCTAATTCCGTGATTTTGTCCATTTTAGTCATTTTTTATTTCGTTCTTTCTTTTCTATTCTTTTCTTTTTATCATCCTATTTTAGTCGATTCTTTCTTTCTTTCTTTCTTTCTTTCTTTCTTTCTTTTGTTTGCTTGCTTCTTTATTCTATTATTCCTTTATTCCTATTGACACTCTTTGTTTCTTTGTTTATTTCTTTCTCTTTCTTTCTCTTTGTTTTTTTCTTTCTCTTTCTTATGAATTTGTTATGAATTTTTCAAAGGAGATAAATCAAACGAGATAAGCTTTAATTTTCACACCCATCACCTGGATCAAACACTGACCTCTGGTGTCAGTGGCAAATATCTTACTATTTTAGTCAGCAACTATGTGTACATATACATAAGAAATGCATAAAGATTTTAGTGTTACATAATTCATAGGTAGTCTATGAATTATGTACGTACTGTAATTTAGATATTTTTGATTCAGAGTTCGTTAGATTCAAAATAACCGGAGTTAAGTGGAAAATTACCATTGCCGATGATTGACAAATGGTAACATTAACTTGACCTTCCGAAACGTGCGATCAGAAGCATGTGACAATTTTGAGTTTCAGTTTAGTTGCGACCAGTTACTCGACGAGCGAGGATGTCCTCTCAAGAGTCACTTCTCACCGTGCGGTTTCAGGAATCCTTGTGGGCTGGGATTTTAACAATGCTGTAGTTTGTATGGTCTTGATTCTTACTCTGATTTCCAGTTTACACAGACTCTTTTCCAAACCCCTTGGGGACCGTTCCCAGTGCACCAATTAGAATTAGCACAACCTTCAATTTCATGTTCTTCAGTTTTCTTAGTTCTCTGGCAAGGTCCCAAAATTTGTCTATCTTTTCGCTTTCTTTTACTTTCACTTGGTGATCGCCCGAGACGGCAAAATCCATGAGATGATAAGCTCTCTCCTTCTTGTTGTTAATCAACGCTAAGTTTAATCTCCCGGCCGGGAGTAGGTGATCCGTCTGTATCTCAAAGTCCCAGAGAATTTTGTGCGTCTCATTCTCCAGGACAGGTTCAGGTTTGTGCATATACCATTTAGTTGTATGGTGAAAATTTAATTTTTTGCACAATTCCCAGTGGATCACCTTTCCCACCCAGTCGTGCCAAGCCTTGTACTCCCTTTGTGCAAGTTTGCTGCCTTCGCTTATAATATGATTAACCATTTCGTCTCTGCCTCCACACATCCTGCACTTGCTATTTTGCTGCGTCTTATCTATTTTTGCCTTTATATAGTTTGTTCTTATGGTATTTTCTTGTGCTGCAATTATAAGAGATTCAGTTTCTCTGTTGAGGTTTCCTCTTCTTAGCCATGTCTATGTCTTCTGATGAATTTGTCGATTGAAGTACCCATATAGTTTTTTTCTTCCTATTTATGTTTTTCTTAATTAGTTTTTAAAAACTGTATTTCTACTTGTCAATATGTTTCAATTTATTATTTGGATGATTCGTACTATTGTCCCCATCTTTATTGTTATCTGTACAACGTTTCGGCCGATAAGTTTACTTCTTGTCGGACTTAGGGGCCTTTTCGAACTCGGAAACCTTCTTGTCGTAATCGGGAGTCAACACGGAATTTTGAACCCTTTATTCAATCAAATTCTTTGTTCTAAGTCTGAATTACTCGACTGTACTCTTCATCATCATCATCATGTTGCGCAATTAGTACGGATATCCATACCAATCTCTCATCAACTTTCTCTATCGTTCATTGTCCCCAGAAGGTCCTCTGCGCAGCATCCAGTATTCATTCAGAGCTGATCAATGTAGGTCCTTGCTGGGCGGCCCATATTAGCATGTCTGTGTGCTGGTTTCCATAGGAGAACGTAACTTATGAGTTCGTCCTTGCTTCTGCAGCAGTGTCCTGCATGTCTTATTCGTCTCACTCGGATGGTTTGTCCGCCCTGTCGGCTGGGGCGTTAGAATGCACCGACTGCACCTCTGCAGAGGGGTAAGACTCCCCCAATAGGGCCACCTGTTTGCCGTGGGTGGCGACCCGTGATGCTTAAGGAAGAACCCAGGTGGATGAGCAGTCAATGACATGCAATACTCCACTTTGGCCCTATCTTGGGCTAGACAGGCGGTCGGAGAGGCCCCCTCCGATCAATCGGCTTGCCACGTCAAGCCCTAGCACCTATAGGATTTTCCCAACCTTATTGCCCTTATGGCAAGCCCCAACCCCTTTTTATCATATGGGTGCTAGAAGGTGGTGACTGCGGGTCTACATGTCCTGGGAATGACGTTAAACTCTATCTGATGGTGAGGTTCCAGTTTTGGAGGTTTGGGGAATGTGGAGCACCCCTTCATCACCATTGCTCCCTGATCCACTCTGACCCGGAGTGGTAGTACCTGTTAGGGTCACATCTATGGGTTAAATAGAAAAATGTATTTATAAAAAAATTGTATTATCCATTTAAGAATTGATTTATTTCAAAACTTTATCGGCATTAAATGACCCACTGAGGTTGATATGCCGTAAAACAAAACAAACCAAACGAACCAATCGGATGGTTTGTGAGATAGGGGACAAGTGACCGTACATATATTTTCTTGTGTTGTTACAATCCCCATTGGATGCAGTTTAGTGTCATACCAAGGACAAGAATGGTTTGAAAAATAATAAAGATAACTAGAATCGGCCATCCGGCGTTGCCTAGGTAGACGGGGGAATAATAAAATGTTAGTCTTGCGGATCCATTGATTGTTTTGGTCTTACATAATTTATGTTTTAATCACGATCCAATGAATTTTCCTTTTCTTACTATTCAAATCCTAATTTTTAAATATCTTTCCTGATATAAATAAAATCGTCATTATTTTTGCACAAAAAGCTAGATCTGGTGATAGTGAATGTGTGTGTGTGTGTATATATATATATATATATATATATATATATATATATATATATTCACATTGTCATTAATTGTTTTATTTTCGTAGTTTCCTCCGGATATACATACACACATCCGCCCTTATATATATATATATATATATATATATATATATATATATCAAGATCGCACGAAGCATTATTGTGCAGCTTCCATCCAGCTTATTCTCCAGGCGCTTCGTTTATAAAAAAAAAGGCAAGTCGTTGGGATGGCCTAAAATCGGTATCAGCCAATCAGCGAGGGAGTCTATCCCCTTTTCACTAGCGCTAGACCAAGGAGATTGTTTTTTAGCATCTGAGGTGGAGCGCCACACCTACCATCAGCTTCTTACGTTACCGCACATGTCCCTGTGCTACTCATACGCTGAGTTGGCGAGGGCCGGTATCGAACTAGGAACCTTGTGGTTTCTAAACTTTTAATTACGGTCAAGTCACATTGAAAGCATCGGTTCCTGCTAGATTACCGAAGTTAAGCAACAATGAGTCTGTTCAATACTTAAATTGGGTGACCACTTCAGCAACAGCATGTACTGCCTTTGGTTATCAAAAATGGCTCGAGCCGGCATTACATAACCTGAAATATGTTGATATATGTAAAATAAAACCAACTTCTACCTCCCCCAACCAAACAGAAATGTTAGAGAGTTGCCTTGATCCTAAGTCATATAGGAGTGAGGGGAGCAGAATCTGCAGCTAAATCGGCTCTAGATTTGACCCCCGACAATTTCAAGATACCATACACTGATTTTGAACCTAAAATCAATAGATTCCTTCATACAAAATGGCAACAACAGTGGAATAACAACATCCATAATAAACTCTTCCTTATCAAACACACATTGGGAAACTGGAGACCAACTTTAAGAAAGTCTAGAAAGGAACAAGTTATTGTATCTCGATTACGCATTGGTCATACAAGACTAACACACTCCTATATACTCAAACAAGAACAACAACCACAATGTGGAACATGTCAAACACCTTTGACAGTTAAACACTTATTCATGGAATGCAGGTTTCTTGCTCACATCCAAAACCGTTATTTTAAAGCAAACAATATGAAAAATCTGTTTGAAAATGTCAACATGGAGGATATTCTCTCTTTTTTTGAGGGAAATAAAATTATACCATAGAATATAGACATGAAACAAATCAATACTATACAACATAATCCCCAATAATGCTAACACATTTTTTAAAACCAATTACTAAAAAGTATAAATATAAATACACGATATGTATAACTTCCTAACCGTTAGGCATGACATAACCCCAGACGGGTTGATATGCCGTTAAAATTAATAAACAAACAATTAAACCCCGAGCTGAATACGGAGATAATTATATAGTTACTAGCAGGACCTGTTGATATACCACAGTGTGATAATCTAATTATTACAACTTTTACTTTAGAGCTATTGCTAGACAGTTCATTATGTAAAAAGTATAATAATCTTGGTTTAATTCTTTCAGTTGCAGAACAAATCTTCGGACACACAAGTCGAATTGACGAAAACAGAAGTCACACGAATGACTGCCGAGGCAAACCAAAGGTGTCTAAACGGCTGTTCGAATCTACCCTAGCAGCGTCAGTTAGCGTCAGTCGCTATGTTGAACAAGTATCTGATATTGTTTTTGTGGAAGTTCTTCGCCTCTTTTGTGTTTATTCTATATTTTACGGCTACATGGACTCTTGTTCGTGGATTCTAAGAAAGGTAGCAGTGATACTTTTTTCCTTCTTTTTGGAAGTCCGTCGTAGACGACGATGACGTCACTCCATATCTTCATTTATGGACCCTATGGTGACTCATTAGTCCAATTCTGGACTTGCAGATGCGGTCACACATATTGCAGGAGAAATTCCCATCTACATTTGGTTGTTCATGACGACGAAGACGTCGCCGCTCTGCAGTCCTGTTTATCTCATTATTTAGCTGGTTAGCTCCTGTGCGGTAGGCATCTCGCTAACCCTGTCCAGATCTTCCACGCGTGAAGGCGTGATGTTACATTTCTTCAGCGTTGTCTTAATATGGTCTTTGAACCGTTTTTGGGGGTTCTCCTTTTCTCTGTGTGCCATCTGGGAGTTCACTGTAAAGTAGTTTACGGGGGAGTCTGTCTGCAAGCATGCAGATGGTTTGACACAACCATCGCAGTTGACATTGCGATAGGATAGTCCCAATTGGGTCGATGCGTGCTCTGTTTCTAATTTCTAAGTGGGGAATTTTGAGCCACCACTTAATGCCCAGTATGCGTTGGAGGCAGTTGATGTGGAATGCCTATTTAAGTTTTAATGTAATAAAATATTATATTAAATAAGGAAGGCTAATAAAACTAAATAAAAATGCAGATAAAAAGATTTGAAACAGAGGGGGGGGGGTATAATCGAAAAATAGAACAACTGAAACTTACTTTTCCATCACTCCCGTCTTTCATTGATAAATTTTCCTAATTTAACTATTTACTTAAAATAGGAAGTATAGAATAAAATTATACTTATTTCTTCTTGTTAATGGATTTCTTTTATGATTTACCTTCGAGATTTTTGCTCATATTCATCAAGATAAAACCAAACAATTAGAAATCAATAACACTACGCACATATTTACTAAAATCAAATTTTTTATATCAATATGTAAATTAGCCTTCCCGTTCACACTGTAAACCGCCATTTTGTTGTATATATATAAATACAATTGCACGTTATCGGTATGTAGATATGATCAGCACAATTAATAATGTAAAATAATTTTATTAATAATTGAGGTTTAAATAAAATTAAAATCATGAGAATGTGACGTAAATAACTAAGGGAATTGTGACTTGAGTATTAATATAGTTTCGTTTACAGACAGAAGAAAAACACACAATCTCCATTATAATAAGATTAGATAGGAATATTTGAAATAATTATGTACAAATCGTTTATATAAATTCGCTAGTACTTACATACAGAGCTGGTTAATATAAGTCTTGGCTTGCACAGGAGAACGTAGCTTCGTCTCACTCGGATGTGTGATAGGTGGCAAGTGGCCATACACCTGCTTTCTTGTGGATTGTTATTTCCATGAATTGTTCAGGACCACACGCAGCATTTTTTTTTTGTGCAGCTACCATCTAGCTTATTCTCTAGGCGTTTTGTTGGGGTCCAGGTGGTGCAGCCATACAGTAGCACTAATACAACTATGGCTTGGAAGATATTGTCCCTTTAACTTGTCAGTGAGATCGGATTTACACTTGACTGATAATCTGTATATAGCAGTGCATGCGTGCATTAACATCGCTTTCTGGAGAAGATATTACTACCCAGGTACGTGAATTGTTCCACCGGATACTGGATGCTGCGCAGACGGCCTGTCCGAGGGCAATAAGTGATAGGGACGGTTGGCGAGAGATATTCACGGATATCCGTGCTGCTAGCATAACATAATGATGATGATGATGATGATGATGATGATGATCTACCTACCTGTGTCTCACTTTAACATTTACTATCGTAAACATTACATACATATATAGAACTCTCTCTCTCTCTCTCTCTCTCTCTCTCTATCTCTCTCTTTCTCTCTCTCTCTCATTCTAATCCATTGAAATAGATTAGCGTTATCGCTCCCACTCGCATTGTCACTATCCCTCTCCGAGCTCTTCCATTTTAGCTGTTCTGGATCGCCACCTCCCCACCATTCACCTCTCCTCCCCTTCCCAACTATGAAGCTTCTTCGGATCGAATCGGATGGGAGGGGGGTAAGTTTGATACACGTAGATAGGTAGCAAAAAGTAAAGTTGGCGTAGTGGTCTAGTGTCGGCATCAACCGGACAGCGAGGGAGTCCTTCTCCATTTCACAAGTGCTAGACCAGAGAGATTGTCTTGTTCAGGTGGAGCTCCACACCTACCGTCAGCTCCCCCACTTTACTGCTCAGATCTGATTACCTAATCTATGCTACTCATGCGCTACTCATTGGCTACTCATTGGCGGGGACCGGTATCGCACACTGGAACCTTGCGACTCCGAGGCGGGTGCTCTACCGACTCGCTTTTGATATTTTGGCTGAACTTGCACAAAGGTGTCAAAATTAGTGTCACTCAGAAAAACAGAACCCAAATTATTTATTTTACCATTAAACTAACCTTAAACCCCAACCCCAACCCTAACCCTAACCCCTAAGCCTAAGCCTAACCACTCACTCTAACCCTAAACACCCTAGTTAAAATTAACAGTTTTATTACAAAATTTGTGGGTTCTGTTTTTTTCTGGGTAACCGGTATACAGGGTGACCCAGAAAAAACAGAACCCAAATTATTTATTCCTTTTCCTATTAAACTAACCCTAAACCCTAACCCTAACCCTAACCCAAACCCTAGACCCCCATAGTTAAAATTAACAGTTTTATTACAAAATTTGTGGGTTCTTTTTTTTTGCGGGGGGGGGGGGCACCCTAATTTTGACACCTTTGTGCAAGTTCAGCCGATTTTTGATTATATCGTAGATTGAGGGCGCTGGTCGTATTTTGTAGATTTGTGGGGGCGGACATGAGACGCTTGCGCACCGGCTCTGAGGGTGCCCTTGCAGATGGTCTTGTGCGAAGGGGGGGGGGGCGGCAAACAAACTTTCTCAGCCGATTTTATTTACCGTGCTCATTCGAACGGCTGAGCCACCCTTTTCTGTTTTTTTTCTTTCTTTGTGGTTTTACGATTTTTGTTTTTTTATTCATTTCTATTTATTTTATTTATTTTTTTTTTTTTTTTTTTTTTTAATCTTTCATTTCGTTCCGACTAGTTGAATGAAGTCATTTCCTCTTGGCGTGACTCAAAATAAAGCCATAAGAACCGAATATCCGGCTTCTTTTAACCTCACTGATTCAACATTTCACGATAATATATATATATATATATATATATATATATATATATATATATATATATATATATATATAATCGTGAAATATTGATGTGCAAGGATTTAAGTTTTAATGTAATAAAATATTATATCAAATAAGAAAAGCTAACTAAATAAGAATGCAGATTCAGGGATTATACAGATTCAACATTTCACGATTATATATATATATATATATATATATATATATATATATATATATATATATATTGATTGATTGATTGGTTGATTGATTGATTGATTGTTTTTAGTATTATGAGGCACGGAAAAGATATATATTTATATATATATATATATATATATATATATATATATATGTATGTATGTATTATGGAAAAGGTGACTTATCGGTGAATATGGTCACAACGGTTATTTGATGCAAAATCCTGAAGATCCTTGACGATCCTTATGGTGAAACTGAAGATCCCTGAAGATCCTTATGATGAAACTCGAGTGGGTTATCACTTGTACCTGTATGACAATATATATATATATATATATATATATATATATATATATATATATATATATATGAGGAAAAATGAGTAAAGAAAAGAAATGTAGATGGATAAAATGAATTAAAATCGATATCACATTAATCGATATCACTTACACATGTGTTTCGGTCAGTTTATGTGTGTGAAAATATTTCGCACACATAGAAGAATCGACCTTCATCAGAGTGAACATTTATATATATATATATATATATATATATATATATATATATATGGTGTTGTCTGGATTTTTGAAAGTTAGAAATAAACCCTTTATCAATTTATATATATATATATACTAGCTAAAGTACCCGATCCATGACCGGACTAAAATGAAATTTGGATCACCAGGGAGTGAGAGAGAAAGTGGAAGACAGTAGTTAGAGAGGGGGTAAGAGGAAAATAATTCTTGAAACTAAAATCATTGAGAATTTGTATATTTCAGGATTTGAATTTTCTGTTTTATAGTTTAAAATTATTTCATAATATTATACAACAAATTGAAAGTATTCGTTTGTATATTTGTTTGTTATTGTTTTAAATTTTTTGTACATGACAACAATTCACATTTAGTTCTTAATTGCATGTTGAGTTTAAAAAGAAGCTGAGAATCGAAAATTTAAATTCTTCGTATTGCAATATCTATTTTTGCTAAAACCTAAGATAGTATTATAGGGACCACCAATTGATCAGTTTAGGCCATCTTGAATAAAACGGAATTATTTTGTTATTATTTATAATTAATTGATTTTTCATAGAATTTAAAAAAACTCTTATCGTAACTTGTTTTTAGCTACGTTAATTTTCAGTTGATTTAACAGTGCAAAAATGAAAACATTGTTTTTCAATCATAATTTTCATTATTTCCGTAAGCTGAAAAAAAGTTAAAAAATCATCAGGAGTTTATTTAATGTTTTTTCTTTCAAATGGAAAAAAATTTTCAAGAAAATATTAATTTTTCTGCAAGTTTCATAGTGTTAAATATAGGGGGGGGGGTAAATTTCACAGGGTAA
Organism: Doryteuthis pealeii; assembly: GCA_023376005.1. Lineage (NCBI taxonomy): Eukaryota > Metazoa > Mollusca > Cephalopoda > Myopsida > Loliginidae > Doryteuthis > Doryteuthis pealeii. Next base: position 21,558,327 of record CM042178.1, read on the forward strand.
AATTGGTGGTACCTAGTATTTTAAAAACATTGTTTAAAAACGTTTTGGTGGACCTGATTATCTGGACCCCCCCCCCATCTATTTTTTCCATTAGTTGATTATTATCGATTACACACCAATCTATCAGATTGAAAAAAAATTCTTAAAAGTTCTTTATTATTTGAGTATTCACGGGTGCTCATTTCCTCGTATAAGTTTATAGTAAATTGATCCCCCATATCGGAACCGCTTGAACGGAACCCAAATTATTTATTTATTTTCCCATTAAACTACCCCCCCCCTAACCCTAACCCCTACCCCCCCCCTAGTTAAAATTAAGTTTTATTAAAAAATTTATATTAATTACAAAACATCAATTTTCATAAAAGTTCAAATGTCACCTATGAAATCTCTATTTAAACATGCCAATTTTTCAGAACTGAAAAGTTGCACTATAAACTCAGCGATGTTTATTGACTTCACAATAAAGAGTAAAATCATAAAACTTAAAATTTAATTTGTAAGGCAAATTCTGAGGAATATTTTAAATTGTATTTTGAATAATAATTTAAATGTTGGTTGTTAGTTGTTTTGTTTTATCAACTTTTCGGGTAATTTACTAACGAATCATGTCATTTTGATAAACAAAGCGCTTACAATTTTTCGTACTTACATATAATTTTTTTAAAATGTTCCAATAACTGGATATTGTCAGATAAACTTGAAATAAATTTCGTCTTACAAATAATTGACTACTTATCTCCAGTCGGGCCTTCGACTAAAGATAAAACATCGGATTTTGTCCGTATTAGTAACCTTTGTTTTTGTTTTTTTTATCGTGGTTTGAGAAAATAATTAGTTAACGAACCAAAAGAAAAACAGTTTCTAAGGAAATTCGTCAATCTTATTGTTATTTTTAACCCTTTAAAACTCTAACAATAAAAATTAATAAATAAATTAAAGAATTAAAAGTCATTTTATTCGAATGAAAATCTTAGTTTAATTTATACAAATATGTAACCGTACTTACGACGTAAACTGATTTTCATGATACTGTTATTTACGATTAAATACGTAGTATTTTTTTTTTTTTTTTTAACTCGCTGTAAAAAAAAAAAAATCTATAAAAACACATACAAATTACATATTCAGAAAGACTATTTCATCTTATTACTAAAGATATAAATATTTGAAAGATTTGATCCTAAATAGGTAAGAGATTCCGATCTGACTGATATAGACTGCACTGCTTGTATCGCAATAATCATAGGCAGCGTGGCTATCCGAAGCCATTTTTTAATTTTTTAACTCGCTGTAAAAAATGATTCAATTGATAAAAACTCACACAAATGACATATTTTGAAAGAGTATTTTCTTATCTTTCTAACGATATAAAAATTATTAAAGATTGGACCATAAATAGGTCATAAATTCGGAGCTGAACGGCTTAGACTGCAAAATTAATTCATTAAAATCAAAACTTCGCTGCTGTTATCGCTTTAACAATAAGCAGGCAGAGACAATATTTTATTATCAGGAGGGGCTGATATACGGACAGTTCCACAAATTGGGTAATTTTGGATTAATTTATCGATTAAATCCCTTAATCAGTAAAAATCAATAACCAAATTTGGAGTTTTTCTTAGTTAGAACGATATCAATGTGTATGCAAGATTTTGAATCTGAGTGACCTCCCATTTTTTTGTTATACGTCGACACGTACATACCAAAATCTCTGTTTTATATTATATATATATATATATATATATATATATATATATGTGTGTGTGTGTGTGTGTGTGTGTGTGTGTGTATATCATTATCATCATCCTGTATCCGTACAGAGCTGGTCAATTTACGTCTTTGCTGGTCGGCCCACACTGGCGTGTCCATGTGCTAGCTTCCACAGGAGGACGTCGCTTATGAGTTCGCCCTTGCTTCTCCAGCAGTGTCCCGCGTGTCTTGTCCGTTTTACTCGGATGGTTTGGTGATATGGCAGGTGGTCGTACAGCTTTTTTTTCGTGGGGTGTTGTTTCCACGTTTTGTTCAGGATCACACGCCACATTCTTGTGCAGCTCCCATTTAGTTTATTCTCTAGTCGCTTCATTAGGGTCCAGATGGTGCAGCCATACAGCAGTACTGACACGATAACGTCTTAGAAGAATTTTTTTTTTTATCCACAAATCGATAAAAACTAGGAATTGTACAAGAAATTTGATTTTGACCCTACAACAAAATGGTATATATATATATATATATATATATATATATATATATATATATATATATAAACCAGAATCTGTTCTTGAGAATGAAACGCATAACATTCTCTGGGACTTTGAGATGAAGACTGATCACCTTATACCAGCCAGAAGATCAGACCTCATTTTGATTAACAAGAAAAAGAAAAAAGAAAAACTGATACTTTGCAGTTCTGGGGGTCTTAGCGATAAAGGGTAGTCCATACTCTACGGAGCACCAGGATTGGAACCTCACCACTTGATACAGTTTAGCCTTATACCCAGGTGCTTAACGTGACGAGCCGATTGATAAGTTTCCCCGACCACCCGTCTAATCAAAGTGTTGCAGGTCATGGAGTACTCAGTCATTCTGTCCATGAGCATTACGGGTGGCCACCCACGGCCAAAAGGTGGCCTCATTGAAGGGACAGAGGTATAGGGCTTATACGTTTACAGAGGTACAGAAAGAAGGAAGAATGTACAGCGCCCGAAGGAAGGAATAGTAGACAAATTAAGTTACAGGTTGAGAAGGACTAAGGGAATAAATAAAAAAGAGAAAAAAGGAGTTAGGTAATGAATACTACCCAATAATATCCGTTGTGAATGCAGCCCCCCCCAAAAAAAAATAGCGGCTGTACACCCACTTACTCCCTATCTCACAAATCCTCCAAGTAAGACGAACAAGACATGTTGAGCACTGCTGAGGAAAGTTAGAGCGAACGCATAAGTGACGTTCTCTAGTGGACACCTACATATGGACACACCAATATTGACCGACCAGCGAAACTTACATTGATCAGGTCTGTGCGGACACTGGATGCTTTGCGGAAGACCTGTCAGGAGTGATGAGAGAGAGAGAGAGAGAGAGAGAGAGAGAGAGAGAGAGAGAGAGAGAGAGAGAGAAAGAGAGAGAGAGAGAGAGAGAGAGAGATAATAACATCTATTTGATTTAGAAAAAAAAAAAAAAAAAAAAATTTCAATCGCAAGATAGATAGATAGATAGATAGAAACCATAGCTGGGGTACAGGTGTTAAGCTGTGTTAATTACTATTCTATGTTACTGTCATCCTTGACGAGATTAATTTAACTGTCACTTAGAACTGTCTTAACTCAACGCCTATAACCACTACGCCATGTATCCAAATAATTTTTTTTTTTTTTTTTAATTTTCTTCATACTGTCGGATTTAATTCTCTATTTTATTCCCATTCTTGAATATGTATTCGTCAATAAACAATATTCAGAAAATAATGAATTTTAAGTCATGCAGAATATTGAAAGATTCTTAATCTCTCTCATGGTGCAATAACCACACTAGAAACCTGCCAATAGTCAATATATTCACATGTATTTGTGTAGATTTATCAGATTTGAAATGCAACAGCCTAAAAAGAAAAAAAACTAGATCCAAATAAATACAAGTCCAATAAAAGTCGATTCATTCAGAATCGCTTAGTTTCTATCTATCTATCTATCTATCTATCTATCTATCTGTATGTATTTTATGTATGTATATATCTATGTATCTATCTATGCTGTGAAAGCGTCAACTTCGAAAGGGATACACCTGTCATATTGGAGATAACATGAAGGGTTGGAAATGTCAGACATATGGTCGAATTCTGCTTTCTAAGTTGGTTGGTTGGTTTATTAATTTTAACGGCATATCAACCCGTCCAGGGTTATATCATGCCTAGCGGTTGGGGTGTTATATATATTGTGTATTCATATATATACTTCCAGTAATTGGCTCCAACAACGTGCTAGCATTATTGGGAATTATATTGTATGGCATTGATTTGTTTCATGTCTATATTCTATGGTATAATTTTATTTCCCTTAAAAAGGAGAAAATATCCCCAATGTTAACATTTTCAAATAGATCCTTCATATTGTTTGCTTTAAAATAATGTTTTCTGATGTGAGCAAAAAATCTGCATTCCATCAATAAGTGTTTGACTGATAGGGGTGTTTGACATGTTTCACATTGTGGTTGTTGTTCTTGTTTGAGTATATAAGAGTGTGTTAGTTTTGTATGACCAATGCATAATCGGGACATAATGACTTGTTCCTTTCTAGACTTCCTTAAAGTTGGTCTGCAGCCTCCCAAAGTCAGTTTGATTAGGAAGAGTTTATTGTGGATACAGTTATTCCAGTGTTGCTGCTTTCTAAGGCTGGATATGTCAATCATAGGAAATCTCATCAGGGACAATTCATGCAAACTCTAGGAGCAAACAATGTGTCTTGTGCAATCTGTAACAAAGTCTGTAAGTCAGCTTCTGGTCTTAAGAGACATATGGTGGTGCATAAACATCAAATTTTACTATCTGATACAACGAGAAGGACGTCCGTCTTATGTCATATTTGCATCAAACTTTGTGGATCTGCAACTGGTTTAATGAGTCATTTGAGGGCTGATGAGAAGAAAGGTTCTGGGGGTGGGGTTATATATATTTACCAACTCCTCCGCACGAGCAGGATACGACACAAAGTCAATTTCTTAAGCGGAGTTCAACAGATTTGAATTCAGAGTTTTCCTTCTCCTAGACTGATAAACCTAGCCATGGTTAAATAACCCAGTCTGTCCTGCTATTTACCCATAGCCAGAGGGAGAGTAGGATTCATACCTTTCCCAGGAGTATTAGCGCTAAGTGAAATTCAATTACCACGTCCAGGATTTGAACTCGGGCGACGAGTCCATTTCCCATGACTTTAACCATTACACCACGCGCTTCCTGGTGGTGGGGTTATGGGATTGTGAGGGACGGCAGTGATCTGTAAAGATTATGCTATTGCTATGCTGGTATATATATATATATATATATACAGTGGTGCTGAAGGGGCAATGCCAAAGCACCAGAAATCATTCTCTGCAAGAACAAAGCACAGGCACATCAACATCTTCAGGGACAGCCTTCACATGCGACATCTGTGGTCGAGAATGTTTTTTGAACATTGGACTTTACAGTCACAGGAGGCACTGTAATCTTCAGAGGTACAAGAACTATATTATAGTCTTCCGAGACTGAAATGGCTATGAAGCTATCAACACAATGCCAGAAATATGGGGAACACACAGAATCGATTTGATTGGATACTGACTATGAAGCCAAGAGGTCCAGAAGAAAGCAACGGCAACAAAGCGCCGGCACATCAACATCTTCAGGGGAAGCCTTCACATGCGATATCTATGGTCGAGAATGTTTTTCAAACATTGGACTTTACAGTCACAGGAGGCGCTGTAACTTCAGGGGCACAAAAACTTTATTATAGTCTTCCGAGACTGCAATGCCAATGATGATATCTATGAATCAATCTGTATGTATGTATCTATGTAGAGAGAGAGAGAGAGAGAGAGAGAGAGAGAGAGAGAGAGAGAGAGAGAGAGAGAGAGACCAGAAAGAACAGAGGAGAAGTATTAGGTTCGAAGATAAGGAGAGGGGAATATATCAAGAGTTTATGAAAGTGGGGTGTAAAAGGAAAGAGTTTTGAAGAGAGAGAGAGAGAGAGAGAGAGAGAGAGAGAGAGAGAGAGGGGGGGAGGTTGTAAGAGGAAGACAGTAAGAAAGAAAGTATAGGAGGTTGTTAGAGAATTAGGAGAGAGAGAAATATATAGAGGATGAGTGTAAGAAAGGAGGGGAAAAGGGAAGAGTTTTGTAGAGGGAAAAGACAGATCAGAGAGAATATGATATACAGGGTTGCTGAAGAGTTTGAAGTGTTAGCAGGATAGACCAGGCAAAACTCAATAGAGCATGCAGAAAATGGTAAACTCTGTCGGTCAATTTTGGAGATGTGTGGATCTGTGAGGAGTGTGGCCAGACCCTGTTGTCAAAGACAGACCTGGTTAATCACATGAAATCTTAGCCAACTGGGCTAGGAAAAGGAAAATTCCACTTGAAAAAAAAAAAAAAAAAAAAATTGGCCCTGTGTCGCACCTGGCCTGTGCGGAGCGGTTGGGTAGATACATACATCGTTATCGACGTTCGTCTGTGGCGTCTCATTGGTTGAGAGAAATAAACATTAAAATAGTAAGCAAATTAACTGCGTTTCTTAGATGTTTCGTCATTGGCTATTGACTCCGGAAGTAATTTTTTCTGTGCTTAACTTCCCCCCTCTCTCTATATATACGTAATTTATTGTGTGTGTGTGTGTGTGTTCGTGTGTGTGTGTGTGTGTGTGTGTGTGTGTGTATTCGTGTGGATACGCATATTTGAATATACATACCATTGTAATGCTATTCACACACACACACACACACACACACACACACACACACACACACACACACACACATGGTTTTACAATTCACTGAGAAGTGAGTTCGCTCCACACTAGGTGATCCATTCCTATGGCCTTGTGGCTAATCTAAACCACACTTAGTTTCTGTTTATCTATCTATCTATCTATCTGTCAAGGGTATATCCTTTTTTGTGTAATGTCACGGTACCAAAACGCCAATGATAGATAACGGTGTGTATGTGTGTGCGTGTACGCGCGCGTGTTTCTGTGTGTGTGCATGTGTGTGTGTGTACACATATTAGAATATACATACCACTGTAATGTTATTTACACACACACACACATACACACACACATACACACACACACACAAATGGTTTTACAATTCACTGAGAAGTGAGTTCGCTCTACACTAGGTGATTCATTCTTATGGCCTTGTGGTTAATCAAAGTCACGCTTGGTTTCTATCTATCTATCTATCTATCTATCTCAGTCAATATCTATCTATCTATCTATCTATCTCAGTGAATTAATATCTATCTATCTATCTATCTATCTATCTATCTCAGTCAATATATATATTTCTATCTATCTATCTCAGTCAATTAATATCTATCTATCTATCTATCTATCTATC
>CM042178.1:21570420-21610420 GCA_023376005.1 Doryteuthis pealeii
ACCCCTAACTTTTGACTAGAAAAGAAGGTGTTTTTATCATGTATTGCGTGTAATGAATTACCCCTAACTTTTGACCAGAAAAGAAGTCGTTTTTATTAGATATTGCGTGTAATAAACGACCCCTAATTTTTGGCCAGAAAAAGGTGTTTTTATCATATATTGCGTGTAATGAACGATCCTTAACTTTTGACCAGAAAAGAAGGCGTTTTTATTAGATATTGCGTGTAATGAACGACCTCTAACTTTTGGCCAGAAAATGTTTTTGTAAAAAGTATACTTATACTTATCTTGATTTAACTCTCTCTACTAGCAGGACCTGTAGATATACCACCGTGTGATATTTTGATTATTGCGACGTTTGATATGTTTATTTAAGAGCTATTACTAAATAGTTCAATATGTAAAAAGTATGATAATCTTCATTTAACTTTCTCCCACTTTTTTATTATTTCTTTCCTGCTTTTCATCTTTTTATTATGTTTGATTGAAACATATTAGCGTTATCACTTCCATGCACTCCACCTCTCTCTATCTTTCCTCTACTTTCTTTCTTTCTTATTATATTTCTTTGTGTAGCATGCCCTCTTTCTTCCCTTTCTTTCTTTACAATAAACCAGAATTTTTATTATTTACCTAAGGTGACGAGACTCATAAGAAATAATAATTCGGTGGATAAGCAACTCCAGATAATTAGGATTTACATTTTTTCATTTCGTCTTTGGACTGTCTCATTTTTAACTAGTGGGTGTTGCAAGATGATAGCTTTCGTACAATTGAGGAACACGTGTATTATTTTTGAGTTTTCACATCAGCATTAGCTTATGGTCTTTCACTGGAGTGACAGCAAGTCTCCTCAGGTCTCCAGGATTCTTCTGAGTATTCTGGCAGATTGCAGCAGTGCAGTGTTCTGAATGGTTTCAATCCTTCCTCTGATTTCCAGACTTTCCAAACCCTTTTCCAATCCCTTTGGGACCGTTCCAAGTACACAAACTACAATTGGTATCACTTTCACTTTCATATTCCATAACTTTTTCAGTTCTCTGGCAAGGTTCAGGTATTTGTCCATTTTTTCGTTTTCCTTTAGCTTCACTCTGTGATCTGCTGGAACAGCAAAATCCACCAGTTGACAAGTTATTTTTTGTTTATCAACACTAGGTCTGGTCTTCTTGCTGGGATAAGGGGATCCGTTTTTATTTCAAAGTCCCAGAGAATTTTATGCGTTTCGTTCTTAAGAACAGATTCTGGTTTATGCATATACCATTTTGTTGTATGGTCAAAATTTAATTTTTTGCATAATTCCCAGTGGATCACCTTCCCAACCCAGTCGTGTCTAGTTTTGTACTTCCGTTGTGCTAGTTTGCTACATTCGCATAGTACATGGTTTACGGTATTATTATTATTATTATTATTATTATTATTAATACTAGCAAATATATGCACCCTCCGGGTGCAAGTATTTAAGTTTTGATATAATAAAATATCATATTAAATTAGAAAGGCTAATGAAACTGACTAAGAATGCAGATAAAAAGATCTGCAACAGGGGGGGTATAATCGAAAAATAGAACAACTTTGAAACTAACTATTCCATCATTTTCCATTACTCCCCTCTTTCATTGGTAAATTTTCCTAATTTAACTATTTAGTTAAAATAGGAAGTAAAGGATAATATTACAGTTATTTCTTCTTGTAAATAAATTTCTTTTAAGATTTATCCACGAGAATTTTGTTTATATTTCTTAAGATAAAACCAAACAATTAGAAATCAATAATACCAAGCACATATTTATTAAAATAAAATTTTAAATATCAATATGCAAATTAGCCTTCTCGTTCAAACTGTAAACCGCTATTTTGTTGTATATATAAATACAATTGCATGTTATTGGTACGTAGATATGATCAACAGTATTAATGATGTAAAACAATTTTTATTAATAACTGAAGGTTTAAAAGAATGAAATCATGGAGAATTTGACGTAAATAATTAAGGGAATTGTGACTTGAGTAGTAATATAGTTTCGGTTACAGACAGAAAAACACACAATCTCCATTATAATAAGATTATTATTATTATTATTAATATTATTATTATTATTAGTAGTAGCACTTGTAGTAGTAGTAGTAATTTTATCATAATTGGTTTTGTATGTTTTGTACGCCTTTCTTTTTGCGTCGTCTGTGAAGTGGTCTGGGTAATGTAGGGTTTTTGAATGTATTTTACAGGGTACATTTCTCGCCCCTCCCCTCTTGTCTGTGTTCGACGCTTCAAATCTTAAGTGCTCTTAGATATAAAAAAAAAAAAGAAAGAAAAAAAAAAGAAAAAAAAGAAAAAAAAGTAAAAGAAGAAAAAGAAGAAACTCTTACGATTATTTCAGAATTTTATTTTGTTTTGGTGTGAATAAAAAAAAAGTGAAGTTGTTCTAATTCGAGAGTTTTCTGCATATATATATATATATATATATATATATATATATATATATATATATATATATGCATTAGAAATGTATATATATATATGTATATTTATGGATATATATATGTGTGTGTAGATACGCATATATCCATATGTATATGTATTGATATGTGCGTATAGATATGAATATATGTGTATATTTATAGATATGAATATATATATATGTATGTGTATATATATATATATATATATATATATATATATATATATATATATATGTATATATATGTATAGATATGTGTATATATACACATATGTGTATATATGTGTATGTATATATAGATGTATAAATATGTACATGCATATACATGTATAGATATGTATATATATATATATATATATATATATATATATATATATATATATATATATATATATACATATATGTGTGTGTGTGTATGTGTGTGTGTGTCTATATTTCGAGATGTAATTGTGTCGAGTTCTTAAAAATGTCCGTTTTTATAAGATTTTTTCGGATAATTTTTTTTTTTTGTACGATAAAAATTTTCAGAACTTGGAAATAAATCCTAGCCTTAAAGTTCCTTTTATATTGCAGCTTTGCTGGCCTCGAAAACTGGATTTAATCTTTCGCTGTGGATGTATGCAAGCATGGAGGCGTTGTTGAAATTGAAGTTGTGCTGTGTTTTATTCTTTGTATTTTTCTTCTTACCGATCCCGAATATACTCACTTTCATTTTTTGGAGAAAAAAGATATAGTTTGTTTGCCCTGTCGACGGGGCCTAGACGAAAACTTTTGACGAAAACTGTTAATTGTTTGAAAAGAACATTGTCCAGGTTTAATAAAATTCAATATCTTATTATAATGGAGATTGTGTGTTTGTCCGTCTGTAACCGAAACTATATCACTACTCAAGTCACTATTTCCTTTGTTATTTACATCACATTTTCCATGATTCTATTTTTATTTAAAGCTCAACCATTAATAAAATTGTTTTACTTTATTAATTGTGTTGACCTCATTTACATACTGATAACAAACAGACAGACACATAATCTCCATTATGATAAAATACATAACATATATTTAAGAAGTACTGAAAAGAAAACGCAAACGTGTCCCAACAGTTGAAATGTGCACATATTGTTCCATGAATGAGCAGTATATGAAAGGGGTACAAAAAACGGTTAAAAAATCTCAGATGCCAATTAGGAATAGATAGAAGTGTTATTGTTGTGATGTTAGTCCAAACAGTAAAAAGAAGTCAAGTCGAGATGGGGTAAAATAAGACAAGTGTATTTACAATTAATGGTACATGTACGACTAGCTTGTCGTTAACGGGAACAGTCCCCCCTTTCCACTCGGTGTCTCACTATTTATAGTGAGAACCGGTGCATGTTCTCCACTGTAGGAACGACCGGTACAACAGTTATCTAATAACAATTGAGAATATGAGGTAAATAACTAAAGGAATTGTGACGTTGGTGGTGTCGCAGTTTCAGTTGCAGACAGGCAGACGCATAATCTCTATTATTATAAGATATGTGTGTGTGTGTGTGTGTGTGTGTGTGTGTACAAAATGATTCAAACATAATCTAATTATTTGAAAAAAAAATTATTTAATAAACATTGATAATATGACGTAAATAACTAAAGGAACTGTGACGCTGGCGGTGACGTAGTTACGATTGTATACAAACATCTTATTATAATGGAGATTGTGTGTTTTTCTGTCTGTAACCGAAACTATATTAGTACTCAAGTCACAATTCCCTTAGTTATTTACATTACATTCTCCATGATTTTATTTCTATTTAAACCGCAATTAATAATAAAACTGTTTGACATTATCAATACTGTTGGCCTTACCTAAATACTAATAACATGCAATTGTATTCATATATACAACAAAATACCAGTTTTCAGTGTAAACGTAAAGCTAATTTGCATATTGATATTAAAAAAAACTGATTTTAATAAAAATGTGCTTGGTATTATTGATTTCTAATTGTTTGGTTTTATCTTAATGAATATGAGTAAAAATCTCTTCAATAAATCCTAAAAGAAATTCATTAACAAGAAGAAATAACTGTAATTTTATTCTTTACTTCCTATTTTAACTAAATAGTTAAATTAGGAAAATTTAGCATTGAAAAACGGAAGTGATGAAAGAGTAGGTTTCAGTTGTTCTATTTTCCGATTATACCGCCTCCGTTTCAAATCTTTTATCTGAATTCTTAATTAGTTTCATTAGCCTTTCTGATTTAATATAATATTTTATTACATTTAAACTTAAATACTTGCACCCGGAGGGTGCATATATTTGCTAGTACACATAATCTCTATTATAATGACTAGCTAATATATGCACCCTCCGGGTGCACGTATTTAAGTTTTCATGCAATAAAATATTATATTAAATTAGAAAAGACTAATGAAACTAAATAAGAATGCAGATAAAACTATTTGAAACATAATGGGGCTATAATAAAAAAAAACAGAACAAGTGAAACTTACTCTGCAATCACTCCAGCCTTTCATTGCTAAATTTTCATATTTTAACTATTTAGTTAAAATAGGAAGTAAAGAATAAAATTACAGTTAATTCTTCTCGTTAATACATTTCTTTTAAGATTTATTGAAGAGATCTTTGCTCATATTCATTAAGATAAAACCAAACAATTAGAAATCAATAATACTAAGCACATATTTATTAAAATCAAATGTTTAAAATCAATATGCAAATTAGCCTTCCCGTTCACACTGTAAACCGCTATTTTGTTGTATATATAATTACAACTGCATGTTATTAGTTTGTAGATATGGTCAACCGTATTGATAATGTAAAACAATTTTATTAACATCTAAGTTTTAAAAAGAAATTAATTCATAGAAAATGTTACGTAAATAACTATGGGAATTGTGATTTGTGTAGTTATATAGTTTCGGTTACAGACAGAATAGCACACAATCTCCATTATAATAAGATATATATATATATATATATATATATATATATATATTGATTTGTAGTTGTTTGGTTTTTACCCTAATGAAGCAAAAATCTCGGAGATAAATCTTAAAAGAAATCGATTAACAAGAAGAAATAACTGTAATTTGATTCTTTACTTCGTTATTTAACTAAATAGTTAAATTAAGAAAATTTAGCAATGAAAGACGGGAGTGATAGAAGAGTTTTTCTATTTTTTCTATTATACCAAATATTCGGTTCTGTGCGAAAACCAAACTATGTTTTTGGTACAAATAATATTTAATAGATATGAAATAATAATAGAAAAAAATATTTGTCATAGATGCAGTGCCATATCGGGATATTGATCTTTCTCGGAAAAGAAAAATCAATAACTTAAAATTGGTTAACTTTCAGACTTTTCCGATAGCATTTTCGGATTCCGTGGGCAAAAAATGCCTTTATAAACCAATTATTAGGAGTAAGGAGACTCTAGAACTCATTTTACAGATAAAAATATATTACAAAAGGTCGCCATTTTTCGCGACCACGCTCAAATTTGGAGATCTAAAAAATCGACATAACTCTGTCAATTCTTGAAATTGGAAGCTCAAATTTTGGGGATTGTCTAACTTTAACATTATCCACACCTGTACAAAATTTCAGAAAAACTGAAAGTGATGGGTGACATGACCTGGATGATTTGACATGGAATTACCCATTTATATATATGTGTGTGTTCCTGTGTCTAGCTTATTGGCCGCCCGTTAGGTCGGCTTTTAAGTTGGATGAATTTTACGGCAGGTCAACCCTTGTTGGGTTATTTTATGCCAAAGACATTTTGTTATATTCATTCTTGTTGGGTATTCAATTTTTTAAACTCAATTTCTAACACGCTTTTTAAACTCATTTTAATCTATTTAAAGCTTAAATGGGACCCCTAAGAGATACCACCACTCCGGGTCAGGGTGGATCTGGGGGTAATTGCGATGAAGGCGTAATCCACACTCCCCAGAGCGCCATAATTAGAATATCGCCAATAGATGCGGTTTGACGTCATACCCAGAACACAATACTTATCTTTCTCTAAGCTATAAACGGATACATTAGCGACACACACACACACACACACACACACACACACACACACACAGACACACACACACACACACACACACACATATATATATATATATATATATATATATATAATTTTTAAAAGTGTCATACTTTAATGATGTTCAGCAATTTTAAACGAATTAAAAAGAAAAGAGAGCGAAAGAAGATAGAAAATTAAGGGCCCTTTCAACCGGTGCTTTTTCAAAAGTAACAACCGGTTTTTACTTATTACCTTTGAAAAAGCACCGGTCAAAAGGGCCCTTAATTTTCTATCTTCTTTCGCTCTCTTTTCTTTTTAATTCGTTTAAAATTGCTGAACATCATTAAAGTATGATACCTTTTAAAATTATATACAAGTTTAGCTGTACCAAAAATGTGTTTATATATATATATATATATATATATATATATATATATATATATATCAATCGCTCCGACCAAACAGGATGCGACATGAGATTAATTTCTGAAACGGAATTCAACAGGTTTTATTCAGTTTTCCTTCTTGCTTAAAGAATAGTTAGATTCATACCTTTCCCAATGATATTAGCGATATATGAAATGCAAACAGTCTCGTTCAGATTTGAACTATATATATATATATATATATATATATATATATATAATATTGGAAGGCAATTACAATGCATATAAAATAAAAACAAAAAGATGTTTTTAGTCTTATCGATTTCAAAGTAAACTCTATCTTCAGAGACGGTCTCTGAAGATAAAATTTACTTTGAAATCGATAAGACTAAAAACATATTTTTGTTTTTATTTCATATGCATTGTAATTGCCTTCCAATCATTAATATATAATAACATACTTAACAATGCTTCAAGCAAATTACCAATTACTATTATATATATATATATATATATATATATATATAATATATATTATATATATATATATATTGTAAAACCCATCTGATTTGTGTTTCTGGTTGAAACAAAATATAACGTGATGATGGTTTGGTACGTTTGTCTTTGAAAGTTAAATATTGGTCTGTATATAATTTGATTTATTGATTATTATACATTGAGCTCGCTTTAGGGATTTAAAAAAATCCTTGTATGAGTATATGTTTGAACCTACAGGAGCATACAGTATGGTTGTACAGTGAGATTTCGAAGATCCCAAATAGAATCATCCCTTACAACCAGTCATTTGGATTACTTTACACACACACACACACACACACACACACACACACACACACACACACACACACATATATATATATATATATATATATATATATTGCGCTCCCCACCCCCCCAAAAAAAAGAATAATGGTGGGTGGGCAAAGTTAAGTGACCTTCATCATGCTGGTTGGATCAAAAATGGTATGTCCTAAAAGGAGTAAAGTATAAAATTGTTTTTATTTGCAAATAGCGGGACGGAATCTGTTGATGAGGAGGGCTTCGAGTATAGCCAGGTGCAATTCATTGGATGAGGATGCCAAAATCGAGAACATTTCGGGCTTATAAGCTGCAGCACAATCATGATTGTCCGACAGGTGTCGCCCAATGTTAAGAAATTTAACTTTGCCCCCCCCCACTATGGGGGGGGGCAATATATATTATATATATATATATATGAAAAAAGGATAATAAAGAAATCATATATATATATATATATATATATATGTGTGTGTGTGTGTGTGTGTGTGTGTGTGTGTATAGTGTACAATACATTTCAGGCGCGATTGTTACCGTTGGTTTCCAAGCAGCATTTTAGCCACCTTTCTTCAAGACAACGCGTATGTTAAGAAATGAAGTGAATGTCAATTCATTTCTCTATTTCTTAACAGGCGCGTTGTCTTGAAGAAAAGTGGCTAACATGATGCTTGTAAACCAGCGGTAACAATCGCGCCTTAAATGTATTGTACACTATGATAAATAAATACAGCTCTTACATACATAATCGAACACTTTATTTTTTTATTCTCCAATGCTAAAAGTATATATATATATATATATATATATATATATATATATATATATATATATATATAAGGATTTGAAGCATTGCTTGAAGCATTGTGTATATATTGGTTTGGAGGTTGGTTTTGAAGGCTATCACAGGTTAACAAACAACACCATTGTTACCTTATTTTTTCTTTACACCTGAATTGTGATAGCCTTCAAAACCAACCTCCAAACCATTATATATATATATATCGACTCATACAAGTATCTATCAATCTATATATCTATATATCTCAGTTTCTATCTATCTATCTATCTCAGTATGTACTTATCTATCTATCTATATCAGTCTCTACCTATCTATCTATCTATCTATCTATCTATCTCAGTCTGTACTTATCTATCTATCTATATCAGTCTCTATCTATCTATCTATCTATCTATCTATATATATATATATATATATATATATATATATATATATATATATATATTAGTTTGGAGGATGGTTTTGAAGGTTATCACAATGCAGGTGTAAAGAAAAAATAAGGTAACTTGTTTATTCTTAATATTTCGAGATAAATATCTCCTCCTCATAATTAAACAAAAAAGGGTATGCTACACCTGGAATGATAATTAGACATTGTTGGACATACACACATATATAAAACACACACACACACACACACACACACACACATATATATATATATATATATAAACACACACACACACACACACACACACACACACACACACACACACAGACTTACACATACATATACGCAAAGAATTTGGAAGACACAAAATTAAATGGACTATACTTAGCAGCGGTCTCCAGAAATCGGCTGAGGAGGAGATCTTTATCTCGAAATATTAAGAATAAACAAAGGTTAACAATCAAAATTATAGTTTCCTTATTTTTCTTTACGTCTGCATTGTGATAGCCTTCAAAACCAACCACCAAAGCAATATAAACACAATGCTTCAAGCAAATTATAAAACACACATACACACACACACATATATATATATATAAATATATATAAATATATATACATACATATACATATACATATCATCATCATTATCATGTCGCGCTTGCAGCACGGATATCCATGACAATCTCTCGCCAACCTTCCCTATCATTCATTGCACCTGGGAGGTCCTCTGCAGAGCAACTAGCATCCTCGCATAGCTGGTCAATGTAGGTCCTTGCCGGGCGCCCCACACCTGCATGTCCATGCGTTGGCTTCTACAGGAGAACGTCGCTTACGAGCTCGACCTTGCTTCTCCAGCAGTGTCCTGCATGTCTTGTCCGTCTGACTCGGATAGTTTGTGAAATGGGGGACAAATGACCGTACAGCTGCCTCCTTGTGCTTCCACGACTTGTTTATATATATGTTAAATGGGTTAAAAAGGGCTCTTTAGCCTTGGTCGGCAGCCCATCAAAATCAAGGAAAAGTTCGACATAAAAATGCTAGGGGAGTAAGCCCTGAAAACAAATCAGGAGCCGGAGTCCCTATGGTGGTGTGATTCTGAAATCCAGTGCTACCCATCAACTTCTGCCAAACCACATTGTTACCTTAACTTTCATTTGGATCACAGCGGCAGTGTGGAGAGGGGGGATATGCTGCATGGGCAACACAGCTTATCCTGTATGTGAACTCGCCCAAGCTATGTAGTTTAAAGAAGAAAAAAAACTTTGACACTGCTTCATCGTCTGTCGTAGACGGAAGGCTGCCAACCACACACACACACACACACATATATATATATAAGCAAATATATGCACCCTCCGGGTGCAAGTATTTCAATATTAATGTAATAAGATATCTTATTATAATGGAGATTGTGTGTTTTTCTGTCTGTAACCGAAACTATATTCCTACTCAAGTCACAATTCTCTTAGTTATTGACATCACATTCTCCATGAATTTATTTTTATCTTAACCTCAATTATTAATAAAATTGTCTTACATTATTAATACTGTTAACTTTGTCTACATACTTACAACATGCAATTATATTTATATATACAGCAAAATAGCGGTTTCCAGTGCGAACTGAAAGGCTAATTTGCATATTAATATTAAAAAATCGAATTTAATAAATATGTGCTTAGTATTATTGATTTCTAACTGTTTGGTTTTATTTTAATGAATATGAGCAAAAATCTCTTCAATGAATCTTAAATGAAATCCATTAACAAGATAAAATAACTGCCATTTTATTCTTTACTTCCTCTTTTAACTAAATACTTAAATTAGAAAAAATAACAATGAAAGACGAGAGTGATGGAAGAGTAAGTTTCAGTTGTTCCATTTTTTATTATACTCCCTCTGTTTCAAATCTTTTATTATACTCTCTCTGTTTCAAATCTTTTTATCTGTATTCTTATTTAGTTTCATTAGCCTTTCTAATTTAATACAATATTGTATTACATTAAAACTTAAATACTTGCACCCGGAGGGTGCATATATTAGCTAGTTATATTAAATTAGAAAGGCTAAAGAAGCTAAATAAAAATGCAGATAAAAAGAACACAACTGAAACATACTCTTCCATCACTCCCGTCATTCATTGCTAAATTTTCCTAATTTAATTACTTAGTTAAATTGGAAGTAAAACAAAAATTACAGTTATTTCTTCTTGTTAATGGATTTCTTTTAAGATTTATTGAAGAGATTTTTGCTCATATTCAATAAGATAAAACCAAACAATTAGAAATCAATAATACCAAGCACATATTTATCAAAGTCAAATTTTTAATATCAATATGCAAATTAGCCTTCCCGTTCACACTGTAAACCTCTATTTTGTTGTATATATAAATACAATTTCATGTTATTAGTATGTAGCCCCGCCCAACGGGTGGGGAGTGCTATAATTAACGGCGTCGATCCCAGGGGGCCATCCCCCCAGGCAACACCTGCCCCCTTGATTTAAAGGGGCAGGGCTGGGTTTATTGCCCAGTGCCTGAGGCGCCCCCTTGAGGGAGAATGCCGACGGGATCGACGCAATTTTTCACCTGCCACTCCATGAGCTTCGGTTTGTGGGTGGTCCCACGTTAATAGGGACTTTGTGCCTGACCCGTACAAGTGGGGTACGCGGTAAATACCATGTAAACCCGCCCAACAGGGTGGGGTCCAGTGGCTTCGGCCCTGGATCTTTACAAGTTAATAGCGTCGATCCCAGGGGGCTAT
Source organism: Doryteuthis pealeii (assembly GCA_023376005.1). Taxonomy (NCBI): domain Eukaryota; kingdom Metazoa; phylum Mollusca; class Cephalopoda; order Myopsida; family Loliginidae; genus Doryteuthis; species Doryteuthis pealeii. The sequence goes on from CM042178.1 coordinate 21,582,087, forward strand.
CCCCCCAGGCAATACCTGCCCCCTCGATTTAAAGGGACAGGACTGGGTTTATTGCCCAGCGCCTGAGGCGCCACCCTTTTCTCACCTACCACCCATGAGTTTCGGCATGTGGGTGGGCCCACATAAAATGTCCTTGTGTCACGCCCTCATAAGTGGGATGAGGAGCAAATACCTGTAGATAAGGTCAACAGTATTAATAATGTAAAATAATTTTATCAATGATTGAGGTTTAAATAAAAAATAAAATCATGGAGAATGTGACGTAAATAACTAAGGGAATTATGACTTGAGTAGTGATATAGTTTCGGTTACAGAAAGACAAACTTTCAATGTCCATTATAATAAGATAAAACTAGCAAAATAAAAAACACCCTCCGGTCGATGTAAAAATAAACTTTTGAAAGATATTGCTTGAGGAGGTGGAAATTAAAAATTAAATGTCGGAGAGTTTGAACTATAAATCATGAAATTATCAAATTTATTAAAGGAGTAAAAAAAAACAAAAAACAAAAACAATTTGAAATCGAAACTAAGTTCTATTAACTTGAATATCTATTAAAATAAAACAAACTATATATAAATATATGATACCGGGGATGTATCTATTAAAACTTGTTTTAAAAAACAATGAGGACTGTCTAATGTTGCATACTCAAATTTTTAGTGTATTTATTCTATGTTATGACGATTTTGTGTAATGTGACGTAAGCAGTGACGTAGTTTTTGTTACAAAGAAAAACCGGAAGCGAATCTCCACTATTAATAGATATATTCGTATTTATGGTGGTAATGACCTTACATTAAATCGAATTTATCCAGGATTTTAACTCTTCCCGCCGTGTCCATTTTCTACATGAAGTGAGTAACCATGCAATGGTTAGTGAACTAGATTAGCTGACCAATGGTTGGTTCGATTCTCACTGGGCGCGCCATACTTCTGTCCTTGTGCCACATCTAAGCTAAGCTTAGTAAATAACTAGACAGACATTCTTTTTTGTCAATACATATAAGTGTTTCTCGTTATTATTTTTCGTGTGTGTGTGTGTGTGGGGGGGCTGTTAATGTTTTTGAGAGAAAGAAAAAAAAGTCTCTATTCACTTTAAGTGGAAAACTAGACAGAAGTATTCAACGATATATTTTTTTAAACTTATAGATAAAGATATCATTCTTTAGTAATTTCAATATATTTTTCATAAGTTATTCATACTGCTTCGAAGTGCATAGACAAGACAAAGTGTTGATATATATATATATATATATATATATATATATATATATATATTGTTGAAAGTTTTATCGTACTCTTACCTTCAAGGTAAATCTCAAAACTGAACAAGCAACGTTCTGAAGTGATCGAACATCTTCCGAAACGAGTAGTTCTTCTTAAAAGAGTTCTCTCCCCTTAAGTCGTTTTTTAGCAAGTTACAACCCCCCCCAAAAAAAAAACAAACAAACTCTGTCAATGTTTTAAAAATCATCATCATCACCATCATCATCATCATCATCATCATCATCATCATCATCGAGGTGTTCCAACAATACGGATTCCTCTCTCTCTCTCTCTCTCTCTCACACACACACACATACTCTCTCTCTCTCTCTCTCTCTCTCTCTCTTCTCTCTCTCTCTCTCTCATATCATTCGTCCCTATGATAGACAGTGAAGATAGATAGAGAATCTGGGTTTTGAAATATAAAATGAATCTCTTCTTTTTGGTTCATATTAAGCTTATCAACGGCACATTTTCTGGCACATATATTTATCTACAGGTAAATAATTTAATCGAACGTTGACCGTTGATAAACTTTTCACAACTCGCCTTTCATACTAATTCATTTAATAATAATAATAATAATAATAATAATAATAATAATAATAATAATAATAATAATAAGAGGTATCTTCCAAGGAGATTCGTTATCACCACTACTGTTTATTATAGCAATGATGCCTCTCAATCATATACTTAAAAAATGTACAGGGGGATACAAATTCACTAACTCACAAGAAAAGATAAACCACCTTATGTACATGGATGACATAACATTTTTTGCAAAAAATGAAAAAGAATTGGAGACCCTAGTACAAACTATTAGAATATATAGCCAGGATATAGGGATGGAATTTGGAATTGAAAAATGTGCTATGCTAGTAATAAAATGGGGTGAAAGAAAATTAATGGATGGAATACAACTGCTAAATCAACTGGTGGATTTTGCAGTTCCAGCAGATCACAAGGTGAAGCTAAAGGAAAATGAAAAAAATGGACATATATCTGGACCTTGCCAGAGAACTGAAAAAGTTATGGAATATGAAAGTGAAAGTGATACCAATTGTAGTTGGTGCACTTGGAACGGTCCCAAAAGGATTGGAAAAGGGTTTGGAAAGTCTGGAAATCAGAGGAAGGATTGATATCATCTAGAACACTGCACTGCTGCAATCTGCCAGAATACTCAGAAGAGTCCTGAAGACCTGAGGAGACTTGCTGTCACTCAGACTCTAGTGAAAGCCCATCAGCTAACATTGATGTGAAAACTCAAAAGGAGTAAATCTTATTATAATGGAGATTGTGTGTTTTTCTGTCTGTAACCGAAACTAAATCACTACTCAAGTCACAATTCCCTTAGTTATTGACGTCACATTCACCATGAATTTATCCTTATTTTAACCTCAATTATTAATAAAATTGTTTTACATTATTTATACTGTTAACCATATCTACATACTAACAACATGCAATTGTATTTATATATACAACAAAATAGCGGTTTACAGTGGGAACGGGAATGCTAATTTGAATATTGATATTAGAAATGTAATTTTAATAAATATATGCTTAGTATTATTGGTTTCTAACTGTTTGGCTTTATTTTAATGAATATAAGCAACACTCTCTTCAATGAATCTTAAATGAAATCCATTAACAAGAACAAATAACTGTCATTTTATTTTTTACTTCCTCTTTTAACTAAATACTTAAATTAGAAAAAAGAACAATGAAAGACGAGCGTGATGGAAGAGTAAATTTCAGTTGTTCTATTATTCGATTATACCCTCCTCTGTTTCAAATCTTTTTATCTGTATTCTTATTTAGTTTCATTAGCGTTTCTAATTTAATACGATATTTCATTACATTAAAACTTAAATACTTGCACCCGGAGGGTGCATATATTTGCTAGTAATAATAATAGAGTCAAAGTGATACCAATTGTAGTTGGTGCACTTGGAACGGTTCCCAAAAGCTTGGAAAAGAGACTGGAGGAATTGGCAATTAGAGGAAGAATTGAGATCATCCAAGCAAACAGCATTGTTGAAATCAGCGAGAATACTCAGAAGAAACCTGGGGACCTGAGGAGACTAGTTGTCACTCAGACTCCAGTGTAAGATCATCAGCTAACGCTGGTGTGAAAATCTCACAAGGAGTGAAATATTAGATCAGTTTAGAAGGACAAATAAAGAAACTACGACAACAACCGAAAACGTTAAAAACATTAAGCAGTATATTCATGCTTTTCACAAGGTTCTATGCTCAGGGGGTGTTGCTGGTAGAATGGTTATCATCATTCGAAATCGATACAGTGAACCAAGTTCAAATCATTGACAAGGCTGTTTGCATTTCACAAAGTGCTAATACCCTTGGGAAACGTATGAATCCAATTATTCCCCTTCCAACTATGGGTAAATAGCATGGCAGACTGGGCTCTTTAACTCCTTAGTCTACTTTAAACTGCTCACAGCGGCTCCTCCGCCACTGCGATCCTATGCATAACACACCCAAGCAATGAACAAAAACTGTTGTTTAGTTCATTATAATTGAGCAAAAGGACTCAGATTACAATAATAATAGGACTTGATTTGAATAGAATGAGTTCTCAGGTGAATAGATAGGGATTTTTTAAATATCCCTTCATACAGGTAAAAATACTAATTTTAGGACTTTATTTGAATAGAATGAGTTCTGAATATCCCATCATACAGGTAAAAATACAAATTTTCTTGATATTTGGTTAGTTTAATATAACTGAACAGAAGGACTCAGATTACAATAATAATAGGACTTTATTTTAATAGAATGAGTTCTGAGGTGAATAGATAGTGAACTTTGAAAATATCCCATCATACAGGTAAAAAAAAAAAAAAATACCAAGAAAATTTGGTACTGCCATGGGAGAAATTTGGTACTGCCATGGGAGAAATTTGGTTGGCCAAGAATTAATCTTGGTATGGCAACCAGTCTAGGAGAAGGGAAAATTCGAATTCGTACCAGTTAAACTACAAACATAGAAACGAAAGAATGGAAACATAAAAGATATCAAAACAGAACCAAACAGCACTAACAAGACCGGAACTTCCGAAATAACGGAATAATTTTTTACCAACAAATCGGCCGTGCAAAAGCAAGGATGAACGAATACCCATATACAAAACTTTTTGGAGCAGAATATGGGGGAGGGGGGAACAACTCAACTCACTATTCCATAATAAGGGATCTGCGTGACTAGCTTACTAGTTGTTACACCACGATGGGTGTATTTTATACCCAACACGCTCGCCATGCGTAGAATGTGACACAATGTCACAAGTATAGGACATTCAGCTCTGATGGAACTCGCTATTCAGTAGTAATAGTTCTTTTATGTTAATAAATTATCTAAATTGGAATGTCCTTTTTTTTAAAGAAAGAAATAAGTTTGACAAAGAAATGTACACAGCACAAGATCAACAGTTGTTTCAAAGAAGAGATCTTAAGAGGGTTAATTATTGGAAAATATCTATCTCGACCCGCCACCCGTAACACATTTTAAATTGGTTGAGTGAGGTATAACAACAAAACGATTAAAATTTTGAGAAAAAAAAAATCTCTTTTTAAAGCAAACCCCATCTTTTATTGTTTTAGATACCGAAAATTTTATTAAAATCCGATAATTAGCCGATTTGGGGGGAAATTGAAAAACACACACAAAAAAAAACAAAAAACAAAACAAAAAAAACCGTGCTTAAGCAGTGGGCTATGATCATGTTATATCATGCGTATGATTGCAAGGAGAGAAAAAAAACAACAGAAAAATCAAACAAAACAAACACAGGTCAACGTTCAATATATTGTATTAGATATAATGAATTTAATATATACGGCCACTTGATGGGTTAGTGAAGAATTATGTGATATTTACCCAACACGTTCGCTATGGGTAGGATGTGACACAATGTCGCAAGTATGGGACATCAAACGAGGATTAAACCCGCTATTCAGTAGTAATGGTGTTGAAATATTTTCAGATCTAAGGCGTGCTGTAATCCACTACTTAAACTTATCGACTAAGCGAGGTCACATGGTTTAAACCCCAGCTATTCAACGGTCCGAATACGTGGTTAGTTAACTATTTAATCACTGATATTGAAAGCTATACCTTTGCACATTATTCGACATTGACGAACGGACCTACAACCGAAGGATCATATCCAACATTAACGATCACAAAGGAAACAACCAAAGGATCATACCCAACATTAAAGGACACAAAGGAACAACCAAAGGATCATACCCAACATTAAGGAATACCAAGGAACAACCAAAGGATCATACCCAACATTAAGGAATACCAAGGAACAACCAAAGGATCATACACAACATTAAGGAACACCAAAGAACAACCAAAATATCATACCCAACATTAAGGAACACCAAGGAACAACCAAAGGATCATAGCCAAAATTAAGGAACACCAAGGAACAACCAAAGGATCATAGCCAACATTAAGGAACACCAAGAAACAACCAAAGGATCATACCCAACATTAAGGAACACCAAGGAACACCAAGGAACAACCAAAGGATCATACCCAACATTAAGGGACATAAAGGAACTACCAAAGTATCATACCCAACATTAAGGAATACCAAGGAACAACCAAAGATTTCTTCACTAAGGATCGCGCTCTGCTTAACACAAGGGATCTCCGCTGTGGAGTGTTCTTGCTTGAAGCCAAAGGATGGCCACAAAAATCGTAGCGATAACACTAATCTGTTTTAATCGAACACAAAGTAAAGATAGAAAAAAAAGAGTAAAAGAGAGTTAAATCAAGATTATTTTACTTTTTTACATATTGAAGTATTTTGCAATAGCTCTTAAGTAAACATATCAAACGTTGTAATAATTAAATTATTATACTGTGGTATATCCACAGGTCCTGTTAGTTTAAATATAAGTCCTTAATATAACCGAGAAAAGAGACTTTTGTTTACACCTTTTTTTTCAACCTAAATTTTACTGATGACGCCATCTTAAAGAAAATTATGTATATAACAATAAAGATGAGGACAACAGTCCGAAAAATCAAAATAATACAAATTATAAAAATTTCAAACTAACAGGGCAGTATTTAAATATAAGCCCTTAATATAACAGAGAAGAGAGACTTTTGTTTACACCTTTTTTTTCTCAACCTAAATTTTACTGATGACGCCATCTTAAAGACCAATAAGGGAGAAGGTGTTTTTGGCGCGAAAAGAAACCACTATTTATGAAAGCGAGGCTGTTGAGAATCACTGGCCGAAATTGGGTCATTATTTTGTTGTTATTTCGCGGGCTTTTAACTATTCGCCATTTTCTTTATTTTTCTTTTTTGTGTGTGTGTGTGTGGGGGGGGGGTGATACGGGGTTGGGAATGGGAGCCATTGCATTTTCCTTTCATTTAAATCTCTCACATCTCTTTTTTTTTCTTTTACTGTTTTTGATTTTATTTCTCTTTTTGATGTTTGTTTTTCTTTCTTTCTTCTTTTTTTTTCTTCTTCTTTTTTCTTTTTTTTTTCTTTTCTTTCTTTGATCTTTTTTTATTCTATTTTATTTTTTTTTTATATCTTTCAAGTCATCATTCTTATGCGGAATCTACCTTTCTCACCTTGGCTATAATTTTATGTATTTCTTTCAAGATTATTTATTTATTTATTTATTTATCTATTTATTATTCTTTACTATTTTTTTTTGTTGTTTTGATTTCTTAACTTGATTATGTTTATAAATTTTTCTCCTCTCTTCATCAACATTTTAATTCTGCATTTATCCTTCATAAACCCCCCACCCACAACCCACCCATAAATTCTTCATCTTTTTTTGTTTTGTTGTTGTTTATTTGTTTTTGTTGCTTTGATCTTTTCCTTCTTCTTCTTCTTCTTCTTCTTCTTCTTCTTCTTCTTCTTCTTCTTCTTCTTCTTCCCGCCACAGTTTCTTCTTTTTCTCTTTCTTTGTGCCATATGCTCTTCTTCTTCTTCTTCTTGTTCTTTCTTCTTCTTCTTCTTCTTCTTCTTCTTCTTCTTCTTCTTCTTCTCACCATACTTTATTCTTTTTCTTTCTTCTTCTTTGGGCTATACTTTCTTCTTGTTCTTGTTCTTGTTCTTGTTCTTTCCACCATAATCCTTTTTCTTTTTCTTCTTTCTTTCTTTATATTTTTCATTCATTCTTTCTTTCTTTCTTTTTTCTTTATTTCTTACTTTCTTTCTTTCTTTCTCTCTTTCTTTCTTTGCTCTCCAGCAAACACGTTTTCTTCTTCTTCTTCTTCTTCTTCTTCTTCTTCTTCTTCTTCTTCTTCTTCTTCTTCTTCTTCTTCTTCTTCTTCTTCTTCTCACCACATTTTCTTCATTTTCTTTCTTCTTCTTCTTTGGGCTATATTTTCTTCTTCTTCTTCTTCTTCTTCTTCTTCTTCTTCTTCTTCTTCTTCTTCTTCTTCTTCTTCTTCTACCATTCTTTTATTCTGATAACCACCACCTTCTATTTCTTTCCATCGTCATTGTACTTCCATCTCTCTTCACCCTTTTATTTCTTTTCACTCCTTTTATCTTCTTCTCTCTCCCCCGTCCCCCCCTCTCTCTCTCTTACACACACACACACACACACACACACACACACACACACAGTTTCTTTGTTTCTTTTTCTTTTTTTATACCTTAACTCATACCATATCACGAATCTTCCTCTTCCTGTCTCAATAAGCCGTCTTTCCACCTCTTTTTGTAAAACTTTATTTCAGTTTTACAATAATGGCGCCCCGGGCGAAATCTCAAAAATGCATGGCTCGGCAAAAATTAGTGAAATCCTACAAAAAGGGGAATGACGGCACAAGAAGAAAATGATAAAAATGTTTTCAACGCTGAAGAGCTACAATTCGTAAAACTATTTTAGTTCGACTTCAACTGTATCTCTCTTTGGTGAACTTTACTATGTACGTACGAACGTACGGGCGTGTGTGAGCGCGCATGCGTGCGTGGGTTTGAATGTGTGTATATATGTGAGTTTGTTGGGAAGCGTGAGGAGTAATGGTTAAGGAGTCCCAAGAAATAGACCCCGAGTCCAAATCCTGGACAAAGCTGTTTGCATTTTTACATAGCTCTAATACCCTTGAGAAAGGTCTGCATCCGGCGACCCTCTCTCTCCAGCTATGTAAATAGTAGGACAGACTGGGCTCTCCAGCTATGTAAATAGTATGGCAGACTGGGCACTCCAGCTATGTAAATAGTATGGCAGACTGGGCTCTCCAGCTATGTAAATAGTATGGCAGACTGGGCACTCTAGCTATGTAAGTATGGCAGACTGGGCACTCCAGCTATGTAATAGATGGCAGACTGGCACTGGGCTCTCCAGCTATGTAAATAGTATGACAGACTGGGCTCTCAGCTATGTAAATAGTATGATGGGCAGACTGGGCTCTCCAGCTATGTAAATAGTATGACAGACTGGGCTCTCCAGCTATGTAAATAGTATGGTAGACTGGGCTCTCCAGCTATGTAAATAGTATGACAGACTGGGCTCTCCAGCTATGTAAATAGTATGGCACTGGGCTCTCCAGCTATGTAAATAGTATGGCAGACTGGGCTCTCCAGCTATGTAAATAGTATGGTAGACTGTTCACTCCAGCTATGTAAATAGTATGGCAGAATGGGCACTCCAGCTATGTAAATAGTATGACAGACTGGGCTCTTCAGCTATGTAAATAGTATGGTAGACTCGGCTTTCCAGCTATGTAAATAGTAGGGCAGACTATTTATTCGTAAAACTATTTTAGTTCGACTTCAGCTGTGTCTCCCTTTGGTGCAATTGAGTACGTACGTACGTACGTACGGGCGTGTGTGAGCGCACATGCGTAACGCGTGTGCGTGGGTTTGAATGTGTATATGTGTGAGTTTGTTAGGAAGCGCGAGGGGTAAGGGTTAAGGAGTTGTAGGAAATGGACCCGTCACTCCGAATTCAAATCCAGGAATAATCCAATAAGGAATGATGTATAGTAAAACAAGCCGGCCAACAAACCGATACACAAAAATAATTCATCCGATTGGTCTCAAATTTTGGCACGTGTCATTTGAAGGTTAGCACTTTATAAATATCATATGGATTTTTAAAAATTAGTGGCACAATCTATATGTCAGGTCCGTATGGTGGTGGCACGTGATGTAATGGTTAAAGTCGTAGGAAATGGGCTCGTCAACCCGAGTTTAAATCCTTGACAAAGCTGTTTTTTACATAGCGCTAATACCCTTGGGAAACGTATGCATCCAGCTACTGTCTCTCCAGCTATGTAAATAGTAGGGTAACCTGGGCTCTCCAGCTATGTAAATAGTAGGGCAGACTGGGCTCTTTAATCTTGATTAGGCAACCAGTCTACGCGAAGGAAAACTCTGAATCTAAACCTGTTAAACTCTGCTTAAAAATTGACCTTTTCTCACAGCCTGTTCGTGTGGAGGGCTTGGTATTTATATATATATATATATATATATATATATATATATATATATATATATTAGATGTGTATATGTGTGAGTTTGTTTTGTGAGAATGTTTTATGAGAATATGGATCGACGTGTGTTTGCTTTGCTCTGTCAAAGAGAGAGAGAGAGAGAGAGAGACAGACAGACAGACAGAGAGAAGGGAGAGAGAAAGAGAAGGAGAGGGAGAGGGAGAAGGAGAGAGGGTGGGAGTGTGAGAGAAACAAAAGGTAAATAGCTACACTCATAGACGAATACACACACACACACACACACACACACACACACATATATATATATATATATATATATGTGTGTGTGTGTGTGTGTTTCACTGAAATAATGTTTGTCTCAGACTATCATCTCTTTGACCCCATGAAAGAGGGTTTGAGAGGCAAATATTATTCCAGTGACGAGAAAGTGAAATCTGTAGTGAATAAGTGGCTCAAAGAACAGTAAACAGAATTTTACGGGGCAGGGGTACATGCTTTCATTCGAAGGTGGAACATTTCTATTGAGAGAAACGGTGACTATGTGGAGAAGTAGGGATGTGACCCTCAGAGGACCAACTTCATTTCGATGTATGGCACATGTTCTTGATGTTGGTAATTATACCTGTCCTAAACAAAATGGAATTTCTTTTTGACTCACTGTAGTATTCTATGGTATAGTTTTATTACCCTAAAAATGGACAGAATATCCTCCATGTTGTAATTTTCAAAGAGATCTTTCATATTGTTTGCAATAAAATAGCGGTTTTTGATGTGAGCAAAAAAAACAAACCCTGCATTCTATGAATAAGTGTTTAACAGTCAAAGGTGTTTGACATGTTTCACATTGTGGTTGTTGTTCTTGTTTGAGTATATAGGAGTGTGTTAGTCTTGTGTGACCGATGCTTAATCGGGACACAATGATTTGTTCCTTTCTAGACTTTCTTAAAGTTGGTCTCCAGTTTCCCAATGTGTGTTTGATAAGGAAGAGTTTATTGTGGATGTTGTTATTCCACTGTTGTTGCCATTTTGTATGAAGGAATCTATTGATTTTAGATTCAAAATCAGTGTATGGTATCTTGAAATTGTCGGGGGTCAAATCTAGAGCCGATTTAGCTGCAGATTCTGCTCCCCTCACTCCTATATGACTTAGGATCAAGGCAACTCTCTAACATTTCTGTTTGGTTGGGGGAGGTAGAAGTTGGTTTTATTTTACATATATCAACATATTTCAGGTTATGTAATGCCGGCTCGAGCCATTTTTGATAACCAAAGGCAGTACATGCTGTTGCTGAAGTGGTCACCCAATTTAAGTATTGAACAGACTCATTGTTGCTTAACTTCGGTAATCTAGCAGGAACCGATGCTTTCAATGTGACTTGACCGTAATTAAAAGTTTAGAAACCACAAGGTTCCTAGTTCGATACCGGCCCTCGCCAACTCAGCGTATGAGTAGCACAGGGATATGTGCGGTAACGTAAGAAGCTGGTGGTAGGTGTGGCGCTCCACCTCAGACGCAAAAACAATCTCCTTGGTCTAGCGCTAGTGAAAAGGGGATAGACTCCCTCGCTGATTGGCTGATACCGATTTTAGACCATCCCAACGACTTTACTTTTTTTTATAAACCCCCTGCATTCCATGAATAGGTGTTTAACTGTCAAAGGTGTTTGACATGTTCCATATTGTGGTTCTTATTTGGGTATATTGGAGTGAGTTAGTCTTGTGTGACCGATGCGTAATCGGGACACAATGATTTGTTCCTTTCTAGACTTTCTGAAAGTTGGTCTCCAGCCTCCCAAAGTAGGTTAGATTAGGAAGAGTTTATTGTGTATGTTGTTATTCCAGTGTTTTTGCCATTTTGTATGAAGGAATCTATTAATTCTAGGTTTCAAATCAGTATATGGAATCTTGAACTTGTCGGAGATCAAATCTAGAGCCGATTTAGCTGCAGAGTCAGCTCTTTAATTCCCCCTCACTCACATTTTTAAGCCTAATCTTTCATCTCGAAACAGACTGTTCTGGGTTACGTGGTACCTTCTCCAACATGACTTGTTATTGAACGCCCAAGATGGATTGCTCTTGGCCAGGCTAAAAAAGATTCCAACTATCTTGATATTTACTCAGTTTTTACTCGGAATGTTCACAACATGGGAGCATAAAATTGCCCCCGCTAAGTTTTGAACCTGGTTCGTCGTTTCCATTTTTCGTGCCGTTAAACGTTAGGTTAGCCGCATCTTCTTTGAACTGGGTATATATTGAAATATATGGAGTCACGTGGTGTAATGGTTAGAGTCGTAGGAAATGGATTCGTCAACCAGAGTTCAAATCCTGGACGAGGCGGTTTGCATTTCACATAGCGCTAATATCCATGGAGAAAGGTATGCATCCAACTATTTTCCCTCCAGCTATGTGTAAATAGTAGGGCAGACTGGGCTCTTTAACCTTGGTTAGGTAACCAGTATAGGAAAAGGAAAAACTCTGAAGTCAAAACTGTTAAAGTCCTCTGAAGAAATTGACCCTGTGCCACATCCTGCCCGCGCGAAGGGATTGGAAATATATATATATATATATATATACGTATTGAAATAACTTCTAGATATTTTTTTTTTAGCTACAAATCGTGCGATTCGATCCTTTAACGACCACACTGAAAATGGTTTAGTTCTTCCGACATTTTCTTAATGGTGGTTCGTAGGCTTACCCCTCCCCCCCCCTCAGCCGCCATTGTTTTAATTCCTCATCGGTCAAGTTTATTTCGTATTGTCGGTGATCGACTCCAGAGAAGCCATAGAAAAGTTTCGGCTGAGAAATAGGAAAATGAGTCTAAAATTGGATTGAAATAAAATTATTTTTCATTCATTCATTCATTCATTCATTCATTTCTCCTTTCTTTATTGTTTCTTTCCTACTTTCTGTGAGTGTGTGTGTGTGTGTGTGTGTGTGTGTCTTTCTTTCTTTCTTTCTTTCTTTACGCCGTTTGTTTTGCTTCTTTCTTTATGATTTGCTACCTTCTTTCTTTCTTTTTTTCTTTCTTTTTCTACTCCGAATATTTTGCTTCTTTCTCTCTTTCTTTTTTCTTTCTTTCGCTTTTCTTTCTTTCTTCTTTTTTCTTTTCTTTCATTCCTTATAATTTGCTACCTTCTTTCTTCTTTCTTTCTTTCTTTCTTTCCACCGTATGTTTTGCCTCTTTCTTTCTTTCTTTCTTTCTTTCTTTTTTCTTTCATTCCTCACGTTTTTATACCTTCTTTCTTTCTTTCTTTCTTTCTTTCTTTCTTTCTCTACTCCGTATGTTTTACTACCTTCTTTCTTTCTTCTCTTTTGTTTTCTTTCATTCCTTATGTTTTGAAACCTCCTTTCTTTCTTTCTTTCTTTCTTTCTTTCTTTCTTTTTTTCTTTCTTTACGCCGTTTGTTTTGCTTCTTTCTTCCTTTCTTTCTTTCCACCGTATATTTTGCCTCTTTCTTTCTTTCTTTCTTTCTTTCTTTCCTCTCTTTTTCTTTCATTCCTCACGTTTTTATACCTTCTTTCTTTCTTTCTTTCTTTCTTTCCTCTCTTTTTTCTTTCATTCCTCACGTTTTTATACCTTCTTTCTTTCTTTCTTTCTTTCTTTCTTTACTCCGTATGTTTTACTACCTTCTTTCTTTCTTCTCATTTGTTTTCTTTCAATCCTTATGTTTTGAAACCTCTTTCTTTCTTTCTTTTCTTCTTTCTTTCTTTCTTTCTTTCTTTCTTTTTTTTTTTTCTTTCTTTACGCCGTTTGTTTTGCTTCGTTCTTTCTTTCTTTCTTTCGTTCTATACTCTGTATGTTTTGCTTCTTTCTTCTCTTTTATTTTGATACTTTCTTTCTTTCTTTCTTTCTCTACTCCGTATGTATTGCTACCTTATTTCTTTCTTTCTTTCTTTCTTCTCTTTTGTTTTCTTTCATTCCTTATGTTTTGAAACCTCCTTTCTTTCTTTCTTTCTTTCTTTCTATATCCCGTATGTTTTCTTTCTTTCTTTCTTTCTTTCTTTCTTTCTTTCTTTCTTTTATGTTTCGCCTGTTTATGATATTTTGCGTCTTTCATTCTTTCTTTTTTTTTTTACCTTTCTTTCTTTTTTTACATTCCTCATGTTTTGGTTCTTTCTTTCTTTTTTTCCTTCCTTCTTTCTTTCTTTGCTTCTTTCTTTCTTTCGCTTATCTTTTCTATCATTTTCCCTACCTTCGTTTTTATTCCCTCCTCCCCTCTTTCACTTTCTCTCTCTTTCTTACTTAATTTCTTTCTTACTCCTCACCCTTCTCCTCTTCACTACCTGTCTCTTACTCCCACTCTCTCTCATTCTTTTAACTTTTTCCCTCCTCCCCTTTTCACTTTTTCTTTCTCGTTAGATTCCTTCTCATTATTCCAGATGCAGTTATCGGCAACGAAACCTTGTTTGTCTATTTCTTATATTCAATTGTCGTAAACTCTGGCAAACTTTTCTCTCCCTGAAACTATTTCGTAGCAAATTAACCAATACAAAAAACGTTGCCCTCCAACGAACACGTTCTTCACTTAATGGTTGGTGCTGATCAATGTGATTACCAAATACTCTCTTTGATTCTCTTTCTCCCTCTTTCTTCTTCTTCTTCTTCTTCTTCTTCTTCTTCTTCTTCTTCTTCTTCTTCTTCTTCTTCTTCTTCGTGTGGTTCATGGTGCGCATGTCACGAGAAGTATGGCAAGCAATGATATTTGGTTTGCGTCTTCTAATTCATTTACATCTTTATAAATTTCTTTAATTCTTTCATTCACTCTTTCTTTCTTTCTTTCTTTCCTTCTTTCTTTCTTTTATTTTCTTTCTTTCTTCTTTTATTTTCTTTCTTTCTTTCGTTCTTTCTTTCATTTCTTTCTTTCTTTCTTTTATTTCTTTCTTTCTTTCTTCATTCTTTCTTCTTTCTTTTTTCTTTCTTTCTTTCTTTCTTTCATTCTTTCTTTCTTTCTTTCTTTCTTCTTTCTTTTATTTTCTTTTCTTTCTTTTCTTTCTTTCTTTCTTTTATTTTCTTTCTTTCTTTCTTTCTTTCTTTCTTTCTTTCATTCTTTCTTTCTTTTTATTTTCTTTCTTTCTTTCTTTCTTTCTTTTCTTTCTTTTCTTTCTTTCTTTTCTTTCTTTCTTTCTTTCTTTCTTTCTTTTTATTTTCTTTTCTTTCTTTCTTTCTTTCTTTCTTTTAATTTCTTTCTTCTTTCTTTCTTTTATTTTCTTTCTTTCTTCTTTCTTTCATTCTTTCTTTCGTTCTTTCTTTCATTTTCTTTCTTTCTTTCTTTCTTTTATTTTCTTTCTTTCTTTTCATTCATTCTTCTTTTATTTTCTTTCTTTCTTTCTTTCTTTTATTTTCTTTCTTTATTTTCTTTCTTTCTTTCATTCATTCTTTCTTTCTTTCTTTCTTTCTTTCTTTATTTTCTTTCTTTCTTCTTTCTTTCTTTCTTTTATTTCTTTCTTTCATTCTTTCTTTCTTTCTTTCTTTCTTTCTTTCTTTCTTTCTTTTCTTTCTTTCTTTTATTTTCTTTCTTTCTTTCTTCATTCATTCATTCTTTCTTTCTTTTCTTTCTTTTATTCTTTCTTTCTTTCATTCATTCTTCCTTTCTTCTTTCTTTCTTTCTTTCATTCTTTCTTTCTTCTTTCTTTCTTTCTTTATTTCTTTCTTTCTTTTATTTTCTTTCTTTCTTTCTTTCTATTCTTTCTTTCTTTCTTTCTTTCTTTCTTTCTTTCTTTTATTTTCTTTCTTTCTTTTATTTTCTTTCTTTCTTTCTTTTATTTTCTTTCTTTCTTTCTTTCTTTCTTTCTTTCTTTCTTTCTTTGCTCTCCAACAAACACGTTCTTCATGATGCTTACTGATCAATGCGATTACAAACCAATTTCTTCTTCTTCTTCTTCTTCTTGCGGCTCGTGGTGCGCATGACACAACAACTATGACAAGCAACTATATTCTGTTTCCTCGTCACATACCACATGCTTTTTTTTTCTACTAATCCACTGGAAACAAAGAATAACAAAAATAAATGAATAAATAAATAAATTAATAAAAAATGCGAAGCGCTACACAAACGCTGTTAAGTAGAGGCGATTAAAGTCAACTTTGGAATACGTTCTTTTCAAATAATATTTACCCCCCCAAAAAAAAAACAAAACAAAAAAAACAAAAAAAAAACAAACGAAAAGAACAAAAAAATATAAATAAATCCCCAAACAAATAAAAAATAAAACGGCAAACAAAAGCGTTTTATCTTAGAACTTGTCTGTAAGACCTTTATCATCTTGCAAACACAATGTGGTTAAAAAATGAGACCGTCCACGCGCTCACCCCCCCTCTCTCTCTCTAACTTAATTTTTGAGTAAATATCAACATGTACCCTGACTTACGAGTACCCCAACTTACGAGCTGTCACTAGGTCGATTTTCTTTTTGATAATTAATGCATATCTTATACTATATCTATAGTAATCTTAATAATACATTAATGAGTTATGTATCTTATGGAAGCATTTCCCCAGAAATTCATGTTTTTTATTTAGAAGGTTATTCTTATCGGGGAATCTAATTATTGCTAACTTGTCTTGTAAACACAAGAAACCTGGATAAGTCAAACTTCGGCAGATATTGGATCTCTTTGATATTTCCCATTTAATAATAGGTGTTATATTTTGATTCTTTAAGTTCCAAACATAGCTAGCTAAGGTTGTTACACTTTTTAGTCTAATATTTGAAAATGAGTGTTTATGGTTTGAAAACCTAGTTTTAAATTCTGATTTTATACAACCCACATAAAATTTAATAAGGTCTGGTTCTGTGTAGACGTTAACAATGCAAGGTAAATTACACCTTTGGTCAAACACTTTCCTTTTACTGGGCACATTTTTGGGTTTCAGCAATTGCAGTTTTCCTATCTGTCTTTTTCCTTATTTCTATCAACATGTACCTTGACTTACGAGTTTTCCGAGTTACGAGCTGTCACTAGGTCGATTTTCTTTTTTTTTTTATTTGTGTTGAGAGCTAAAATTTTAGTACGACCCAAGTTACCAAATTTAATACACAAAAAAAAATATCATTTATAAAAAAAACAAAAAACAACATTAAAACACACCTTGACTAACGAAATTAATTCGTTCCACTCGTAACTCATTTTCTTCGTATGTCAAATCAATTTTCCCCATTGAAATAAATTGAAATGCCATTAATCCGTTCTAGCCCTCCCAAAAAAGCAACCTATTATTTAAAAAAAAAATTTTTTAAGTAATAGAATTAAATAAATGAAAAATACGCACATAAAATTGAATAAAATGAAATTTAGCTAATGTGCTTATTCAGAATCGTCTTTTTTGTTTTAACAGAGATCTATTCCATCTTCAGTTAAAAGTACAGTGATGCCTTGAGTTACGAGTGCTCCAACTTACGCGTTTTCCGAGTTACGAGTTCCGAGTTCCGAGTTACTCGGACGATATTTTTTGCATTGAGTTGAGAGCTAAAATGTTAGGTAGGAGCCAATTTGTCTGTAACCGAAACTACATCACTTCTTACGTAACATTACCCAAAATCGTCAATGCATAGAATAAAGTAAAATCTTGTTTGAATTAATTTGAATTTAACTGTAAGAAACCTGATTTTATTAGAAAGAAAACATATCTATTTGAATTTTGACAGGAAATCTATTTTTATGTCTCTTATTAAAGAATATAAGATTTCAAAGATCTGTTTACATTTTTTTACGAAAGAACGTGGCAAAAATACTCTATACATACTTTTGGACGTCGATAATTCTTTTTAAAAATATTGTTTTTACAATAAAATTAAAACATTTTTTTTCTTTTGATATAATTTTGTAGAAAGATGTATGAGTGTATTTAAAAAAAAAATCACCCATCTCCTTAGGTTATATCTTTCAAAAATAATTTTCACACTACCCGGAGGGTGTTTTTTTACTCTTTTTTTTTTTTTTTTACTAGTCTGTTTAAACTCCATACGTATCTCAATCATTGTTAGTGTAATCGAAAACGGTTGATATGCCGTAAAACAAAACAAAGTCGGCTTAGATACATCTTTGACCGATATTCATGTTTATGGCTAAGAACGACTAAAAGAAAGAGAAAGAGAAAAAACGAGAAAGGGTCAGAGAACGAGAACGAGAAAGAGAAAGAGAATGAGAAAGAGAACGGGAAAAAGAAAGAGAAAGAGAACGAGAGAAAGAGAACATAAGAAAGAAAGAGAAAGAGAAAGAGAACGAGAAAAAGAACGAGAAAGAGAAAAGAAAGAGAACGAGAAAGAGAACGAGAAATAGAAAAAGAAAGAGAAAAGAAAGAGAACGAGAACGAGAACGAGAATGAGAAAGAGGAAGAGAACGAGAAAGAGAAAGAGAACGAGAACGAGAAAGAGAAAAAGAACAAGAAAGAGAAAGAGAACGAGAACGAGAACGAGAAAAGAAAGAGAACGAGAAAGAGAAAGAGAAAGAGAACGAGAAAGAGAACGAGAACGAGAAAGAGAACGAGAAATAGAAATAGAAAAAGAAAGAGAAAAGTAAGAGAAAGAGAATGAGAAAGAGGAAGAGAATGAGAACGAGAACGAGAAAGAGAACGAGAACGAGAAAGAGAACGAGAAATAGAAAAAGAAAGAGAAAAGTAAGAGAAAGAGAATGAGAAAGTGGAAGAGAATGAGAAATAGAACGAGAACGAGAAAGAGAACGAGAACGAGAAAAGAAAGAGACCGAGAAAGAGAAAAAGAAAGAAAAAGTGTTTCGCCGCCGATTCGGTCAATGACCCGCGAAAAGCCAACAGGTTGTTGTCAGTCGTATAGATAACATTACAGTGTCAACAGGACACTAAACAGAGATTACACAAAGATGCGTTTTATATTTAGGTTGAATCGAGATTACGCTATCACTCATGCACGCGTCTGCAGTCAATCTGTACTTTGTATCTTTCCAGAGTGGGAGGCGAATACATACCAGATTAACCTACGTCACTTTTATTTTCACATATCTTTTCTTTATTATTACTAGCAACAGAAAACACACTCCGGGCGTTGTAAAAATTAATTTTTGAAAGACATTGCCTGAGAGGGTGGGAGTTAAAAATTCAATTGGTCAGAGGGGTTGTATCATAAGTAAGACAAATCCTCATATTTATTAAACGAGTAAAAAACAAAACAAAACAAAAAAAAAAAACAATTTGAAATGAAAACTGAGCCCCGTCCCTCTCAAATAAAATGTTGCGTGCATGTAATTATCAAACAATTATTTTACTTCTTGTTACTGTAAAAAAAAAAAAAAAAAAGGACGAGAGTAAAAAAAACAATTTCTAAAATTGCTTACTCAGATTTTGGGTGTATATAGCATAAGAATATGTTACAGACAGAAATACAGACAATCTCCATTATTAATATATTATTATCAAATTATCATTTTTACTCTCTCTGCGACCTGTTTCTAGACAACCTATATATATATATATATATTGGTTAGGGGGTTGATTTAGAAGGCTATCACAATGCAGTTTGGAATGAATAAAAAATAATAATACGGTAACAATGGTGTTGTGTGTTGACCTGTATTTTTTATTATTTCTTGGATTTTCGAGGTAATACCTCTTTATCAAAAGAATTGAACTGAAGTAGTACAGCTATGGCATTTCTTCCATATTTATATATATATATATATATATATATATATATATATATATATATATATATATTCAGTGGACTGAATAAAGGGTTAGGTTTAAAGTTCCGTGATGGTTTACGACAAGAAGGTTCCCGACTACGACAAGAAGGTTCCCGAGTCCGAAAAGAAGGTTCTTGATTCCGACAGGAAATATCTGAAGAAGACCGGAAGGCATATCGGCCGAAACGTTGTACAGGTAACGATGAAGATGAGGACCGAATAACGCAGATAATAGTAATCTAAAATATCCTTTTTTAATATCATTTTTAAAAGTATCATTTTTTTTAATATCATTTTTTAAAATTCTACCCAACCGATATATATATATATATATACTTTGGTGCGGTACCAAGTTTCTTGGTACAAGGTGATTCTAGGTGGGTCCTAATTCTCTACCAGTAGTTTGTTGTAGAGTTCAGGTTCCGTATGAGAGCTCAATGTTTAATTATTGTAAACAGAGCAAAGTTATTTGGGAATAAAAGGCCTTAAATACCATGGGTATCGTGGTTATGGACCATTTCCACTCGCGAGAATGCTCACGAGCTTCTTCAGACCACTGATATATTTTATTTAGACAAATGGTCCATAACCACGATACCCATGGTATTTAAGGCCTTTTATTCCCAAATATATATATATATATATGTTCCTTCTCCTAAACTGGTTGCCTTACCAAGGTCCAGTCTTTCATTTCCAGATTATTATTTTTTTTTTCTCTCCATTCGAGTTTTTCACACACGTGTTCGCCGGCGGTTGGCTGGAGGCTGAGTGTCGGTACGTCTCTTCAGGTCTACAGGAATTTTCTGAGTTACTATTCAAGCCGATCTCAACAACGACGTATTTTGGATGGTCTCGATTCTTCCTCTGATTTTCCAGTTCGCTCATACTCGTTTCCAGACCCTTGGGGACCGTTCCAAGAGCACCAATAACAATTGGCACGACCTTAACCTTCATGTTCTACAGTTTTTTAAAGTTCTCTGGCAAGGTCTAAGTATGTGTCTCTCTTTTCGCTTTCTTTCACTCGGTGATTGGCTCGGACGGCCAAATCCACAAGATGACAAGATTATTATTATTATTGATTAATTAGATTATTATCAATTAATTGGATTTTAATTGTATTTTTATCGGTTATTTCTATCTTTGCACCTCGATAACTTAAACATCATAAATATTCAGGCGCCATAGGCGTTGCACATGATATAGTTCAGTGTAAACTCAACGACGAAGAAATAGTTTTTTTTATCATGTGCAAATTAATAGAAGCATATGCAATTGTAATTTCCCACCCGGTCGGCTGGGGCGTTAGAATGCACCGACTGCATCTCTGCAGAGGGGTAAGACTCCCCCAACGGGGCCACCTGTTGGCCGTGGGTGGCGACCCGTGATGCTTAAGGATAGAGCCCAGGTGGATGAGCAGTTCATGACATGCAATACTCCACTTTGGCCCTATCTTAGGCTAGACGGGCGGTCGAAGAGGTCCCTTCCAATCAATCAGCTGGTCACGTCAAGCCCTAGCACCTATATGATTTTCCCAACCCTATTGCCCTTATGGCAAGCCCCAACCCCTTTTTATCATATGGGTGCTAGAAGGCGGTGACTGAGGGTCTAAATGTCCTGGAAATGACGTTAAACTCTATCTGATCGTGAGGTTCCAGTTTTGGAGATTTGGGGAATGTGGAGCACTCCATTCATCACCATTGCTCCTGGTCCACTCTGACCCGGAGTGGTAGTACTTGTTAGGGTCCAATCTATGGGTTAAATAGAAAAATGTATTCATAAAAAAAAATTGTATTATCCATTAAGAATTGATTTATTTCGAAACTTTATCGGCATTAAATGACCCACTGAGGTTGATATGCCGTAAAACAAAACAAACCAATTGTAATTTCTTAACTCTTTGCCTATCAAATTTTTTCCCCAAGACTTTACCACATCTAGGTAATTCCCAATTCTACTGGTTCCCTATTGCAAAAGGATCAAGTACCATTTTCAGGATTGGTTCATGTTATATACCCTACCTACAAATGAACATTAATTGGTACGTTCCAGTCCTCATAAATACGGGAGTATTATACTGACTGCAGAGCCTTATACCACAAGCAATTGTTTACATTCTTTCACGCCGCTGGCGAGTATTGTATTTTGTTAATGTTATAATAAGGAGTATAGAAAGAAATAAAATCTAAGTAAAAGAGAGAAAACCAAAAGAATAGAAAGATAGAAAGAAAGCGGGAAAAGGAGTGAGAAAACCAAAAGAAAAGAAAGATAGAAAGAAAGCGGGAAAAGGAGTGAGAAAACCAAAAGAAAAGAAAGATAGAAAGAAAGCGGGAAAAGGAGGGAGAAACCAAAAGCAAAGAAAGATAGAAAGAAAGAAAAGGGAGGGAGAAAACCAAAAGCAAAGAAAGATGAAAGAAAGCGGGAAAGGAGTGAGAAAACCAAAAGAAAAGAAAGAAAGAAAAAAAGAAAGAGAAAATAGGAAAGAAAAAAAGGAGTGAGAAAAAAAAGAAGAAAGATAGAAAAAGCGGGAAAAGGAGAGAGAAAACCAAAAAAAGAAAGATAGAAAGAAAGCGGGAAAAGGAGAGAGAAAACCAAAATAAAAGAAAGATAGAAAGAAAGCGGAAAAGGAAGAGAAAACCAAAAGAAAAGAAAGAGAAAGAAAGCGGGAAAGGGAGAGAAAACCAAAATAAAGAAAGAAGAAAGAAAGAAAGGAGGAGAGAAGAAAAGGGAAAAGAGTGAGAAACCAAAAGAAAGAAAATAGAAAAAGCGGGAAAAGGAGAAGAAAACAAAAAAAGAAAAAGATAGAAAGAAGCGGGAAAAGGAGAGAGAAAAAAGAAAGAAAGATAGAAAGAAAGCGGGAAAAGAGAGAGAAATCCAAAAGAAGAAAAAATAAAGGAAAAACCGAAGTGAAAGAAGAGAGAAAGAAGAAAAGGAAGAAAACCGAAGTGAAGGAAAGAGAGAAAGAAGAAAAGGAAGAAAACCAAAGTGAAGGAAAGAGAGAAAGAAAAAAGGAAGAAGATAGGGTTAAAACCAAAGTGAAAGATAGAGAGATAGAAGAAAAAGAAGAAGAAACGAATAAAACCGAAGTGAAAGAAAGAGAGAAAGAAGAAAATGAAGAAACCGAAGTGAAAGAAAGAGCGAAAGAAGAAAGGAAGAAAACCGAAGTGAGAAAAGAGAGAAAAAGAAAGGAAGAAAACCGAAGTGAAAAAGAGAGAAAGAAGAAAGGAGAAAACCGAAGTGAAAGAAAGAGAGAAGAAGAAAGAAGAAAATGAAGTGAAGAAGAGAAAGAGAAAGGAAGAAACCGAAGTGAGGAAAGAGAGAAAGAAGAAGGAAGAACCCGAAGTGAAGAAAGAGAGAAAGAGAAAAGGAAGAAAACGGTGAGGAAAGAAAGAAAGAAGAAAAGAAGTGAAGGAAAGAGAGAAAGAAGAAAAAGAAGAAAACCGAAGTGAGAAAGAGGGAAAGAATAAAAGGAAGAAACCGAAGTGAAAGAAAGAAGAGAAAGAAGAAAAGGAAGAAACCAAAGTGAAGGAAAGTGAGAAAGAAAAGGGAAGAAGATAGGGTTAAAACCAAAGTGAAAGATAGAGAGATAGAAGAAAAAGAAGAAGAAACGAATAAAACCGAAGTGAAAGAAGAGAGAAAGAAGAAAATGAAGAAAACCGAAGTGAAAGAAAGAGCGAAAGAAGAAGGAAGAAACCGAAGTGAAGGAAAGAGAGAAAAAAGAAAAGGAAAAAACCGAAGTGAAAGAAAGAGAGAAAGAAGAAAGGAAGAAAACCGAAGTGAAAGAAAGAGAGAGAAGAAGAAAAAGGAAGAAAACCCGAAGTGAAGAAAGAGGAAAGAAGAAAGGAAGAAAAGAAGTGAAGAAACCCGAATGAAGGAAAAGGGAAAGAAGAAAAAGAAGAAAACCGAAGTGAAGGAAAGAGAAAGAAGAAAAGGAAGAAAACGAAGTGAAAGAAAGAGAGAAAAGAAGAAAAGGAAGAAAACCAAAGTGAAGGAAAGTGAGAAAGAAAAAAGGAAGAAGATAGGGTTAAAACCAAAGTGAAAGATAGAGAGATAGAAGAAAAAGAAGAAGAAACGAATAAAACCGAAGTGAAAGAAAGAGAGAAAGAAGAAAATGAAGAAAACCGAAGTGAAAGAAAGAGCGAAGAAGAAAAGGAAGATAACCGAAGTGAAGGAAAGAGAGAAAAAAGAAAAGGAAGAAACCGAAGTGAAAGAAAGAGAGAAGAAGAAAAGGAGAAAGGAAAAGAAGAGAGAAAAAAAAGAAAGAAGAAGAAAGAAGAAACCCAAAGTGAAGGAAAGAGAAAAGAAGAAAAGGAAGAAACCCGAAGTGAAGGAAAGAGAGAAAGAAAGAAAAGAAAAACCGAACTGAATGAAAGAGGGAAAGAAGAAAAGGAAGAAACCCGAAGTGAAGGAAAGAGAGAAAGAAGAAAGGAAGAAAACCGAACTGAAGGAAAGAGGAAAGAAGAAAAGAAGAACCGAAGTGAAAGAAAGAGGAAAGAAAGGAAAAAACCGAAGTGAAGAAAGAGGAAAGAAGAAAGGAAGAAACCGAAGTGAAAGAAAGAGGGAAAGAAGAAAAGGTAGCAAACCGAAGTGAAGGAAAGAGAGAAAGAAGAAAAGGAAGAAAACCGAAGTGAAAGAAAGAGAGAAAGAAAAAAGAAAAACCCGAAGTGAAGGAAAGAGAGAAAGAAAAAAGGAAGAAAACCGAAGTGAAGGAAAGAGGGAAAGAAGAAAAGGAAGAAACCGAATGAAGTGAAAGGGAAAGAGGGAAAGAAGAAAAGGAAGAAAACGAAGTGAAGAAAGAGAGAAGAAAACAAAGAAGAAGATAGGGTTAAAATCAAAGTGAAAGATAGAGAGATAGAAGAAAAGAAGAAGAAAGGAATACCAAGTGAAGGAAAGAGAAGAGAGAGAGAGAGAGAGAGAGAGAGAGAGAGAGAGAGAGAGAGAGAGAGAGAGAGAAGAAAAAGAAAGAAAGAAAGAAACTGAAAGAAAACCATTTCATTTCCAACCTCCGTTTGGTTATTCCTCGTTTAGTAAACATTTGATCGGTTACAACAGTTCACGAACAAAATAAATGATGGTGGGTTTGTCTGTTTTTTTTTTTTTTTTTTTTTTTTCAGTGTAAGCAAGAGAGCCACTGACAGCGATCTACAGTAGGATTGCGGTCGTGGGAGAGCCGCTGTGAGCGGCTTAAAGTAGGAAAAGGGTTAATAGCAATTATTCACATATGGTCGAAATATGTATTTACCAAACCCCCCTCCTTCACTCAAGCTAGTTTGAATTAAAGCAATTATTAGTTTCTCTTTTGAGGTTTCTTTTTCCTAACCTTGTCCAAGTCTATTCATGTGCAACCTCTCCAATTTGTCGTTTGAAGTAGCCATATAATTGTTTCCCATCTTTGTTTTCTTGTTTTTGTTGTTTTTATGTTTGTCCATATGTTGCATCTGCTGTTATTGGCTGCCATATGTAATCTTTCTTTGCTCTTTTTTGTGTATTCTTCGATTCCTTGGACTGTGGCATCTACGCAATCCTCTACGTGGGCAAGACCTCTTCCACCTTTCTTTATTGATATATATATATATATATATATATATTATATATATATATATATATATATAGCCTATCTTCATCGTCTCTAGAGTGTAAAGCCTTGTTCGTTGTCATTAATTTTCAAGTCCTTTGGTTATTATTATTATTATTATTTACTCCTTTTGAGTTTTCACATCAGTGTTAGCTGATGGTCTTTCACTGGAGTCTGAGTGACAGCAAGTCTCCTCAGGTCTCCAGGACTCTTCTGAGTATTCTGGCAGATTGCAGCAGTGCAGTATTCTGGATGGTCTCAATCTTTCCTATGATGTCCAGATTTTTCAAACTTTTTTCCAAGCATTTTGGGACCGTTCCAAGTGCACCAACTACAATTGATATCACTTTCACTTTCATATTCCATAACTTTTTCAGTTCTCTGGCTAGGTCCAGGTATTTGTCCATTTTTTTTTCATTTTCCTTTAGCTTCTCCCTGTGATCTGCTGGAACAGCAAAATCCACCAGTTGACAAGTTCTTTCTTTTTTAGTTAATCAACATTAGGTCTGGTCTTCTTGCTGGGATAAGGTGATCCGTTTTTATTTCAAAGTATCAGAGAATTTTATGCGTTTCTTTATTATTATTATTATTATTATTATTATTATTATTATACTCCTTTTGAGTTTTCACATCAGCATTAGCTCATGGTCTTTCACTGGAGTCTGAGTGACAGCAAGTCTCCTCAGGTCTCCATGACTCTTCTGAGTATTCTGGCAGATTGCAGCAGTGCAGTGTTCTGAATGATATCAATCCTTCCTCTGATTTCCAATCTTTCCAAACCCTTTTCCAATCCTTTTGGGACTGTTCCAAGTGCACCAACCACAATTGGTATCACTTTCACTTTCATGTTCCACTTTTATTATTATTATTATTATTATTATTATTATTATTATTCGTTTCGTTATTATTATTACTAGCAAATATATGCACCCTCCGGGTACAAGTATTTAAGTTTTAATGTAATGAAATGTATTAAATTAGAAAGGCTAAATAAGAATGCAGATAACAATATTTGAAATAGAAGTTGGTATAATCGAAAAATAGAACAACTCCCGTCTTTCGTTGCTAAATTCTCCTAATTCAACTATTTAGCTAAATTAGGAAGTAAAGAATAAAATTACAATTATGTCTTCTGTCTAATGTCGCATGTTCAAATTTTGAGTGTATTTATTCTATGTTATGACGATTTTGGGTAATGTGACGTAAGCAGTGACGTAGTTTTTGTTACAGACAAAAACTGGAAGCGAATCTCCATTATTAATAGAGATTATTATTATTATTATTATTATTATTTGTTTCGTTATTATTATTATTATTATTATTATTATTATTATTATTATTAAAAATATGATAAGAAACAAAGAGAGTCGAGGAAATTCTGAACACCACACAGTCGTCATTGCAAGTAAAGGAGATGTCATTAAATATTGAATGTTGTTTATCGATTTGTGGTCAATTTCTGACGAATTAGTCTGTAAATTTAGGTACAGGCGAATATCTTTCTTCGCTCAAGAGTCTTATTTGTTCGTTTGTTTACAGCCCTTTTCGGGTCATTTAATGCCAAAAACAAGTCATTTTGATAAAAGTTTTCACTTGGACACATGGTTAGTATTATTTATATCATTCGGACTATTGTCCTCATCTTCATTGTTATTTGTAAAACTTTTCGGCCGATGTACCCTCCGACCTTGTTCAGGTATTTCTAGTCAGACTCGGGAACCTTCTCGGACTCTGGAACTTTCTTGTCGTAATCGGAAACCTTCTTGTCATAACCGGGAGCCATCACGCAACTTTGAACCCAATAAATACCCTTTAGACAATAAATACATGAAGAAGGCCGGAGGGCTCACCGGCCGAAACTTTGTACAGATAACAATAGTTATAATAATACAAATAATACTAATTATCAAGCCTCATCTAAAAAAATTCAGAGAAATTGGACACGTGGCGTAGTGGATATAGGCGTTGGTTTCATACAGTTCTAAGTGACAGTTATCTCTAAGCTGCAGGTTCAATCCTGGTCAAGGACTACAGTAACATAGAATAATAATCAACACAGCTTAACACTTGTACCCAATCATGGTTAGCGGAATGAGAACAGTATACCCTCGTGGATTGAATAAAGGGTTGGGTTCAAAGTTCTGTGAAGACCCCCGATTACGACATAGAGGTTCTAAGTGACAGTTATCTCTAAGCTGTAGGTTCAATCTTAGTCAAGGGTGACAGTAACATAGAATAATAATTGACACAGCTTAACACTTGTACCCAGTAAAAGTTAGAGGATTGAGAACAGTATACTCCCGTGGATTGAATAAAGGGTTAGGTTCAAAGTTCCGTGATGGCTCCCAATTACGACAAGAAGGTTCCCGGGTTCGAAGAGAAGGTTCTCGATTTCGAAAGGTTCCCGAGTCTGCCAAAAAATCCTTGCAGAAGGCTGGTGGACACATTGACCAAAACGTTGTACAGATAACAATAAAGATGAGGAAACCAGTCTAAATAATCCAAATAATACTAAACCCTTATTAATAATGGGTTTCCAAACTATTTGGTCGTTGAACAAATAGTACTAATAATTAACAATAAGAATAAAATAAATGATTAAATCTATAGACAAGGAACGAAAAGGAGTGAAAAAGAGAGGAAAGAACCCGCCACGGAAAAGAGAGCCAAAAGGAAGGAGAGACAACAAACAACTCCAACAAGCATCACTGTTTGTTTGCAGTAACTGCTCCAGAGACTGCCATTCTAAAATTGGTCTGCTCAGCCACTAACGCAATTTTAAAAAATGGACACTACGCCATCATCTTTAGTAGAGGGAAGGATGCCAACCAATAAAATAATAATAAAATCTCTATTAATAATGGAGATTCGCTTCCGGTTTTTGTCTGTAACAAAAACTACGTTACTGCTTACGTCACATTACCCCAAATCGTCATATAATAGAATAAATACACTCAATATTTGAACATGCAGCATTAGACAGTCCTTGTTGTTTTTTAAAACAAGTTTCAATAAATACATGACTGGTATTATACATCTATATATAGTTTGTTTTATTTTAATACATATTCAAAGTTTAAATTTCAAATTGTTTTATTTTTTAATCCTTTAATGAATTTGATGATTTTATTTACTTGGGGTTGACATTGAATTTTTAACTCCAACCCCTCTGGCAATATGTTTCAAAAATCTATTTCTACATCACCGGGAGGGTGTTTCTTTTTTTTATTTTGCTAGTTAATTTAGACTATCATTCATATATAATATAGATTACACTTATCTGAGACTATCTATTAATATTAATAATGGGGATTGTCTGTATTTCTGTCTGTAACAAAAACTACGTCATAGCT
>CM042178.1:21615420-21631740 GCA_023376005.1 Doryteuthis pealeii
TCTGCTTAAAATTGACCGTATTACATCCTGCTTGTGTGGAGGGATATATATATATATATTAATAAGGCCGGTTTAGCTCAGTCGGTAGAGCGTTCGGCTAGGAATCCCAAGGTTCCTGGTTTGCTACTGGCCCTCGCCAACTCAGCTTATGAGTAGCACATGGATCTGTGCGGTAAAGTAGGGAGCCGATGGTAGATGTGGCGCCCAACCTCAGACGCTAAAATAATCTCCTTGGTCTAGCGCTATTGAAAAGGGGATAGACTCCCTCGCTGTCTGGCTGATACCGATATTAGGCGGCCCCGACGACTTTACTTTATATATATATATATGAAATGAAATAGAAAAACAATATATTTTATGCTACAGGACGTGTAAAAGCAAAGCTGGTCTTCTGAGCCATTTGCGTACTCACAACCGAACTTTGTAGAAGTGGCCTTCTTCTGGGAAGAAGTGGCAATCACTATATATATATATATATATATATATATATATATATATATATATATATATATATATTTGGTTAAACATCACAGAATCCTTATTGTTTTCAAACTTTTCTTTTTTTTTTCAAGTTCCCTAACAAAACACACCCATCTATCTATCTATCTATCTATCTATCTATATATATATATATATATATATATTGCAGATATTATGGGTGTTATATTTCTATGCGGATAGTGCTTAATATCATTGATATATCATTTATATTTGCGTAATAGTAGCGTTGACATGGAGTCAAAATGTCCATGTCCATAACAGCGGCTACCCGGCATCGCCTGGGTAGAAGGGGAATTTTTTAAAAGTTAGTCCCGCAGATCCATTATTACTGAATCGTGAGTTGAATCCTCGTGGGATGCCTCATTTAAATCCCTATGTAAAAAAAAAAAAAAAGAAAAAAAAAGACCTTGCATTGATCCAGCTACTCTGAAAAGTAATATTAAAGTTAGTCCCGCGGATCCATTATTACTGAATCGTGAGTTGAATCCTCGTGGGATGCCTCATTTAAATCCCTATGTAGAAAAAAAAAAAAAAGACCTTGCATTGATCCAGCTACTCTGAAAAGTAATATTAATGTCTACTTTCTAAAATATTAAATTAAAAAAATCATTTAGATTTTATTTTTAATAGATTGCTCGAAGAAAGAATAATTATTCGTAGACGGAGTACTTTCGGTTCTTTTTCGCACCATTATAACCACGATATTGAAGTAGTTACTTGTTGCTGTGCCGGTCACTAATGTACTATCGTGACTGACTAACCGGCGAAATTTATTTTTTAAAAAATAAGAAAGAAACTTAGAGTAAAAAAAAAAAAAAAATGTGTGTATATTTTTTAAAGAGAGTATCATAAAATCGGTCATCGTATTGGCTGGGTCATATCAGTCGACACGTGTTTCACAGTGCGAGTATCATCCCGTGAGAATTTTGCTAAGTGTCTCTGGTCAATGACCGTTCGAGCATTTCATAGGCATAGGTCGTGTATTTGTTTATTCATTTATCTATCTTTTTATCTCTCTCTCTCTCTCTCTCTCTCTCTCTCTCTTATATATATATATATATATATATATATATATATATATATAAACAACATTTTCTGTTAACGTTTATAAAGTGTTCGGAGTTCACTTAGTGAATGTTGGGTTTGTGGGGTG
Source organism: Doryteuthis pealeii (assembly GCA_023376005.1). Classification (NCBI taxonomy): domain Eukaryota; kingdom Metazoa; phylum Mollusca; class Cephalopoda; order Myopsida; family Loliginidae; genus Doryteuthis; species Doryteuthis pealeii. Next base: position 21,617,075 of record CM042178.1, read on the forward strand.
TGTGGGTAGGAGTGTAGGAATGACGTATTTATTAATATCATAAAAGCCACGTGATGAGATTGCAACATATTTGTTTATTCTGGGAAATTTTCCTTGCCTCGCCTATTGTCGTCAATTCAAATCTAGTTTATCAGTTCGTTCACACCATATATTGTTTTTTTTTTTTTTTTTTTTTTTTTTTTAGTTATTTCTAATTGAATTAAAATTAGATTTAGCGCCCTAACAAAGCCGCCATTTTAATCAATTATCTGACATATGTAAATGTATAAAAATGGAATTAAACCCGACAGTTTAACGTATAGATAAAATAAAAGTTATGCCTTTGTTGTTTTTAATTGAAATAGCAAAAAGTAACCACCTTCCGGGCAGTGTAAGAATTTTTTATTTTTTTAAAGATATTGCCTAAGTGGGGTGGAGTTAAAAAATTCAATGTCAGAGGTTTTTTTTTCATCATAAGGGTACTTCGATGTCAAATTATCCAGAAAAAAGTAAAATTGTCACCCACCCCCTTCAATTTTTCTGAATCTATTTTTCAGGTGTTAACATTAGACAATCCCCAAAATTTTAGCTTCCAATTCCCAAAATTGGCGGAGTTATGTCGATTTTTAGCTCTCCAAATTTGTTGTGGTTGGTGAAAAATGTCGACTTTTTGTCATCTATTTTTGTCTGTAAAATGAGTTCTAGAGCTTCCCTACTACTAAAAATTGGTTTATAAAAGCAGTTTTGCCCAAGGAATCCAAAAATACCATTAAAAAAGTCTTAAAGTCAACGAATTTTAAGTTATTGAGGATTTCTAATTTTTTCATAGCAAGATCAATATCCCGATGTGGCACTGCATCTACGACACCAATTTTTTCTATTATTATTTCACATATATTGAACATTATTTGAACCAAAAAGATATTTTGATATTTGCTCAGAGCCAAAGCTACAGCATCAGTTAAAATTTTGCAAATCAGAAATCATTAATAACTTAAAATTGGTTAATTTTAAGACTTTGATTACAAAAAGTTGACATTTTTCGCACCTCCCCTCAAATTAGGAGAGCTAAAAATCGACGTAACTCCGTCTGAATTTTTTAGATGAGACTTGATAATTTGTATCATTTAGATTATCTGGACTGTTGTCCTTATCTTTATTGTTATATACCCAACAGTTAGACACATGGTGCAACGGATATAAGGGTTGAGCTAATAGAGTTCTGAGTGACAATCATCTGTAGGTTACAGGTTCAATCCTGACCATGGGCGATAATAACATAGAATACTTAACACAGCTTAACACTTGTACCCGGTCATGGTTAACAGAATGAGAACAATCTACCCCAATGGATTACAGGAGGAGTAGTTGGTGTATTCTACATCCCTGGCCAAAAGGGTGGATTTAAACTTGGGTCACCGTGTCCATTTCCTGCGATGATAACCATTGCACTAAAAACGTCTCCTTGTGTTTTATCAGTAATTTAGAAATCAATCCCAGACAAGATGAGGTTTGATAATTTTTTATGGTTTAGATTTTTCAGACTGATATTCTCATCTCCAGTTGGACACATGGCGTATCAGATATAAGTGTTGAGTTAATACAGTTCTAAGTGTCAATAATCTGGTGGTTGCAGGTTCAATCAGGCGAGAACAACATAAAATACTTAACATAGCTTAAGATTTGTACAGTTAAAACCCAGAATTACACCATATCTCAAAACTTTCTGGAATTGGAAACTCAAATTTAGGCGATTGGTTTAACTTTAACTTTAACTTTAACTTTAACATAATTCACACTTGGACAAAAATTTCAGAAAAATTGTAGGGGTGGGTGACTTGGTCTGGATGATTTGATATGGAACTAGAAGCGGCTACCCGGCATCGCCTAGGTAGAGGGGATAAAAAATAAGGTAGTCTCACAGATCCATTATTGTTGAATCGTGAGTTGGATCCTCGCAGGATACCAAATTACAACCACTACACAAAAAAAACAATGAGTTGATCCAGACACTCAGAAAAGAAAAATTAATGTCTCTTATTTAAAATATTGTCAAAAATAAAATCCATGCTGTTGTCATTTAAATCTTATTTAAAAAAAATTTAAATCTACGTTGTTTTTACCCAAAAAGCAAGATTTGGTGAAAGTGAATGTGTGTATATATATATTTACTTTGTTATTAATTGTTTTATTTTCATAGATTTCTCCGGATATACATACATACACATAAGTAATTAAAATAATCAAATTTATTAAGGGAGTAAAAAAACAAACATTTTGAAATGAAACTTAGTTCTGTCCCCCTGTTGCACGCATCTATTAATTATTAATTAAATAATCATTTTGAATATTTTACACATAAATTTTACACAAAATCATTGGTATTTATTAGCAAACATTCGGTTAAATTCTTGTTACTGAAAAAAAAAAAAAAAAAAAAAGGGCGAGAATAAAAAATATTTTAAAAAATCGATTACAAATTTCGCAAAATTTTTTTTCAATTCAAAGTAATACAATTTTTTAATCAATTTCATAGTTTATATAGTTTATTTATTCAAGAAATATATAGTTTATTTATTACAATGGAAAGGATTCAAACGTTGAATTATAAAGAACATCTTTTATTTATTTTATCAATATAAATTGTTCTTTATTCTATGTATTGACGATTTTGGTAATTGTGACGTAAGCAGTGACGTAGTTTTTGTAACAGACAAATAGAGACCGAATCTCCATTATTAATAGATTAGATTTAGCGCCGTGACAAAGCCGTCATTTTAACCAACTATCTGACATATGTAATTGTATAAAAATGGAATTAAATCCGACAGTTTAATGTATAGATGAAGAAAAAACAATTGTATATATTGTGCTAACAAGCGCCTGTTTCGACTCTGTGAAGTTATTAAAAGGTAATTCAAATGAAATTATTTCGATTTTTAAGCTTAGGATAAAATCCTTATATTTTGTTTCATCTTTTAAAATTGACATATTTATCTCAATTTTCCTTGCTATATATATATATACATATATATATATATATATATATAACTGGGATTTAACTTTGTGCAAATCTGGCTATGAACGTTTGTTGCTTATGTTCCATTTGGTTTTTACATTGTCAAGTTAACATCTAATGTCATAAATACAGACATAAGATGGAAAGTGAGCATCCACTTATAGCCCCCCCCGGATTGGATCCCAAAATTAATTTATTTCTAATTAATTGACAAATTTTATGATCTACCATTGGATGTTAGAAACTGATCCTAAAAAATTAGATCTTACATAACACTTAATCATCAACATAATCTCTTACTTTGTCTGCATTTTAAACCTGTGTTCATTTCTAGCTCATATAGATTGCACATTAAACAGCTGAGTGGTAGTAAGTGTTATGGTTCCCATCTATGGTTTAAATAGAATAAAATGAGCTTTAAAAAAATGTTTAAAAAAAATTGACTACCCATCTAAAATATTATTTGAATTACATTTTATAAACTTCATAGAGTAGAAACAGGCGCTTGTTAGCACAATATATACTATTGTTTTTTCTTGATCTATATCCTAATCTGACATTTTAATGGCATGCCAACTCATTTGGAGTTATTTCATGCCTAGAGGTTTGGGAATCGAGTTCATTGTGGTTCATATTTAGATTTTTGTGTAGCTTTTTCTTAATTAAATTTTTTTTTTTTAATTCTACAATTTTCTTTTTTGAATCAGCATTATGACATGTAGAAATTTGGGTTATTTTCACCTTTAGTTGGCTAAATTCCTAGCAAATAAGGCAATTAGAGTAACCTCCCTTGACTTTCACTTTTCACTAAGCCGGTAGCTATTTTTAAAGTCTCCGTGCGAAATAAACAAATCTCAGAAACATTTCTCGAAAACAATACAACTGCATGCTTTAACACAAAAATATAATAAAATGTGTTCTCAATAACAATTAAATTCATTTCAGATAATTTTAGGCTAGGAATTTAGCCAACTGACTTTCACTTTGGAACAAGGTGGTAGCCATTTTGACTGTGTCCGTGCCAAATAAACAAATCTTGGAATCGTTTCGAAAACAATACAACTGCATGCTTTAACACAAAAATATCATAAAATGTGTTCTTAATAACAATTGAGTTCATTTCAGATAATGCACACGTACAATTTTATGCTAAGAATTTTAATAACTAAAGGTTAAAATTACCGATATTTGATTAATAGAATTATTGATTGATTTTAATGGCATGCCATACAATCTGGAGTTATGTTATGTTTCGAGGTTTGGGAATCGCGTTCATTGTACGTTCATATTTAGATGTTTTGTTTAGATTTTTCACAAGAGTTTTTTCTATAAAAATCTGTCATGTTTGATGTTTTGAACCAAGTCTCCAATAGGCACCCCAAATCATCAAGTTAATTAATGACAGGTTCATATTTTAACTCGTCACCGAGAACTTCGAAAATAAACGAACAGACGATTTTTTACACTTATATTGTATCTGACAAAATCAATTTTTACAAATTGTATGATACTATTTCTGAACAACATTTTATTTAAATGAACATAAAAAATATTTTGTAAATAAAAACTGTATTTTTATTTAGATAAACATAATTGCATTTCTCTTCTGATTAAGTAAAAACTATTTGAGTATAAAAATGTCTGTTTTTTAAAAAATATTTGGAAGTGTTGAAAAATATTCATAAATTTCTGATTAAAAAGTATTCATTTAAAAAAAAGATTTTGCTATTGAATTTTAATTTGATTATGTGTACCAACCATCTATTTATCCAATTTATCGTAAGTTCAACATCTCCATAAACTTCTGATTAAAATCGTTTGTTTACAAATTTTTGTAAGCGGAAGTTATCGGCGACGAGTTAAAATGTGAACCTTTCATTAAGTTGATGATTTGGAGTGCCTATTGGAGAATTGATCTGATGTTTTAATTGATTTTAATGGCATGCCTGTGTTTCTTTTAACATATATTTATGTCGAAATCAAAAGCCATGGGTTTTATTGCCAATCTTAAAATTTTGGAAGACGTGACTTTTAGTAATTCTCTTCTGGGGTTGAATATAAACTCCATAGGTTAATGGTCTGACTTTAACAAGAATCTTTTTCACAACAAAAAATTTCTCCTACGTTCTGTGCTTCAAACTATTGCCAATGCTTCTTTCTCAATATTTGAGTAGTTATCTTCTACTGACGTTAGTTCTCTCGTTAGGTACATAATTGGATGACCTTCTTGAGATAGAATTGCAGCAATTGAATGTTCAGTTGCGTCTGTCGTCAAAGTCACTTCCTTTCTGGGATCAAATATTTTTGTTATGGATTTTCTTATTAGAGCCATTTTTAAAACTTTCAAAAGCTATATTTTGACTTTGAGTCTATTTAAAATCGATTTATTTTTATGCCTAGAGGTCTATTGATTTTAATGGTATGTCAAACCCATCATGAGTTATTTTATGCCTAGAGGTTAGGGAATTGCATTAATTGCACATTCCTATTTACATGTTAGTGTTGTTTCTTGAGAGTTTTTGTTTTCAAGATTCAATAGATGGATAGATAGAATTATTGATTGATTTTAATGGCATGTCAAACCCATCATGAGTTATTTTATGCCTAGATTTTGGTTTTGGTTTTGTTTTGTTTTACGGCATATCAACCTCAGTGGGTCATTCAATGACAACAAAGTTTTGAAATAAATCAATTCTTAATGGATAATACAATTAATTTATAAATACATTTTTCTATTTAACCCATAGATGGGACCCTAACAGGTACTACCACTCCGGGTTAGAGTGGACCAGGGAGAAATGGTGATGAAGGGGTGCTCCACATTCCCCAAACCTCCAAAACTGGAACCTCACCATCAGATAGAGTTTAACCTCATTCCAAGGACATGTAGACCTGCAGCCACCGCCTTCTAGCACCCATATAATAAAAAGGGTTGGGGAAATCATACAGGTGCTAGGGCTTGACGTGACCAGCTGATTGATCGGAGGTAGCCTCTCCGACCGCCCGTCTAGCCCAAGATAGGGCCAAAGTGGAGTATTGCAAGTCATGAACTGCTCATCCGCCTGGGCTCTATCCTTAAGCATCACGGGTCGCCACCCACGGCCAACAGGTGGCCCCATTGTGGGAGTCTTACCCCCCTGCAGAGGTGCAGTCGGTGCATTCTAACGCCCCACCGACAGGGCGGTGAGTCTATTTAATATCGATTTATTTTATGCCTAGAGGTCTATTGATTTTAATGGTATGTCAAACCCATCATGAGTTATTTTATGCCTAGAGGTTAGGGAATTGCATTCATTGCACATTCCTATTTACATGTTAGTGTTGTTTCTTGAGAGTTTTTGTTTTCAAGATTCAATAGATGGATAGATAGAATTATTGATTGATTTTAATGGCATGTCAAACCCATATCGAATTATTTCTTGCCTTGACGTTTGGGAATCGCGTTCATTGTACGTTTAAATTCAGATTTTTTTGTTTGCTGTTTCTCGTGTGTTTTTATTTTCTCGATCGACAGCCTGGAATATTGTTGTACCGGCCGTTCCTACAGTGGAGAATATACACCGGTTCTCACTATAAATAGTGAGACATCGAGTGAAAAGGTTGTACTGTTACCGTTTAACGGCAAGCTAGCCGTTCCTGTACCATTATTGTAAATACACTTGTCTTATTTTACCCTACCTCGACTTGACTTCTTTTTTACTGTTGGATTAACATCACAACAAATATGTAAGAGATTTAATTGATAGATGAATTTATTGATTTTTATGGCATGTCAACTCATATAGGGTTATGTAATACCTAGAGGTTTGACAATCGCGTTAATTGTGCGCTCATATTTAGATCTTTGTGTAGTTTTTTTCTCAAGGGGTTTTTAATCGACATTTTAATCGATATTATGATAGATAGATCTACTGAATGACTTTAATGGCATGTCAATTCATATCGAGTTATTTTATGCCCAGAGGTTTGGGAATCGCGTTCATTATACATTTTTATCTAGATTTTTAGTTCTTTCTTAAAAGTTATATATATGTATTTAATTCGACATGCTGACGTATGTCTGGATTTGATAGATTAATAGAATTATTGATTTCAATGGCATACCAATTATTTGAATTAGAGTTATTTTATGCTTAGAGGTTCGGGAATCGCGTTCATTGTAGGTTCATATTCATTTTCTGTGTAGCTTTTATCTAATTTAAAAAAAAAATCGACATTCTGACATAGATAAGAGATTTAATTGATAAATAGAATTATTGATTAATTCTAATGACATGTCAATCCATATGGAGTTATTTTATGCCTAGAGGTTTGGGAATCGCGTTCATTGTACGTTCATATTTATATTTTTTGTGAACCTCTTAAAAGTTATAATTTTTTAAATCGACATGCTGACTTGGGAGATTTGATAGATTTATTGGTTTTAATGGCATGCAGAGTCATACAGAGTCATACAGAGTCATTCTATGCCTAGAGGTTTGAGAATCGCGTTCATTGTACGTTCAGATTTGCATTTTCTGTGTAGCTGTTTCTTAAAACTTTCATTTGAAATTTCAGAAATGTTTCATAGTGCTGATCTTTGAGGCCAGTGAAATAAGTAACCGCTACTAAGGTTCTACACAATACGTTTTTTCCCCACGATATTATATGGTTATTGAATCGGTGGGATACAATGCGTCTCTTATCTACAACAAAAATAAAAGAATAAATTTGGTCAGTTTCAAATACTGACCTATATTTCGGCTCCAATGTGTTTCCATGTCAACCGTAACCTGAAATATCAAACAATTGCGATTGTTTTCAAAAGACCGTGTAGTGACGAAACGGAAGTGACGTCATCACCGGAAGTCTGGGTTATTAATGATGCAGATTCTCTTCTACAAAGATATTTTACACACATTTTGCGCGTTTTTTTTTCTCTTTCAACCTCGTTTTTATTTTTTATTTTTTATTGTAATCGTAATTCGTTTTCTTTCTTTTTTTTCTTCATATTAAAAAATGTTACCCTCCTTAGTCTCTTCCTTTTCTTCATCAATGTCTTTTTCTATTCTATACTTCCCTTTCTTTTCTTTTCTTTTCTTTCTTTCTTTCTTTCTTTCTTTTTTTTCTTCTTTCTAGCAATGATTTCTTTTGAATATTTTTTATGTTTCCTTTTCTCTCTTTCTTTTTCTATAAAATATTTCTTCCTTTTTTTCTTTTTTTCTTTTTTTCTTTCTTTCTTTCTTTCTTTCTTTCTCAAAGCAGTGTTTATTTTTTCTTTCTTTCTTCGTTTTTTTTTCTAAAATCATTCATTCTTTCTTTCTTTCGTTTTGTGCCTCGCTTTCTTTCACAAAGAAATTTTTATCCATTCTTTTTTCTTTCTTTGTTTTTCTCTAAAATATTTCTTTTTTTCTTTCTTTCTTTCTTTCTTTCTTTCTTCTTTCTTTCTAACCCCTCTTTTCTACTCTCTATTACTCTCTGCTTATTCTCTTTCTTTCTTTCTTCTTTCTTTCTTTCTTTCTTTTTCTTTCTTTCTAACCCCCTCTTTTCTACTCTCTTTTACTCTCTTCTTATTCTCTTTCTTTCTTTCTTTCTTTCTTTCTAACCCCCTCTTTTCTACTCTCTATTACTCTCTGCTTATTTTCTTTCTTTCTTTCTTTCTTTCTTTCTAACCCCCTCTTTTCTACTCTCTGCTTATTCTCTTTCTTTCTTTCTTTCTTTCTTTCTTTCTTTCTTTCTTTCTAACCCCCTCTTTTCTACTCTCTATTACTCTCTGCTTATTCTCTTCTTTCTTTCTTTCTTTCTTTCTTTCTTTCTAACCCCTCTTTTCTACTCTCTATTACTCTGCTTATTCTCTTCTTTCTTTCTTTCTTTCTTTCTTTCTAACCCCTCTTTCTACTCTCTATTACCCTCTGCTTATTCTCTCCCCTCTCTCTCCCTCTCTTCTTTCTTTCTTTCTTTCCTTCTTTCTTTATAATCCCTCTTTTCTACTCTCTATTACTCTCTGCTTATTCTCTTTCTTTCTTTCTTTCTTCCTTTCTCAAAGCAGTGTTTATTTTTTCATTCTTTCTTCGTTTTTTTCTAAAATCATTCTTTCTTTCTTTCTTTCTTTCTTTCTAACCCCTCTTTTCTACTCTCTATTACTCTCTGCTTACTCTCTCTCTCTCTCTCTCTCTCTCCATCTCTCTTCTCTCTCTCTCTCTCTCTCTCTCTCTCTCTCTCTTTCATTTCTTTCTTTCTTTCTTTCTAGCAATGATTTCTTTTGAATATTTTTTTATGTTTCCTTTTCTCTCTTTCTTGTTATATTTCTGTCCTTCCTGTTCTTCCTGTTCTTCCTGTTCTTTTTTTCTTTCTTTCTATTTCCGCCCTTCCCTCTCCTTTCTTTCTGTCTGTCTGTTTGTCTGATCGATTTTTTCCAATCCTCTGATGAACAAATTGATCGATTAAACACTTTTTTTTTTACTGCCGAGGCTACCAAGAAGACAAAAGGAGTCAACAATAGGGACGGGTCGAAGAGGCATCGAAGGCTCCCATATCTTTATGTCATACGTCCTGCATCTGTTGCTATAGCAACTAGAACTCCCTTAAGCAGCTATAGTTGTCAATATGCATAACATTATCCGGTGAATATTTTTTTTTTGTGCTACAGGCTAAAAAAAGGGCATTCTGACCCCGTTTCAAATTAAAGCTTTCCTTCTCCCCAGTTGGTTGTTGGTTTTTAGGTTGGTTGGTTGGATTTTTACGGCATGTTAACTTTTGTGTTATTTTATGCGAAAGACATATGCATAATATTATGTGGTGGATATTTTACTACATCTCCCCACTGGCTAAAAATGTGCATTTTAACCCCGTTTAAAATTAAAGCTTTCCTTCTTCCCGGCTGGTTGTTGGTTTTTAGGTTGGTTGGTTGGTTGGCTGGTTGGATTTTTACGGCATGTAAAATTTTGGGTTATTTTATGCGATAGACATGCATAATATTATGTGGTGGATATTTTACTACTTCTTCCCACGGGCTAAAAATGTGCAATTTAACCCCGTTTCAAATTAAAGCTTTCCTTCTCACCGGCTGGTTGTTGGTTTTTAGGTTGGTTGGATTTTACGGCATGTCAACCTTTGGGTAATTTTATGCGATAGACATATGCATAATATTATGTGGTAGATATTTTACTACTTCTTCCCACTGGCTAAAAATGTGCATTTTAACCCCGTTTAAAATTAAAGCTTTCCTTCTCCCCGGTTGGTTGTTGGTTTTTAGGTTGGTTGGGTTTTACGGCATGTCAACCTTTCGGTTATTTTATGCAAAAGACATATGCATAATATTATGTGGTGGATATTTTACTACTTCTTCCCACTGGCTAAAAATGTGCAATTTAACCCCGTTTCAAACTAAAGCTTTCCTTCTCCCCGGTTGGTTGTTGGTTTTTAGGTTGGTTGGGTTTTACGGCATGTCAACCTTTGGGTTATTTTATGCAAAAAGACATATGCATAATATTATGTGGTGGATATTTTACTACTTCTTCCCACTGGCTAAAAATGTGCAATTTAACCCCGTTTCAAACTAAAGCTTTCCTTCTCCCCGGTTGGTTGTTGGTTTTTAGGTTGGTTGGGTTTTACGGCATGTCAACCTTTGGGTTATTTTATGCGATAGACATATGCATAATATTATGTGGTGGATATTTTACTACTTCTTCCCACTGGCTAAAAATGTGCAATTTAACCCCGTTTCAAACTAAAGCTTTCCTTCTCCCCGGTTGGTTGTTGGTTTTTAGGTTGGTTGGGTTTTACGGCATGTCAACCTTTGGGTTATTTTATGCGATAGACATATGCATAATATTATGTGGTGGATATTTTACTACTTCTTCCCACTGGCTAAAAATGCAATTTAACCCCGTTTCAAACTAAAGCTTTCCTTCTCCCCGGTTGGTTGTTGGTTTTTAGTTGGTTGGATTTTTACGGCATGTTAAATTTTGGTTATTTTATGCCAAAGACATATGCATAATATTATGTGGTGGATATTTTACTACTTCTTCCCACTGGCTAAAAATGTGCAATTTAACCCCGTTTCAAACTAAAGCTTTCCTTCTCCCCGGTTGGTTGTTGGTTTTTTAGTTGGTTGGATTTTTACGGCATGTTAAATTTTGGGTTATTTTATGCAAAGACATATGCATAATATTATGTGGTGGATATTTTACTACTTCTTCCCACTGGCTAAAAATGTGCAATTTAACCCCGTTTCAAACTAAAGCTTTCCTTCTCCCCGGTTGGTTGTTGGTTTTTTAGTTGGTTGGATTTTTTACGGCATGTTAAATTTTGGGTTATTTTATGCAAGACATATGCATAATATTATGTGGTGGATATTTTACTACTTCTTCCCACTGGCTAAAAATGTGCAATTTAACCCCGTTTCAAACTAAAGCTTTCCTTCTCCCCGGTTGGTTGTTGGTTTTTAGTTGGTTGGGTTTTACGGCATGTCAACCTTTGGGTTATTTTATGCAAAAAGACATATGCATAATATTATGTGGTGGATATTTTACTACTTCTTCCCACTGGCTAAAAATGTGCAATTTAACCCCGTTTCAAACTAAAGCTTTCCTTCTCCCCGGTTGGTTGTTGGTTTTTAGGTTGGTTGGGTTTTACGGCATGTCAACCTTTGGGTTATTTTATGCAAAAGACATATGCATAATATTATGTGGTGGATATTTTTACTACTTCTTCCCACTGGCTAAAAATGTGCAATTTAACCCCGTTTCAAACTAAAGCTTTCCTTCTCCCCGGTTGGTTGTTGGTTTTTTAGTTGGTTGGGTTTTACGGCATGTCAACCTTTGGGTTATTTTATGCGATAGACATATGCATAATATTATGTGGTGGATATTTTACTACTTCTTCCCACTGGCTAAAAATGTGCAATTTAACCCCGTTTCAAACTAAAGCTTTCCTTCTCCCGGTTGGTTGTTGGTTTTTTAGTTGGTTGGATTTTTACGGCATGTTAAATTTGGGTTATTTTATGCCAAAGACATATGCATAATATTATGTGGTGGATATTTTACTACTTCTTCCCACTGGCTAAAAATGTGCAATTTAACCCCGTTTCAAACTAAAGCTTTCCTTCTCCCCGGTTGGTTGTTGGTTTTTTAGTTGGTTGGATTTTTACGGCATGTTAAATTTTGGGTTATTTTATGCCAAAGACATATGCATAATATTATGTGGTGGATATTTTACTACTTCTTCCCACTGGCTAAAAATGTGCAATTTAACCCCGTTTCAAACTAAAGCTTTCCTTCTCCCGGTTGGTTGTTGGTTTTTAGTTGGTTGGATTTTTACGGCATGTTAAATTTTGGGTTATTTTATGCCAAAGACATATGCATAATATTATGTGGTGGATATTTTACTACTTCTTCCCACTGGCTAAAAATGTGCATTTTAACCCCGTTTCAAATTAAAGCTTTCCTTCTTCCCGGCTGGTTGTTGGTTTTTAGGTTGGTTGGTTGGTTGGTTGGATTTTTACGGCATGTTAACTTTTGTGTTATTTTATGCGAAAGACATATGCATAATATTATGTGGTGGATATTTTACTACTTCTTCCCACTGGCTAAAAATGTGCATTTTAACCCCGTTTCAAATTAAAAGCATGTTGTGTAATGGTTAACGTCGTAGAAAATGAACCCGGTGAGACGAGTTCAAATCTTGGATGGTGCTGTTTTCACTTCTCAATGCCATTGGGAAAGGTGTGAATCTAACTATTCACCCTCCAGCTATGGGTAAATAGTAGGACAGACTGGGTTCTTTAACCTTGGCTAGGAAACCAGTCTAGTAGAAATAAAAATTGTGAATTCAAACCCGTTAAACTCCGCTGAAGAAATTGACCTTGTGACGCATCCGACTCGTGCCGAGGTGTTAGTAAAGATATTCAAATTCAAGCTTTCCTTTTCTCCGGTTGTTTGATGGTTTTCGGATAGGTTGGTTGGTTGGATTTTACGGCATGTCAACCCTTGTAGGTTTATTCATTTAAAAAAAAAATCTATTTAACCCATAAATTTCAAGTAAAGATCACGGCTAGATGGGTGATCGGAAGAACCCCTCCGATCAATCGGCTGGTCACGTCAAGCCCTAGCACCTATATGATTGCCCCAATCCTATTACCCTAAAGTCATTATAGTGATTTTCTAAATAAAATTGTTGTTTAGGTCAAATCATGATATGTGAGAGAACATAAAACAAATTTGCTATTTCATATTAATAGGAGGAGAGTATTTATTTTATGTTCTCTAACATATTTAAATACTCATTTTGATTTGACTTAAACAACAATTTTATTTAGAAAATCACTATAATGACTTTATTAACAAATTAATAAATTAACCACCAACAAATCATACATACGTATAATTTCTATTTAAAAAAAATAAATGAATAAATAAAATCCCTCATGCTTTTTAAAATTTAGAATTCCACAAAACTTCTCTCCGCGTCAAAATCTGTTCGCATGCGATATGACGTCATTAACCGTCTTTCTCGACCGCGTCTGAACGTGAATTTAAAAAAAGAAAAGTTCTTTTTTCGAACATTTCAAAGATTCTCCGCTTTTTCCAACGAATTTCATTTAAAATAAGGATTTACTCTGATGAAGGTCGAATTTTCTTTGTGTGCGGAACATTTCTAAATTTTTTCTATTATCATTTCATTTCATTTGATTATTTAAAAATAATAATAGTTTGAATGATGTCGGGGTAGCCTAAAGTCGGTATTAGTCAGATAGCGAGGGAGTCTATCCAATGGCATGGATGATTTGACATAAAATAGGCGTTCGCGTTATATTGGAATTTTCTAATAGTGTTTGTGACAGGATAAGCTTTTCATATCAATGTTTAATTATTCGCCTGAAACTAAAACTAAAATTCTATGTTCAAGAACATCGCACGGATTTTCGGTTTGGGTCTCTGACCTAATTATCCAGTCCCCCACCCCCACACACTAAGTTTTTTTTTTCTGTTATCGATTTTTGTAGAAGGATTTTTGAAGATCGAACATGAACTGCATTTGACTGAGGACATTGAACTCAGCAAAATGAAACGGAGAGATGAAGATGAAGATGAAGAACAAAAGATGGAGGAGAGGCCGATGGGTGGGGTGAGAGATGTTGAATGGATGGGTGGAGTGTGGGGGATCTTCGGAAAGACGGTGTGAAGTGAGAGTGTGTCTTCGTGTGTGTGTGGAGGGGTGACAAGGAGAGAGATAGAGAGTGTGGTAGAGAGAAAGAGGGTTGAGAGAGAGAGAGAGAGAGAGAGGAGAGAGAGAGAGAGAGAGAGAGAGAGAGATGTTGGAGTGTGGGAGATCTTCGGAAAGACTGCGTGGAGTGAGTGCATCTACGTGGATGTGGTGTCACGATGAGAGAGAGGGAGAGAAAGGGAGTGAGATGGGGCGGAAGAGAGAATTAGAGAAGGGGAGGGGAAGAGAGGGATTGGTAGAGAGAAAGAGAGGTTAAGAGAGACAAAGGAGAGAGAGGGAATCAGAGAGAGAGAGAGAGAGAGAGAGAGAGAGATGAGAGGAGAGAGAGAGAGAGAAGAGAGAGAGAGAGAAAGAGAAAGAGAGAAGAGAGAAAGAAAAAGGAAAAAGAAATCACGGGCACAACGCGAAGCACGACAGAAGAGGAGAGAAGAGAGGAGAGAGAGAGAGAGAGAAGAAGAGAAGG
>CM042178.1:21636840-21644340 GCA_023376005.1 Doryteuthis pealeii
TCCAACGATCGTGCCCATTTTCACCGGTAAGCCACCTTTTATCGTTATAAATACATACATATATATATATAATATATATATTATATATATATATATATATATATATATGTTGTGGTGTGTGTGTGTGTGTGTGTATTTCCATATGTATAAGAAAGGGGCGTTCAATATAAGTAATAGACCATAAATATCTAAGTTAGCGAAAACAGATTCAACGGCGCTTGATAACTGTCAATTTCTCGCCTATGCGATTTTCAAATCAAACACTAGGTTGACCAAATGTTGTCATTACCCTTATATATATGGATCTCTCTCTGTCTCTGTTTGTCTGTCTGTCTATCTGTCTGTCTCTATCTATCTATCAACACACCACGATTTTCAAATCAAATCAACACTAGGTTGACCAAATGTTGTCATTACCCTTATATATATGGATCTCTCTGCCTCTGTCTGTCTGTCTGCCTGTCTGTCTCTATCTACCTATCACACACCGCAATTTTCATAGATTTATATAGGTCTCTCTCACCCCTCTCTCTCTCTCTCATTCTTTATGATGGATAGTGGATTTTGGAAAAATTCAAACACTATTTTTTTTCACCTTTCGTATCCGCCTGCGTCGCTGAGTCACAAATATGTGGACGTCCGCAAGCCCTACACTACAACAAAATCGACTCTATTTCTCTTTCTCTTTCTCTCTCTATCACCCCCTCATTCTCTCTCTCTCTCTCTCCTCTCTCTCTCTCTCTCTCTCTCTATATATATATATAATATATAATATATATATATAGAGAGAGAGAGAGAGAGAGAGAGAGAGACATGTGTGTGTGTGTGTGTGTGTTGAAAGGAAAAATAAAGGAAAGAAAATGTTGAATGTATAAAATGGATTTACTAACACGTGTTTTGGCCAGGAGTATGTTCATGTACTCATATATTTTATTTATTATTATTTCAAATATAACATAAAATCTTATTATAATGGAGATTGTGTGTTTTTCTGTCTGTAACCGAAACTATATTAATACTCAAATCACAATTCCCTTAGTTATTGACATCACATTCTCAATGATTTTATTTTTATTTTAACCTCAATTATTAATAAAATTGTTTAACATTATTAATACTGTCAACCATATCTACATACTAACAACATGCAATTATATTTATATATACAACAAAATAGTGGTTTACAGTGTGAAGGGGAAAGCTAATTTGCATATTGATATTAAAAACTCGAATTCAATAAACATGTGCTCAGTGTTATTGATTTCTAACTATTTGGTTTTATTTTAATGAATATAAGCAAAAATCTCTTCAATGAATCTAAAATGAAATCCATTAACAAGTCATTTTATTCTTTACTTCCTATTTTAACTAAATACATAAATTTAAAAAAAAACAATGAAAGACGAGAGTGATGGAAGAGCAAATTTCAGTTGTTCTGCTTTTCGATTATACCCCCTCTGTTTCAAATCTTTTTATCTGCATTCTTATTTAGTTTCATTAGCCTTTCTAATCTAATATATTTGCTAGTAATAATAATATAAAATTATAAAATCTTTAAGCATACAAAGAATAACGGCCTTCATTAGAGTAAAATGTTACACACACACACACACACACACACACACACACACACACACATATATATATATATATATATATATATATATATATATATATATATATATATACTAGCAAATATATGCACCCTCCGGGTGCAAGTATTTAAGTTTTAATGTAATAAAACATTGTATTAAATTAGAAAGGCTAATGAAACTAAATAAGAATACAGATAAAAAGATTTGAAACAGAGGGAGTATAATAAAAGATTTGAAACAGAGGGAGTATAATAAAAAAATGGAACAACTGAAACTTACTCTTCCATCACTCACGTCTTTCATTGTTATTTTTTCTAATTTAAGTATTTAGTTATAAGAGGAAGTAAAGAATAAAATGACAGTTATTTTATCTTGTTAATGGATTTCCTTTAAGATTCATTGAAGAGATTTTTGCTTATATCCATTAAAATAAAACCAAACAGTTAGAAATCAATAATACTAAGCACATATTTATTAAATTCGATTTTTTAATATCAATATGCAAATTAGCCTTTCCGTTCACACTGTAAACCGCTATTTTGTTGTATATATAAATATAATTGCATGTTGTCAGTATGTAGACATAGTTTACAGTATTAATAATGTAAGACAATTTTATTACTAATTGAGGTTTAGATAAAAATAAAATCATGGAGAATGTGATGTCAGTAACTAAGATAATTGTGACTTGAGTAGGAATATAGTTTCGGTTAAGACAGAAAAACACACAATCTCCATTATAATAAGATATATATATATATATATATATATATATATATGTGTGTGTTTGTGTGTGTAATATAATGAAAATAATATCTTTCGTTCAATATTTTCAAATAGACTGACCGACAAAACAAAAGACTCTTACAGTTTTCTTATTCTCTGTTAAATAATTTATTTTCCCTCAAATTAACAAAAGCCCCGATGAAGATCTATTGAAACAATTCGAAACACTGCAGCGTTGGCGAAATAAACATTACTCGTTTTATGAAATTTTTTCAATTGTTCATTATATTACATACTGTTGGATTCACTTCCACTTTCTCTCCCCCCCCCACACACACATATATATATAATATATATATATATATATATATATATATAGAGAGAGAGAGAGAGAGAGAGAGAGAGTGAGATAGAGAGAAAGAGCGAGAGAGTTGATACAAAAAGATAGAAAATATTCATACATACATACATACATACATACATAAGAGAATGAAGTAGATATACAAGGTGTGTCAAAAAAGTATCTATATCTATTTGTATCAAATTTCTCTCCCCCCTCTCCCCCCACACACAAGGCTAATTTGCATATATTGATATTAAGAATTTAATTTTAATAAATATATGCTTAGTATTATTGATTTCTAATTTGTTTGGTTTTATCTTAATGAATATGAGCAAAAATCTCTTTTTTATTCTTTATTTCCTATTTTAACTAAATAGTTAAATTAGGAAAATTTAGCAATGAAAGACAGGAGTCAAGGAAGAGTAGTTTCAGTTGTATTTTTTCAATTATACTCCCCTGCCTACCTGGAAGAATTGCCGCTTTAACTTGTCAGTGAGATCATATTTCCATATGACTGATAATTTGTTTGTGGCCGACCATGCCTTTCCTAATCGCTTTCTGTGGATGAGATATTACTATCTAACTTCCAGGCTGTGTTTATATCAGTGCTGCTGTATGGCTGCACCACTTGGACCCTAACGAAGCGCCTTGAGAATAAGCTAGATGGGAGCTGCACAAGAATGTTGCGTGCGGTCTTGAACAAATCGTGGAAACAGCACCCCACAAGGAAGCAGCTGTATGGCCACCGGCCCCACTCTCACAAACCATCCGAGTGTGACGGACAAGGCATGCTGGACACTGCTGAAGAAGCAAGGACGAGCTCATAAGCGACGTTCTCCTGTGGAAGCCAACACATGGACGTGCTAGTGTGGGCCACCCACCAAGGACCTACATTGACCAACTCTGCGAGGATACTGGATGCCGCACGGAGGACCTCATGAATGATAGAAAAGGTTGGCGAGAGATAGTCATGGATATCCGTGCTAATTGCACCACATGATGATGAGGGTGATGACTCCCCTCTATTTCAAATCTTTTTATCTGCGTTCTTATTTAGTTTCATTAGCCTCTCTAATTTGATGTAATACTTTATTACATTGAAACTTTGATACTTGCACCCGGCGGAGGGTGCATATGTTTGCTAGTATATACAAGGAAAATAAAATTGCAAATGATGCCGATTTTGTGCCTGGTTGCAATAAGTGCAATAGGTCAAAATAATGTTGATATGTCTCTTATTTCGGAAACTGCACACGTATTGATAGGTATATATGATTATTTACGTTTAAACTGAAACACATACCCAGGGTTTTACGTTTTATCTTTCATCAATATATATATATATATATATATATATATATATATATATATATATATATATATATATAATCACTAAAAAGGAAACAGTAAAAAAAAAATAAAAAAAATAAAATGGACGTTATTTTGACTAAATGTTTATCTCGATAAATGTTTCTGATTCCATGTCGCGTTTTTGCGCGAACCGCTCTTTAGGAAAAAGAAAAAAAGAAAAAAAAAAGAAGAAAAATATAAAATAAAATGATTAAAGCAAAAAGCAAAACAAAACAAAACAAAACAAAACAACAACAACAACAACAAAAAAAGAACCCCTAAAAACTAAGTCAAATTCTTCCGTCATAGTTTGGACAGTGGTGGCCTTAGGAAGTCAGTCTCCGATATTTCTCCTCCGACGAAAAAATACCGAAGAAAAATAAAAGATAAATAATATATATAGATAAATAAAAAATAAAAAATAAAAATAAAGAAGTATTAAAAAAAAGGGAAAAAAAGCAAGCTCAGCGATTTATTATTATTTTCATGTGTGTCGCTCCGAATGTAATGTCGCATATTTTATTTTGTTTCGTCAAAACAAAGTCAAAAGTAGAAATTGGTGGTATTGCAGCAGCTGTTGAACCTGTTCTTTGGAATAAAATAAAATAAAATAAAAAATGCCGCCTATTTTATTTTGTTTCGCCAAAACAAAGTCAAAAGTGGAAGTTGGTGGTACTGCAGTAGCTGTTGAACCTGTTCTTTGGAAAAGAGAAAAAAAGTAATATAGAACAAGATAAAAACTGGAAATTCTTTTGTCATTTCTAGGACAGTGGTGGCCTTAGAAAGTCAAAGTTTCCGATATTTCTCCTCCGATGAAAAAATACAGAAGAAAAACGAAAAAATGATAAGAAATATAATATAATATTCTACTAAATTTGTTGACCATTTCATATTGGTTGGTAGCAATATCTCATCTGTGTATCAGAGAGAGAGAGAGAGAGAGAGAGAGAGAGAGAGAGAGAGAGAGAGAGAGAGAGAGTGGTGTGTGTGTGTGTGTGTGTGTCTGAGAGAAAGAAAGAGAGAGTGTGTGTGTGTCATAGAGAGAGAGAGAGAGAGAGAGAGAGAGAGAGAGTGTATGTGTGTCTGAGAGAAAGAAAGAGAATGTGTGTGTGTATCAGAGAGAGAGAGAGAGAGAGAGAGAGAGAGAGAGAGAGAGAGAGAGAGAGAGAGAGAGAGAGAGAGTGTGTGTGTGTCTGAGAGAAAGAAAGAGAGTGTGTGTGTGTGTCATAGAGAGAGAGAGAGAGAGAGAGAGAGAGAGAGAGAGAGAGAGAGAGAGAGAGAGAGAGAGAGAGTGTATGTGTGTCTGAGAAAAAGAAAGAGAATGTGTGTGTGTATCAGAGAGAGAGAGGGAGAGAGAGAGAGAGAGAGAGAGAAGAGAGAGAGAGAGAGAGAGAGAGAGAGTGTGTGTGTGTGTCTGAGAGAAAGAAAGAGAGTGTGTGTGTGTGTGTATAGAGAGAGAGAGAGAGAGAGAGAGAGAGAGAGAGAGAGAGTGTGTGAGAGAGAGAGAGAGTGTGTGTGTGTGTCTGAGAGAAAAAAGAGAGTGTGTGTGTGTGTCATAGAGAGAGAGAGAGAGAGAGAGAGGGAGAGAGAGAGAGAGAGAGAGAGAGAGAGAGAGAGAGAGAGAGTCGAAGGAATATGAGCGGTCTGCTTATTTTCCAAAAAAAAAAAAGATTGCGATGGTTAAATGTATTTACAAACGATGCTATATATCTATATTATCTAGACCCGTGGTGTAATAGTTAGCGTCGTAGAAAATGGACTCGCCGACCCGAGTTCAAATCATGGACGAGGCTGTTGCATTCCACATAGCGCTGATACCCATGGTAAAGGTATGCATCCAATTAATCTCCCTCCAGCTAAGGGAAAATAGTAAACCAGACTGGTCACTTTAACCTTGGAAAGACAACCAGTCTTGGAGAAAGAAAACTCAGAATTTAAACCTGTTAAACTCCGCTGTTGATATATGGAAGGTGATAAGAAATTTGTTATCACAGAATAAGGAGAAAAGCGAGTGGTAGTCCTTGTTATTCATCTTGTTTAAAAAAATTTTGAGGTTTGAAAAAAGCGAAGACGGTTTGAAATGTGACGTCAAATATTCTATTTTACGGCGTGGGTATGGGACGGTGTAAGTGTGTGTATCGAAAGGTAACACTGTGCATTTTTTAGGTGTGTGTGTGTGTGTGTGTGTGTATAAGTCTTTTGCGATAAACGACAGCGGAAATAAATTCCATATATCAACAAATGCCCTGAAGATGATCTAATTAATAGATCGAAACACTGCAGCGTTGACCAATAAACTCACCAATTAACCCATTTAAACCTGTGTTTTTTCATTTTTCTTAATATACTACATATCGTCGGATTCACTTCCTTTTCTTCACATACACACATACACACACACACACACACACACACACACACACACACACACACACACATATATATATATATATATATATATATATATATATATATATGCTACGAATATTCGTATTTGTTATATCAGTAAGACAGACCAGTGCAAAGGGAATAAAAAAAATCACCCCTCGGGTAACAAGAAAATAATAATCCTGACTTAAGACTAGACAAAGATTGTTTAATAAATGAAAATTCAGTTAATTCCATTTGGCTCTTTCACATTGAAACTCTTTGTAGGAATAGGGGAAGAAGAGGAAGGAGGTCTCCAAGTAGTTTTGACTAACGAGAAGTGAGTCCCACTGAATTGAATTTCGAGTTTTCCTTCTCTTAGACCGGTTTCCATACCAAAGCTAAAGATACCAGTCTGCCCTACTATTTACCCATAGCTGGAGGGAGAATAGTTGGATTCGTACCCCTCCCAAAAGAGAGAGAGAGAGAGAGAGAGAGAGAGAGAGAGAGAGAGAGAGAGAGAGAGTGTGTGTGTGTGTCTGAGAGAAAGAAAGAGAGTGTGTGTGTGTGTCATAGAGAGAGAGAGAGAGAGAGAGAGAGAGGAGAGAGAGAGAGAGAGAGAGAGAGAGAGAGAGAGAGAGAGAGAGAGAGAGAGAGAGAGAGTCGAAGGAATATGAGCGGTCTGCTTATTTTCCAAAAAAAAAAAAGATTGCGATGGTTAAATGTATTTACAAACGATGCTATATATCTATATTATCTAGACCCGTGGTGTAATAGTTAGCGTCGTAGAAAATGGACTCGCCGACCCGAGTTCAAATCATGGACGAGGCTGTTGCATTCCACATAGCGCTGATACCCATGGTAAAGGTATGCATCCAATTAATCTCCCTCCAGCTAAGGGAAAATAGTAAACCAGACTGGTCACTTTAACCTTGGAAAGACAACCAGTCTTGGAGAAAGAAAACTCAGAATTTAAACCTGTTAAACCCCGCTTAACAAATTGACCTTGTGTCACATCCTGCTCATGCGGAGGGGTTGGTGTATATATTTATTTCCCCATTAAACTAAACCCCCTAACCCTAAACCCTACCCCCCCTCGAGTTAAAATTAACAGTTTTA
>CM042178.1:21654340-21701840 GCA_023376005.1 Doryteuthis pealeii
TTATTACGAAGCATCTAAAAATAAATGAATGAACTCGATGTTATGGAGTATTGGATTCACTTATTTTATTATTATTATTTTTTATCATGAATTTTCGGGTTCGTTAGATACCCTTTTTCATTTGAAGCATACGGAGACCTTCTAAAATACAACATGAATATATATATATATATATATATATATATATATATATATATATATATATATATATAAGTAACCTCTCAGTTGCAAATATAGATCACGCTACTTTTGAGAACATAGCACTCGATCGTAAAACGTGGAGGACTTTGTGTTACAATGTTATCAAGAGTTTTGCAGCATCGGAGGTCACCAAGCTTCGTCAACCTAGAGAAAGGACTAGAGCAGTGGCTAGTGTCCCAGCAATACATTCAAATAATCCACACTCTTGTTCCATCTGTGGACGTCTTTGCAAATCATTGGCAGGGCTGAAATGTCACCTGGGATTAACGCACAAGGTTAAATGTAAGAGGTTGTCGGAACCTCATACGTCGAAATCGACGGGAGAGTCCATCATATATATATATATATATATATATATATATATATATATATATATATATATATATATATGAATTCATTCTGAATAAGAATAAAAATAAAGATTCAAAAAGTCGGGACTTAGTCGGGACTTTTTGTTGAAATGACAATAACCTAAAATTTCTTTATATACCAAATGGTATATATATATATATATATATATATATATATATATATATCTTATTATAATGGAGATTGTGTGTTTGTCTGTCTGTAACCGAAACTATATTACTACTCAATTCACAGTTCCCTTAGTTATTTACATTACATGCTCCATGATTTTATTTTTATTTAAACCTCAATGAATAATAAAATTGTTTTACATTATTAAGACTGTTGACCATATGTACATACTAATAATACGCAATTTTATTTATATATACAACAAAATAGCGGTTTACAGTGTGAATGGGAAGGCTAATTTGCATATTGATCTTAAAAAATTGATTTTAATAAATATATGCTAAGTATTATTGATTTCTAATTAATTTCTGGGAACGATTTTAATTGACTCTCACCGCATAATGCAATGATCGTCTGTTGTTTACAGGTTTGATCTCTACGGCGGTAAAATATATGCACACATGTTTGTATTTAACAGTTAAAACACCGCTCCTTAATGGCAGCTGTCGATGGCCGAGAGGCTAACGAACCGGGCTGGTGAAAAGTCAGTCGGGTTTCGCTCATGGTCGGAGGTAGTTGCTGCGTCTAGCCACACTGATCAGACGTGAAACGTCGAAACACGATATCTGTGGATGACTTATATATATATATATATATATATATATATATATGCATATCCTTGCTAGTATATACATATATATACACACACACACATACACACACATATATATATATATATATATATATATATATATATGCATATCTTTGCTAGTATATATATATATATATATATATATATATATATATATATATATATATATATATATATACAAGCAAGGATATGCACCCGACTGGCGTAAGTATTTAAGTTTTAATGTAGTAAGATATATTGAATTAGAAAGACTAACGAAATTAGACAAGAACGCATACAAAAAAGATTTATTCTAATTATATTCTAATTGGTTTCTATATAAAATCCTTTTAAGGGATGATTTTAAACATTGTAGAATAAAAAAAATAATATTAGAGATCAATAACCCCAAGTAATTATTTATCAAACCTGGTTTTGTTAAAACCAGTGGGTAAATTAACCACATCATATATGTAAAATTTTTTCTGTATTAATGATTCTGACTATAAATTAAATACTCATAGATAAACTTACGCAATTACTAAGTGCATTGTGATGTAAGCAATGACTTACTTTCGGTTACAGACAAGACAGACACCGAATCTCTACTATAATAAGATATATATATATATATATATATATCCGCGCACACACACACT
Source organism: Doryteuthis pealeii (assembly GCA_023376005.1). Classification (NCBI taxonomy): domain Eukaryota; kingdom Metazoa; phylum Mollusca; class Cephalopoda; order Myopsida; family Loliginidae; genus Doryteuthis; species Doryteuthis pealeii. The sequence goes on from CM042178.1 coordinate 21,656,312, forward strand.
TACACACACACACACACACACACACACACACACATATATATAAACAAGCTCCCCCTCACACACACATAATTTGGAAGAAATGAGACAGAATAAATTAACAGCCACTAGCAACAACTTCAGTTCTAGTAATCTCCTGTAGATGGGACTTTTATCCCGAAATATTGAGAATAAATCACAGGTTAACACACAACACCATAGTTACCTTCTTTTTTCTTTACACTTGCATTGTGATAGCCTTCAAAACCAGCCAGCAAACCAATATATATATATATATATATATATATATATGTGTATGTGTGTGTGTGTGTGTGTGTGTGTGTGTGTGTGCGTGTGTTATCTGAATAAGTATTGTTGAATAACATGTTATATATATATATTGATGATATTCAATTGTTTACGTTTAACCCTTCTTGTCGTTTCTTTCTTATCGCGGTGTCGATGTAAGATAAGATGGCCCATATGTTGTTCTTAAGTGCTTTCAACCATGTCCATGATCGTCTTCAGGGGTAATATTGTTTCAAATTGTTTATTTGCTATTGTGTTTTTGTTTAATTTTTGTTTTGTTTTATTCTTTTTTTTGTGTGTGTGATGCGAGTTTTATTCAGTTGCAAGGGTTTATTGTTTTTTTTTTTTTTTCATTTGGTTTTGTTTTTTCTTGTTTTTTTTTTTTTTTTTTGGGGGGGGTATTTTTCAGAATCATCCGAACCCCGATATAAGAAAAACGACAAGAAGGCTTAAACGTAAACAATTGAAGAATCCCCATGGTATTCAACAATACTTATTCAGATAATATATTGAAGTCATACCTAATTTGACAATTAATTAGTTGATAATTAATGAATTAGGCAAATATATCTGTTCAAATGTAAAGCGTAAACAAATCGAGAAAAAGTCAATCTCTGTATAGGCCGAAATGTACATACAGAGATTGACTTTTTCTCGATTTGTTTACGCTTTACATTTGAACTTATATATTCGCATAACTCATTAATTATCAACTAATTAATTGTCAAATTAGGTATGACTTCAATTAAGCACATATTCCCCCCCCCCGCCAAAAAATATATGTATGTATATATATATTAAGTCCTTTAATTATCCCGTCCGTACTGCCTGAACTTGCGATCTACCGTATCGTTGGAGACATCCCCCCTACCCCTGCTCTTTGACCTACCCCTACCCCTGCTTCACATCTTCCAACACATCCTCCCTCTCCCCTCCCTTTATTCCATCCACCTATCCACCTTTTCACTATATATATACAACAGGTAAACGTTAATAGAGACATCGATAATGAATAAGATATCAATTAGGATTAAATAGTGATTATTTCGTAAACGTTTATAGTATGACTTAAATAACTAAGGGAATCGTGACGTCAGTGGTGATGTAGTTTCCGATAAAGACATTTACATAATCTCCCTTCTAATAAGATGGAAAAAATATTCTGACAAGAAATGAGATTCAGATAAAAATAAGATCATGTAGAATGGCACGTAAATAACTAAGGGGATTGTGATGTCGGCGATGACGTACTTTCGTTTACAGACTAATAGACATATATATATTTACCAACCCCTCCGCACGAGCAGGATGTGACACAAGGTCAATTTCTTAAGCGGAGTTCGACAGGTTTGAAATCAGAGTTTTCCTTCTCCTAGACCGGTTGCCTAACCAAGGTTAAAGAGTCCAGGCTGCCCTACTATTTATCCATAGCTGCAGGGAGAGTAGGATTCCTACCTTTCCCAAGGGTATTAGCACTAAGTGAAATGCAATTACCACATCCAGGATTTGAACTCGGGGCGACGAGTCCATTTCCCATGACGTTAACCATTACACCACGCACTTCCACGACTAATAGACACATAATATCCATTATAAAATGTTTTTATTGTAAAGATTATCACCACATAGAGATTTTCAATTTAAGAAAAATCCCAATCAGTGTATATCAAAATGATATTTGTCATTTATATGATTACGTAAAAGAGGGCGTCCTATTTTGTTGGAAGTGTTAGTAAGCTAGTCTCGCAGATCCATTACTACTGAATAACGAGTTCGATCCTCGCTGGAGGCCTCATACTTGTGGCCTTGTATCACATCCTACCCAAGGTGAACAGGTTGAGTAAATACCTACAAATATATAGCGAATTGTCACCTTGTGTCACATCCCACATGGGCATATACTTTTTGTGTGTATGTGTGTGGGGGGTGGGTGGGTGGTGGTTACTCATTCTGTAGGAGATGTATTTAGCCTATTCTAAGCCTCGCCGACAGCTAAAACAATGAGCCACTTAAAAAACGACAAAGAGAAGAATCCTTATTTTCTCTTTTTTTTCTTTTCTTTTTTCTTCTTTCTTTTCTTTTCTTCTTTCTTTTCTTTTCTTTTTCTTTTTCTTTTCTTTTCTTTTTTTTTTTTTTCTTTTTCTTTTTCTTTTTTCTTTTTCTTTTCTTTTTTCTTTTTTCTTTTCTTTTTTCTTTTTCTTTCTTTTTCTTTTCTTTTTCTTTTTCTTTTTTCTTTTTTTTCTTTTCCTTTTTTCTTTTTTTCTTTTTTCTTTCTTTTCTTTTCTTTTTTTTCTTTTTCTTTTTTTCTTTTTTCTTCTTTTCTTTTTCTTTTTTCTTTTTTTTCTTTTTTCTTTTCTTTTTCTTTTCTTTTCTTTTGTATTTTCTTTTTTTCTTTTTTTCTTTTCTTTTTTTTTATTCTTTTCGTTTTCTTTTCTTTTTTTATTTTTCTTTTTCTTTTCTTTTCTTTTCTTTTGTTTTTTTTTCTTTCTTTTCTTTTTCTTTCCTTTCTTTTTCTTTTTTCTTTTTCTTTCTTTTCTTTTTTATTCTTTTCGTTTTTCTTTTTCTTTCTTTTTTTTGCCTTTTCTTTCTTTCTTTCTTTTTTTTCTTTCTTTTTCATTTCTTTTTTTTCTTTTCTATTTCTCTTTCTTTTCTTTTTCTTTTTTCTTTTTTTCTTTTTCTTTTTTGTTTTCTTTTCATTTTCTTTTTTCTTTTATTCTTTCTTTTTCTTTATCCTTTTCTTTTTTCTTTTTCTTTTTTCTTTTCTTTTTTTCTTTACTTTTCTTTTTCTTTTCTCTTTTCTTTCTTTTCTATTTTCTTTTCTTTTCTTTTCTTTCCTTTTTTTTTTCTTTTTCTTTTTTTTCTTTTGTTTTTGTTTTCTTTTGTTTTTTTTTTTTTCTTTTTTCTTTACTTTTATCCTTTTTTTTTCTTTCTTTTCTTTCCTTTCTTTTCTTTTTCTTTTCTTTTTCCTTTTCCTTTTTTCTTTTTCTTTTTTTTTCTTTCTTTTTTTCTTTTTTTTTCTTTTATCTTTTTCTTTTTTCTTTTTCTTTTCTTTCTTTCTTTCTTTTTTTTTTTTTTGAAACCGGTAAATTGGAAATTGCTCTTATCACTCCACTTGTTTTCTGACTGTCTGTCAGAAATTGTTGTTGTTGTTGTTGTTGTTGTGGTTGTTGATCTGTCTGTGTTGGTCAGCATAACATCGCTCGCCGGAATATTCCCTCCACCAACGCCCACGTTCCTGTCTTCCAACCCCCTCCCCCGAGAATTCCTTTATCTCTGCGAGGTGCCACTACTGTAAACAATGTAGGAATTAATGATTGTCTTGCTCCGCCAAAGCTTATCACGCTTTTGTCTCCGTTTGAAATTAGATTAAGGAACAGCCACACAGACGACATCGACGTCGACGACTCGCTGTCACCAGGATAATAGTCTATTCTCGAGGTAAATTTTGGTAGAACCACAAAACGCCTTATCAGCGAAATTTATTAAACGTGAGTGAGAATAAGATTTTAGTTGTATCGATTTTACAGTAGAGAAATCGGGTAAAATTAAAGCAAATTGGTTGGTTGGTTGGTTGGTTTGGTTATTACGTTATGTTGATACTTGTTTGGTTAAGACCGAAGTCAGTTGTTTTTTTTTTTTTTTTTTTTTTTTCAAGAAAGAAATATAAAGAACAATTTTTTTAGGAAAGAAAGAATAATTGAATGAATTGAATAATTGAATAATTGAAAAATAGATGATAATAATAATAATAATAATGATAATAATAATGAAATAATATATAATAATAATAAATAATAATAATAATAATAATAATAATAATAATAATAAGAAGAAGAAGAAGAAGAAGAAGAAGAAGAAGAAGAAGAAGAATAAGAAAACTCAAAAGGGGGAATAATAATAATAATAATAATAATAATAATAATAATAATAATAATAATAATAATAATAATAATAATGGAGAGTTCAATTAAAAGCCGGAAAACAATCCCTGGCAAAAGTAAAAATCCAAAGAGCTATCTTCCAAGGAGACTCATTATCACCACTACTGTTCATTATAGCAATGATGCCTATCAATCATATACTTAAAAATGTACAATGGGATACAAATCCACTAACTCACAAGAAAAGAAAAGCCACCTTATGTACATGGATGACATAAAAAAAAATTGCAAAAAATGAAAAGGAATTAGAAACCCTAGTACAAACTATATAGAATATATAGCCAGGATATAGGAATGGAATTTGGAATCGAAAAATGTACTATGCTAGTAATGAAACAGGGTGAAAGAAAATTAATGCATGGAATACAACTACCAAATCAGGACACTATAAAATCACTTGATGAAAATGAAAGTTACAAATACTTAGGAATTTTAGAAGCGGACAATATTAAGCAAACAGAAATGAAAGGAAAAGTTAGAAAAGAATATATCAGGAGAACTAGAAAACTTCTAGAAACCAAACTTAACAGCAGAAATCTGATCAAAGGAATCAATACCTGGGCCGTCCCCATTATAAGATACTCAGAACCATTCTTAAAATGAATCACTTATAATTGCTGCACAAAATAATGCCATAAGGACAAACTATATCAAAGCGAAAATTGATAAGACCTAACGAAATAGTAAATGTAGACTTTGTGGTAATAGAGATGAGACTGTAAACCATATACTCTGCGAATGTAGCAAACTAGCACAACGAGAATACAAAACTAGACACGACTGGGTTGGGAAGGTGATCCACTGGGAATTATGCAAAAAATTAAATTTTGACCACACAACAAAATGGTATATGCATAAACCAGAATCTGTTCTTGAGAACGAAACGCACAAAATTATCTGGGACTTTGAAATAAAAACGGATCACCTTATCCCAGCAAGAAGACCAGACCTAGCGTTGATAAACAAAAAACAAAGAACTTGTCAACTGGTGGATTTTGCAGTGCCAGCACTGATCACATTATCCCAACCAAAAGACCAGATCTAGTATTGATTAACAAGAAACTAAGAAGTTGTCAACTGGTATATTTTGCAGTCACGGCAGATTATCAGATAAAAGAAAACGAAAAGACAAATAACCCGACCTTTCAAGAGAATTGGAAAAACTGGGGAATATGAGGGTGGAATTGTAGTTGGTGCACGTGGAACGGTCCCCAAAAGCTTGGGAAAGAGACTAGAGTAATTGAAAATCAGGAGACGAATCGAGACCATCCAGACAACAGGATTGTTGAAATCGGCTAGAATACTCAGAAGAGTCCTGGACTCATGAAGAGACTTGTTGTTACTTAAACTCCAGTGAAAGGCCATCAGCTTCCGCTGGTGTGAAAAACTCTCAAAGAATGAAATAATAATTATAATGGACACTTCAAACGACATATCGGAGAGGTTGCACATGAAAAAACCTGGATGTGGTTAAGAATAGGAAACCTTAAAAGAGAAACTGAATCACTAATAATTGCTGCACAGAATAATACCATAAGGACAAACTATATCAAAGCAAACATTGATAAGAACCAACAAAATAGTAAATGTAGACTATGCGGTGACAGAGATGAGACTGTAAAACATGTACTAAGCGAATGTAGCAAACTAGTACAATGGGAATACAAAACTAGGCATGACTGGGTTGGGAAGGTGATCCACTGGGAATTATGCAAAAAATTAAATTTTGACCATACAACAAAATGGTATATGCATAAACCAGAATCTGTTCTTGAGAATGAAACGCATAAAATTCTCTGGAACTTTGAAACGGATCACCTTATCCCAGCAAGAAGACCAGACCTAGTGTTGATAAACAAAAAAGAAAGAACTAGTAAACTTGTGGATTTTGCAGTTCCAGCAGATCACAGGGTGAAGCTAAAGGAAAATGAAAAAATGGACAAATATCTGGACCTTACTAGAGAACTGAAAAAGTTATGGAATATGAAAGTGAAGGTGATACCAATTGTAGTTGGTGCACTTGGACCGATCACAAAAGGATTAGAAAAGGGTTTGGAAAGTTTGAAAATCAGAGGAAGGATTGAAACCATTCAGAACACTGCACTGCTGCAATCTGTCAGAATACTCAGAAGAGTCCTGGAGACCTGTGGAGACTTGCTGTCACTCAGACTCCAGTGAAAGACCATCAGCTAATGCTGATGTGAAAACTCAAAAGGAGTGTATATGCAGAATGAAACGCATACAATTCTCTGGGTCTTTGAGTTAAAGATGGATCACCCTATTACAGCAAGAAGACCAGACCTAGTGTTGATTAACAAAAAAAAAAAAAAAAGCTTGTCAACTGGTGGTCTTTGCGGTCCCAACAGATCACAGGGCGAAGCTGAAAGAAAATGAAAAAATGGAATAAATACCTGGACCTTGCAAGAGAATTGAAAAAGCTGGGGAATATGAAAGTCAAAGTGATACCAATTGTAGTTGGTGCGCTTGGAACGGTCCCAATAAACTTGGAAAAAATACTGGAGGAACTGGAAATCAGAGGAAGAATTGAGACCATCCAGACTGCACTGCTGCAATCGGCTAGAATACTCAGAAGAGTCCTGGAAACCTGAGGAGACTTGTTGTCACTCGACCTCCAGTGAAAAACTCAAAATAATAATAATAATAATAATGATAATAATAATAATAATAATCCGAGAGATGATATAGACAGATTATGTGTCAAGAAAAGAGGGGGAAAGATAACTCGTCGGCATTGAGTATTGCTTAGATGCGACAATTCAAGGGCTCGAATATACACTTAAAAGACTAAGTACAGCAGCCTTTGCTAAGGCCAAAGAGCTTAGTTTGCCCTACTATTTACGCACGACTGGGTGGAGGTACAGATAGGTTCATGCCTTTCTCATGATTTGATAATTTTCTCATTCCATCAATAGAAAATTGCTTTGGTGATAGATACGAAGAGACTGAAAATAAATATTATAGATAGATAGATAGATAGATAGATAGATATGAACAGAATGAGATTAAATAGATAGATAGATAGATAGATATGAACAGATTGAGGTTAAATAGATAGATAGATAGATATGAACAGATGAGATGATACAGATTGAGGTTAATAGATAGATAGATAGATAGATAGATAGATATGAACAGATTGAGGTTAAATAGATAGATAGATAGATAGATAGATAGATAGATATGAACAGATTGAGGTTAAATAGATAGATAGATAGATAGATAGATAGATATGAACAGACTGAAGTTAAATACACAGATAGATATGAAAAGGCTGAGGTTAAATTGATTGATAGATAGATAGGTAGATAGATATGAACAGACCGAGGTTATATATATATATATATATATATATATATATATATATATATATATATATATAGATAGATAGATAGATAGATAGATAGATAGATAGATAGATAAATAGATAGATAGATATGAACAGACGGAGGTTAAATTGATAGATAGATAAATAGATAGATAGATAGATAGATATGAACAGACCGAGGTTAGATAGATAGATAGATAGATATGAATAAAGGTTGAATTGATTGATTGATAGATAGATAGATAAATATGAACAGACTGAGGTTAAATTGATAGATAGATAGATAGATAGTTAGATTCGTCCCTTAGCGCAAATTAAAAAACAAACAGCCTGGTCCAAGATTTGAACACAGGTCATCGATTCCATTTCCTACGGCGCTAACCGTAACGCTAAGCACGTGTCTCTTTAAAAGGGGGCTATTTTACCCCCTTTAAAAGAGACGCGTGCTTAGTAATGAGTTGTGCCTGGGAGAGAAATTATGAATTTTCAGAGTTGCCGGATGCAAGTAAATTGGTAAATCGAAAGACAGAGCTCGTGTGGAAATGTAGTCACCTGAACAAATTCCTGTTGTGTCATTTGCCCCACAGACTAATTTTTCATAATTTACTGCAAAGATTAAAAAAAAAAAAAAAAAAGAATAGCAGAAGAAAAAAAATGCAGAGAGAGAAGGGAGGCGAATAGGAAGATATAGAGAGAATATATAATTATTTTTTATCTTTTTCGTTATTTTTCTTTACTTTCCAATCTTCCATTCTTTTAAACTCCCATTTTAAACTCCCCTCAAAATGTGAGGGAATTCTAACATGGGAATTTTTATATAGTAGAATACATGTATGCGAGTTTTTAGTAGGCACGAGTTTTTAATACATGTATGTGAGTTTTTAATATAGTAGGAATAATGTATGTTTTAATATAGTAGGAATACATGTATGTGAGTTTTTAATATAGTAGGAATACATGTATGTGAGTTTTTAATATAGTAGGAATACATGTATGTGAGTTTTAATATAGTAGGAATACATGTATGTGAGTTTTTAATATAGTAGGAATAATTGTATGTGAGTTTTTAATATAGTAGGAATACATGTATGTGAGTTTTTAATGTAGTAGGAATACATGTATGTGAGTTTTTAATACAGTAGGAATACATGTATGTGAGTTTTTAATATAGTAGGAATATATGTATGTGAGTTTTTAATATAGTACGAATACATGTATTCGAGTTTTAATATAGTAGGAATACATGTATGTGAGTTTTAATATAGTACGAATACATGTATGTGAGTTTTTAATATAGTAGGAATACATGTATGCGAGTTTTTAATATAGTAGGAATAATTGTATGTTAATTTTTAATATAGTAGGAATACATGTATTCGAGTTTTTAATATAGTAGGAATACATGTATGTGAGTTTTTAATATAGTACGAATACATGTATTCGAGTTTTTAATATAGTAGGAATAATTGTATGTGAGTTTTTAATATAGTAGGAATACATGTATGTGAGTTTTTAATATAGTAGGAATACATGTATGTGAGTTTTTAATATAGTAGGAATACATGTATTCGAGCTTTTGATATAGTAGGAATACATGTATGTGAGTTTTTAATAAAGTAGGAATACATGTATGCGAGTTTTTAATATAGTAGGAATACATGTATGTGAGTTTTTAATATAGTAGGAATACATGTATGCAAGTTTTTAATGTAGTAGGAATACATGTATGTGAGTTTTAATGTAGTAGGAATACATGTATGCGAGTTTTTAATATAGTAGGAATACGTGTATGTGAGTTTTGATATAGTCGGAATACATGTGTGTGAGTTTTTAATATAGTAGGAATACATGTATGCAATTTTTAATAGTAGGAATACATGTATGTGAGTTTTAATGTAGCAGGAATACATGTATGTGATTTTTTAATATAGTAGGAATACGTGTATGTGAGTTTTTAATATAGTAGGAATACATGTATGTGAGTTTTTAATGTAGTAGGAATACATGTATGCGAGTTTTTAATATAGTAGGAATACGTGTATGTGAGTTTAAATGTAGTAGAATACGTGTATGCGAGTTTTTAATATAGTAGAATACATGTATGTGAGTTTTTAATATAGTAGGAATAAATGTATGTGAGTTTTTAATGTAGTAGAATACATGTATGAGTTTTTAATGTAGTAGGAATACGTGTATGCGAGTTTTTAATATAGTAGGAATACATGTATGTGAGTTTTTAATATAGTAGGAATAGTGTATGTGAGTTTTTAATATAGTAGGAATACATGTATGTGAGTTTTTAATATAGTAGGAATACGTGTATGTGAGTTTTTAATATAGTAGGAATACATGTATGTGAGTTTTAATGTAGTAGGAATACATGTATGTGAGTTTTTAATGCAGTAGGAATACATGTAAGCGAGTTTTAATGTAGTAGGAATACATGTATGCGAGTTTTTTTTAATATAGTAGGAGTACATGTATGTGAGTTTTTAATATAGTAGGAATACATGTATGTGAGCATCACATACATGTATTCCTACTATATTAAAAACGTACAAGAAACCCCACTATCCCATAATATTTACTCCTAAAAAGGGAGGAAAATGATACTACGGAGTTATAACATTTAAACCAAGTAAGCCCTCTCAGACTTACTAGCCAAAATATATAATGTCTCTAAAATCTTAAGGTGATAAAAAGTGTGCGACTTGCTCTCTACAGAGAACCAGTTAGCACTAAATGAATTTGCGCAACTACGGCTATTTATATGCATGAACCGTCTTTTCGAGTCAGTCCATTTTTAAACATCGTTTTTACCCAATCATTCTTCAGTAAATTTCAGTAAATCTCACATAGTTTGCAATTCTCAGCCACCAAAATTTTCATGACAAACCTCTGTTCCATTCAGATTCTTGGTGGCTGAGCAGTCCATGACATGCAAAACTATCCTTTGGTCCTTATTTAGGCTAGACAGGCGTTTAAAGTGCCCCCCTCCGATTAATCAGCTTACCACGTCAATCCCTTGGACCTATAGGATTGTCTCGACCTCTTGCCCTTAACGCAACCCCAACACCTTTTTTATCATATATATATTTACCAACCCCTCCGCACGTGCAGAATGTGACACAAGGTCAATTTCTTAAGGGGAGTTCAACAGGTTTGAATTCAGAGTTTTCCTTCTCTTAGGCCGGTTTATGTCATCGAGGAAGCGAGGAACCGTGTCGTCGTTGTTAACTCTTTACACCATTCACAAACATTTTTTTTTAATCTATGCATGTCTCGTCAATATCTTGATTGAATTAGTTTAGTATTAGTATTTTCAACTCGTGTTACTGGTTGATGTTCAAGTCCAGATAAAAACAATTTTGAAAATTGAATTTCTAAGCAACTGAACAAGTGGTATTCCCCTGAAAAAAATTATTTCCAATGCATTTTTATAGTAAAAATCATTGGCTAAAGCATTTTTATAGTGAAAATAATTTCCAATGCATTTTTATAGTAAAAATCATTGGCTAAAGCATTTTTATAGTGAAAATAATTTCCAATGCATTTTTATAGAGAAAATCATTGGCTAAAGCATTTTTATAGTGAAAATAATTTCCAATGCATTTTTATAGTAAAAATCATTGGCTAAAGCATTTTTATAGTGAAAATAATTTCCAATGCATTTTTATAGTAAAAATCATTGGCTAAAACATTTTGATAGTGAAAATAATTTCCAATGCATTTTTATAGTAAAAATCATTAGCTAAAGCATTTTTATAGTGAAAATTATTTCCAATTCATTTTTATAGTAAAAATCATTGGCTAAAACCTTTTTATAGTGAAAATAATTTCCAATGCATTTTTATATTGAAAGTCATTTTCAACATATTTTTATAGTAAATAAAATAATTTCCAAAGCACTTTAGTAGCAAAAATCATTTCCGATGCGTTTTTATAGAAGAAATAATTTCCAATGCATTTATATAGTGATAGTCATTTTCAATGCATTTTTATAATAGAAAGCATTTTTATACTAAAACCCATTTCCAATAGATTTTTTATAGCAAAAATCATTTCCAATGAATTTTTATAGTAAAAATCATTTCCAATGCATTTTTATAGCAAAAATCATTTCCAATGCATTTTTATAGTAAAAATCAATTCCAATGCATTTTTATAGCTAATTGGTGCTTGAAATGGGTTTCAAGTGCCCTTTGTATTCAATTACCGAATTTACTGCGCGAACTTTATACTTGGTGGTAGAGTCAATCGGGACCTCCATCAGAAACGACTGCCACGTCTAGACTGATCGGTGGGTCATTTAATGCCGACAAAGTTTTGAAATATATTCATTCTTAATGGATATTCATTTTTTATTAACACATTATACTATTTAACCCATAGATGGGACCCTAACAGGTACTACCACTCCAAGTCAGAGTGGACCCGGTAGCAATGGTGATGAATGAGTGCTCCACATGCCCAAAATATCCAGAAGTGGAAACTCACCATCAGATAGAGTTTAACGTAATTCACAAGACCGCCTTCTCGCACCGATATGATAAAACGGGTTAGGGCTTGACATAAGGGCAATAGGGTTGGGGCAACTGAACGTGGCAGCAAGGCAGGCTCGGGCGCATTCACAGCAAATACAACATTGTTGTCCATAGCCGCACGAACAATTTCCCTGCGTTCACAACACTTTGGAGACCTTACTTTTGGGATTCCCCTAATTTATTAGGCTTTTTTAACTTAATTTTTTTCTTTTACTTTTTTTGTTTTTGTTTTTAAATACGACTTTACGGTCGCTGCACTCTTCGGTCTTAATTTTCTGTGAAATTTCTTTTAAGATTATCTGAACGTTGCTAAATGTGATAAACATCTGAAGAGGGCCTGAGAGTCCAACAGCCGAAAAGTTGAAAATAAAACTGATTCGAAAAAGATTATATATATATATAGAGGGGCTGGGTTAGCTCAGTCGGTAGAGCGTTCGGCTAGAAACCACAAGGTTCCTAGTTCGATACCGGTCCTCGCCAACTCAGCGTATGAGTAGCACAGGGATCTGTGCGGTAAAGTAAGGAGCTGATGGTAGGTGTGGTGCTCCACCTCAGACACCAAAACAATCTCCTTGGTCTAGCGCTATCTAAAAGGGTATAGACTCTCTCGCTGACTGGCTGATACCGACTTTAGGCCGCCCCGACGATTTTTACTATATATATATATATATATATATCTTTGGTTTAAGTATTTGTGACGAAAGCGCGTTTCTAATGCTGAGATCACCACGATGTTTCTACCTGTGTTGTACCACCCCGAGCGTAAAAATAAACTCGCCCACTCGTACAGGACGTTTGCAGATAGTTGAGACCCGGATGTAAATAATATTTGCAGAAAAACGGGCGAGTCCACCTACGACTTAAATTGGGGATAGATGAAAAGATGTCTACTTGGGCTTTAATGCTTGTTGCTTTCTTTTTCTTTCTTTTTTTCTCTCTCGCTTTCCTTTCTTCCTTCCTTCATGCCGTCTTTTAATCGTTCATTTCATTCATACCTTGGGCACGTGGTTCTTCTTCTTCTTCTTCTTCTTCTTCTTCTTCTTCTTCTTCTTCTTCTTCTTCTTCTTCTTCTTCTTTCCATCATACTTTCTTTGTTTTCTTTGTTTCTCTTCCTCTTTCCATCATACATTCTTCTTCTTCTTCTTCTTCTTCTTCTTCTTCTTCTTCTTATTATTATTATTATTATTATTATTATTATTCTTATTATCTCTTCTTCTTCTTCTTCTTCTTCTTCTTCTTCTTCTTCTTCCTATATACTGTTACAATATTTCTTCTTCTTCTTCTTCTTCTTCTTCTTCTTCTTCTTCTTCTTCTTATATACTGCTACAATATTTCTTCTTCTTCTTCTTCTTCTTCTTCTTCTTCTTCTTCTTCTTCTTCTTCTTCTTCTTCTTCTTCTTCAATTCCCCCTCTTTTTCCTTCATAGTTTATCTTTATTCCATCTTTTGTTCAATTCGATTTTTTTTTCTTCATTCAACTTTCATTTTGGGTTTCTTCCCACTGATTTTCTGTTTCTTTTGGTCATCATTTAGTTTTATCCTCCTTTCTTTCTTTTTTCTTTTTTCATTTTTTCTTTCTTTCTTTTTTCTTCTTTCTTTCTTTCTTTCCTTTTTTTCTTCATTTTTATATTCTACCATCCTTTGTGGTTCTCCAATTTCCTTCCCATCTTTTTCCTTTATCTTTCATTTATCTAATTTTCTTTCTTTTTCACTTTTTCTTTCTTTTTCATTTGTCTTTTTCCTTTCCTTTTCAGCCTTTTTCTTTCTCTCTTTTCATTTGATGTATTTTTAAAAAATAATTTCCTGTACATTTCTTTCTTTCGTTTCTTTTTTCTTTCTTTCTCTTTTTTTTCTTTCTTTTTCATTTGTTTTCATTTTTGCTTTTGCGTTATTTTCTTTCTTTTTTATTCTTTATGTAATTTCCTATTTTTCTTTTTCTTTCTTTCTTTCTTTCTTTCTTTTCTTTCTTTTTCTTTCTTTTTCTTTCTTTCTTATTCTTTTTCTTTCTTTTTTCTTTCTTTTTTCTTTATGTAATTTCCTTTTCTTTCTTTCTTTTTCTTTCTTCTTCTTTTTCCTTTTTTCTTTTCTTTCTTTTTCTTCTTTCTTTCTTTCTTTTCTTTCTTATTTCTGTAATTTCTATGCGTTTCTTTCTTTCTTTCTTTCTTTCTTATTCTTTATGTAATTTCCTATGCGTTTCTTTCTTTCTTTTTCTTTCTTTCTTTCTTATTCTTTATGTAATTCCTATGCGTTCTTCTTTCTTTTTCTTTCTTTCTTTCTTTCTTTCTTTCTATGTAATTTCCTATGCATTTCATTTCTTTCTTTCTTTCTTTCTTTCTTATTCTTTATGTAATTTCTATGCGTTTCTTCTTTTTTTCTTTCTTTCTCTTATTCTTTATGTAATTTCCTATGCATTTCTTTCTTTCTTTCTTTCTTTCTTTCTTTCTTTCTTTCTTTCTTATTCTTTATGTAATTTCCTATGCGTTTCTTTCTTTCTTTCTTTTTTCTTTCTTTCTTATTCTTTATGTAATTTCCTTTGTCTTTCTTTCTTTCTTTCTTTCTTTCTTTCTTTCTTTTAATTTTTTTCATTTCTAATATGAAATTCTACTTTTTTCTTTCTTTCATTTATTCCCATTTTCTTTCCTTCCATCATTTTCTTTTTCTTCTTTCTTTTTCATTTGTTACTTTTTCCTTTACTTATATCTTTTTTTCTACATATTCTTTTCTGCCCCCCCCCCTTCCTTCATTTTTTCCTTCATTTCATGTCTTTTGTCTGTACTCCCTTCTTTCTCCAGCAATCCTTTGATTTTTATTTAGACTCGTGTCTCCCGAGATATTTTTCCTTCTTTAATTTTATCTTAATTCTTCTTCTTCTTCTTCTTCTTCTTCTTCTTCTTCTTCTTCTTCTTCTTCTTCTTCTTCTTATTTTTCTTTCATTTTCGTATTTTCTTCCTCAGGAATAATCTTTGTTCTTTCTAGACTTTTTTTTCTTTCTTTCTTTCTTTCTTTCTTTTATTAAAAAAAGTGGTATTTCTTTCTTCTTTCGTTTTTCGTCTTTCCCAACAAAGTCAATTCACAGCAGCAGCAGCAGCAGCAGCAGCAGCAGCAGCAGCAGACGCAACAATAGTCAAAGTAAGGTCATCATCATCATCATTAGCAGCAGCAGCAATAGCAGCAGCAGCCGCCGCCGCCGCGAGACTTCAGCGTCACGTGTCTGAAACACGTGATTACGCTAAACTGCTAGACACACTTCAAGTTCTCTCTCTCTCTCTCTCTCTCTCTCTCTCTCTCTCTCTCTCTCTTGCCTACCGCCTTTCATTGCATATAGACTCAAATCTACGCGCCCCCTTTTCTCAACAACACATTCTTCACCCTCTCTCTCTCTCTCCTCTCTCTCTCTCTCTCTCTCTCTCTCTCTCTCTCTCTCTCTCTCTCTCTCTCTCTCTCCACATAGAATTAGAATTAATAAATGAATAAAGAAAAAAAAAAAAAAAGAAAAAAAAAGAAAAGAAAGAAAATAAAAGAAAATACAAAAAAAAAAAAAAGAAATTTCAACAAATTTTCACGGTCGTCGTCGTCGTCGTCGTGAGGAACAGCATTAGCCAGGCTTTACTGAAGACAGACAGACAGACAGACAGATTAACACCTTTGTGAGACAGGAAAAACAAGCATGAAACATGAAGCAAGGAAGCCAGAAAACAAACAAACAAACACATATCGGCATATTTAATACACCGAGGAGATATTCACCCAAATTCGTGAAAATCTGCAAGGCAAGCTAAATTTAGTGAAGTGGTTGATTATATAAGAGAGAGAGAGAGAGAGAGAGAGAGGAGAGAGAGGAGAGAGAGAGAGAGAGAGAAGAGAAGAAGAAGAAGAAGAAGAAGAAGAGGGGTTGCGACGCGGCTCATCTAATAAAGACGTCGTTATTCTAGCTAATGAGCTTCTGTTTTAACGGTACGAATGAACGTACAAATAGAAAATCCGGTAGCCAAGTTCAAATCCCGGCAGAGCCTGCTTATATGTGCTTCACCGAGTTTCACGTGTCCGATCATCAGGTACACATGTATCGACACATTATGACAACGCAGCAACGTCTTTAGAACACTTCTTAGACCTCCTCCCCAGTTACAGTTAAAAAAAACCCCAAAAAAACAGTAGGACAGACTGTGATCTCTAGCCCTGGTTGACGACCAGTTTAGGAGAAGTGTAACTATTTAGCATGGACACGTTAGGATAACACCGCAACGCATTTAGAACACTTCTCAGACCACCTCCCCAGCTACAGGTAAAAAAAGTAGGACTGACCGTGTTCACTCCTCCTGGTTGACGACCAGTTTAGGAGAAGTGCAACGATTTATCATGGACACGTTAGGAAAACACCGCAGTGCATTTAGAACTCTTTCCCAGCGTCCCAGCTACAGGTAAAAACAGTAGGACAGACTGTGATCTCTAGCCCTGGTTGACGACCAGTTTAGGAGAAGTGTAACTACTTAACAGCGACACGTTAGGATAAAGCAACAATGCCTTTAGAACTTTTTTCCGGCCTCCGGAGAGACTTAGTTGACAACCAGTCTAGGAGAAGTACATTTTTCTTGTCCACTTCAATGAGATTCACCTGTGCCATCTTTAGTTGAGCTTGTATCGACACGTTATGATAACGCAGCACCGCATTTAGAATTCGTCTCCGATACCCTCCTCAACCACAGTTTAAAATCACTAGCCTTGGTTGACAATCAGTTTAGGAGAAGTGCAACTCTGAATTCTGATTATGTCTTGCATCAACCCGTTAAGATAACACAGCAACGCATTTAGAACAATTTTTCAACCTCCTACCTAGGTACAGGTACAAATAGTAGAAAAACTGTGATCTCTAGCCATGACAACCAGTCTAGGAGAATGACAACTTTTTTTGCTTTTGTCTTTCAACGATAAATTATCATAATCTTTATTGTGGTATATAAAAACAACGTTTTGGCCGCTGTATTCTCCTCTTCGAAAGTTCTTCAAATGATATTCGACGACCGTTGCCGGGGACGCAAATGGTGTCATTCGATTCGGAATGACGCCAAAAGAAGTGGTTTGATTGGTTTGTTGGTTGGATTTTACATGTCAACCCTTTGTTGGGTTATTTTATACCAAAAGACGTTTTGTTTTATTCGTTCTTGGTGGGTATTTAATTGTTTTGGATTTTACGACATGTCAACCCTTGTTGGGTTATTTTATGCCAAAGACGTTTTGTTTTATTCGTTCTTATTGGGTATTCAATTGTTTTGGATTTTACGGCATGTCAACCCTTGTTGGGTTATTTTATACCAAAGACGTTTTGTTTTATTCGTTCTTATTGGGTATTCAATTGTTTTGGATTTTACGGCATGTCAACCTTGTTGGGTTATTTTATACCAAAGACGTTTTGTTTTATTCGTTCTTGGTGGGTATTTAATTGTTTTGGATTTTACGGCATGTCAACCCTTGTTGGGTATTTTTACCAAAGACGTTTTGTTTTATTCGTTCTTTTTGGGTATTCAATTGTTTTGGATTTTACGGCATGTCAACCCTTGTTGGGTTATTTTATACCAAAGACGTTTTGTTTTATTCATTCTTGTTGGGTATTCAATTGTTTTGGATTTTACGGCATGTCAACCCTTGTTGGGTTATTTTATGCCAAAGACGTTTTGTTTTATTCATTCTTGTTGGGTATTCAATTGTTTTGGATTTTACGACATGTCAACCCTTGTTGGGTTATTTTATACCAAAGACGTTTTGTTTTATTCGTTCTTATTGGGTATTCAATTGTTTTGGATTTTACGGCATGTCAACCCTTGTTGGGTTATTTATAACAAGACGTTTTGTTTTTCGTTCTTGGTGGGTATTCAATTGTTTTGGATTTTACGGCATGTCAACCCTTGTTGGGTTATTTTATACCAAAGACGTTTTGTTTTATTCGTTCTTGGTGGGTATTCAATTGTTTTGATTTTACGGCATGTCAACCCTTGTTGGGTTATTTTATGCCAAAGACGTTTTGTTTTATTCGTTCTTGTTGGGTATTCAATTGTTTTGGATTTTACGGCATGTCAACCCTTGTTGGGTTATTTTATACCAAAGACGTTTTGTTTTATTCGTTCTTGGTGGGTATTCAATTGTTTTGGATTTTACGGCATGTCAACCCTTGTTAGGTTATTTATTACCAAAGACGTTTTGTTTTATTCGTTCTTGGTGGGGTATTCAATTGTTTGGATTTTACGCATGTCAACCCTTGTTGGGTTATTTTATACCGAAGACATTTTGTTTATTCATTCTTGTTGGGTATTCAATTGTTTTGGATTTTACGACATGTCAACCCTTTGTTGGGTTATTTATGCCAAAGACGTTTTGTTTTATTCGTTCTTGTGGGTATTCAATTGTTTGGATTTTACGACTGTCAACCCTTGATGGGTTATTCTATACCGAAGCGTTTTGTTTATATTCGCTTCTTGGTGGGTATTCAATTGTTTTGGATTTTACGACAGTAACCCTTTGTGGGTTTTTTTATTGCCAAAAGAGAACAGTTTTGTTTTCATTCGTCTTGCTCTTGGGTCACTTTCAATTGTTTTGGATTTTACGCCATGTCAACCCTGTTGTGGGTTATCTCTATAACAAAGACGAACGACTCGTTGTTTTATTCGATTCTTGGTGGGTATCAATTGTTGTTGATTTTACGGATAGTCAACCCTGTTGGGTATTCTATTGCCAAAAGACGTTTTGTTTTATCGTTCTTGAGAAGTGAGGTATTAAATTGTTTGATTAAAATTTTTACGCACCTCAACACCCTTGTTGCGTTATCTCTGCCAGCAGAGCGATCATGTTTTATCCGTCTCTTGCTGGGATCTCAATTGTTTTGGAAATTTACAGCATGTCAACCTTGTTGCGGTTTTTATCCAAGACACTACGTTTTATTTTTATCGTTCATGTTGCGGTATTCATTGTTTGATTTACCGCCCCACCCTCCCGTCGCTCAACCCTCGCCTGGTACCCCCAACGCGCTAAGGCAAGGGTTATTTTCTCTACTGAAGCTACGTCTTTGTTTCTAATTCTGTCGCTTGCGCCGTGTCCCGGCCGGGCTATCAATTGTTGGATTTTACGGACATGTCAACCCTTGTTGGGTTATTTATACCGAAGACCATTTTGTCTTTTCGATTCATTCTGCTTGGGTATTCAATGGTTTCTGGATTATTTTAACGACATGCGTGAACCCTTTGTTGGGTTATTTATATGCCAAGACGGTTTGTTTATTCTCACGATTCTCTTGTCAGTGCAGGTATCAGATGTTGAATTTACGATGTCAACACTATGTTGACGTTTATTTATGTTCGCCAAAGACGTTTTGGTTTCACTCATCCCTCTTGTTGGGTCATCAATGTTTTTGGATTTTACGGCCATGTCAACCTTGTTGGGGTATTTCATGCCCAAAGGACTAGCCGGACTTTTGATTTTATTCGTTCCTTGCTTGGGTATTCAATTTGTTTTTGGATATTTAACGACATCGTTCAACCCTTTCGTTGGAGTCTATCTTTATATGCCAAAAGCACAGCTGTATTATGTTTTAATATATTCAGTTCTTAGCATAACGTGACACTACATCACCGCACGCTATGTCTATTGTTTCTTGGGACTATTATTACGGCAAATAGTCAACCCCATTGTGATGGTTATCTTATACCGAAGACACTCTGTGTTTTATCATTACTATGCCCGGCCTTCGGGTAGTCCAAGTTCGTTCTTTGGAAATTTTCTCTCATCCAACCGACACACTACTATCACCCACACGACTGTGAAACCTCTGTTGAGGGTGTATTTGGCTATTGCGCCACTAAGACGACTTTAGTGTTTTATACTCGTTCCGTATGAGGGTATTCAATTGTTTTGAGACTTTTTTACGACATAAGTAAACACCTGGTTGGGTTATGTCCTATACGAAGACAGTTTTGTTTATTCGTCTTGGTCGGGTATTCTAATTGTTTTGGACTTTTACGACATGTCAACCCTTGATGGGTATTATACCGAAAGACGTTTGTTTTATTCGTTCTTGAGGTGCAGGTATTCAATTGTTTTGGATTTTACGACATCGTCCAACCCCTTGTCTGGGGATATATTTAGCCAAAGACGTTTGTCGTTTATTCGTTCTTCGATTGGTGGTATTCAATTGTTTGGATTTACCGGCATGTCAACCCTGTTTGGTTATCTTATAACATAAGGGACGTTTTGTTTTATTTCGTTCTTGTTGGCGCTATTCAATCCACCGCCTCCGGGATGTTTTGAAGATTCTTCACGACATGCCAACCCTTTGTTGGAGTTATCATTTATGCCAAAGACGATTTTTTATTATTCGTTTCTGATGACGGTGACAACGGTATCTCAATTGTTCTTGGATTTTACGGCCACTGCAACCCTTGTTGAGGTTATTTCTATACGAAGACATTTGTCTTATTCATCTTGCCTTGGTTGGCCAATCGGTATCTCAATTCGTTTTGGATTTTACGACCACTGGTGACCCTCTTGTGTAACACACGTATTTTATGCCAAAACGTTTTGTTCGTATCGTTCCTTGAACGCGGTTGGCCACCAGGACACATAGTTTGTGATCAACGACATCGTCAACCTTGATGGGTTTATCAATACGAAGAACGTCGATCTTCTATTCAGTTTCTTGAGCTGCGGATTATTCAACTTTCGTCTTTGCGATTTTACGAATGCTCAACCACATCTTTGTTGGGGTCACTTATCTTATAAATGCCAAAGACGATTTGTTTTATCGTTCTTGCAGTCGGGTATTCAATTGTTTGGAGTATTTGACACATACTGTCATAACCTCCCCAGTTGGGCATTACCTTTATATGCCAAAAGACGTTTTGTTTTATTCCGTCATAGCCTGGATGTAGCGGATTATTTCCACACGTCTGACTTCCCACTTCAATTTTTTTTAACCACACATTTTACAATACTCCATATTCTTTTTCAAAATCTATTTAAAATACCCATAAATTGGACCCTAACAGGTACTACCGGCTCCAGCGTCAGAACTGAACCTGCACAACAACAACTAGCGGACCAAGTAATGCAAAATAACGGATGCAAAGATCATGTTCAATTGAATTCTCTGCCTAGCAAAACGTCACTCACGCGGTCTAGAAAGAGTTCTAGATAAACTGACCA
Organism: Doryteuthis pealeii; assembly: GCA_023376005.1. Lineage (NCBI taxonomy): Eukaryota > Metazoa > Mollusca > Cephalopoda > Myopsida > Loliginidae > Doryteuthis > Doryteuthis pealeii. The sequence goes on from CM042178.1 coordinate 21,677,616, forward strand.
ATCAAGAGGCAAGAATCCCGAGAGCCATCCGGACTACAACATTGTTCACGCAGAGTCGGCTTGGTCACCTACACTCGTAAAATGATTCCGGAGACACTAGACGAGGAGACTCCCCTCACTATCACTCCAGCCGGTCCTGTGTATGACCACCGACTATATGCGGGTGCCAATAACTTTGTGGACCTCGAGCGGGGTGACGTGGAAAACTCAATTTGCCCATGATCACAATATAATGAACCATGACACTGTATACTGCACAAAGCTATAATAATAATAACTAATAATAATAATTAATAATAATGAATAATAATAATCTACTGCCACTTCGTATAACAGACTACGATTTGCTATAATAATTGTTATTTTATTATATCATTGATTTCTGGTGGGTTCCTGTTTCTTCAGTCCGATAAACACGTACAAAGCGTGGCACGCCCTTCTCGCAGTTTGATGGATAGTTTGTTGTTCTTTGAACTGAAAGGTTTCACCTTGACGTCTTCAAATGAAATCTCAACTCATTATGTCCTTTAAAAGGTTCCAGTTTTGTATCGTCTGACAAAGTGGCATATTCTCCTGGAATGAGTCAGGTTTACCAATACAGACACACCTCTCATCAACGGACTAATAAGGGTGGTCCGTTAAAGAGGTTAGACGTTTATCAATACAGACAAAACTTTCATCAACGACTAATACGGGTGGTCCTTTAAAGAGGTTGAGAGGTTTATCAATACAGACATACCTTCTTCATCAACGGACTAATACGGGTGGTCCGTTATAAGAGGTTGAGAGGTTTATCAATACAGACAGACCTCTCATCAACGGACTAATACGGGTGGTCCGTTAAAGAGGTTTATCAATACAGGCAAACCTCTCATCAACGGACTAATACGGGTGGTCCGTTATAGAGGTTGAGAGGTTTATCAATACAAACACACCTCTCATCAACGGACAAATACGGGTGGTCCGTTATAGAGGTTGAGAGGTTAATCAATACAGACAGACCTCTCATCAACGGACTAATACGGGTGGTCCTTTAAAGAGGTTTATCAATACAGGCAAACCTCTCATCAACGGACTAATACGGGTGGTCGTTATAGAGGTTAGAGGTTTATCAATACAGACAGACCTCTCCAACGGACTAATACGGGTGGTCCGTTAAAGAGGTTTATCAATACAGGCAAACCTCTCATCAACGGACTAATACGGGTGGTCCGTTATAGAGGTTGAGAGGTTTATCAATACAAACACACCTCTCATCAACGGACAAATACGGGTGGTCCGTTATAGAGGTTGAGAGGTTAATCAATACAGACAACCTCTCATCAACGGACTAATACGGGCGGTCCGTTAAAGAAGTTTATCAATACAGACAAATCTCTCATCAACGGACTAATACGGGTGGTCCGTTAAAGAGGTTGAGAGGTTTATCAATACAGACAAACCTCTCATCAACGGACTAATACGGTGGTCCTTTAAAGAGGTTTATCAATACAGGCAACATCAACTAATACGGGTGGTCCGTCAATACAGACAACCTCTCATCAACGGACTAATACGGGTGGTCCGTTAAAGACAATACAGCAAACCTCTCATCAACGGACTAATACGGGTGGTCCGTTATAGAGGTTGAGAGGTTTATCAATACAACAAACCTCTCATCAACGGACAAATACGGGTGGTCCGTTATGAGGTTGAGAGGTTTATCAATACAGACAAACCTCTCATCAACGGACTAATACGGGCGGTCCGTTAAAGAGGTTTATCAATACAGACAAACCTCTCATCAAACGGACTAATACGAAAGAGGTTATCAATACAGGCAAACCTCTCATCAACGGACTAATACGGGTGGTCCGTAGAGGTTGAGAGGTTTATCAAACCTCTCATCAACGGACTAATACGGGTGGTCCGTTAAGAGGTTGAGAGGTTTATCAATACAGACAAATCCCTCATCAACGGACTAATACGGGCGGTCCGTTAAAGAGGTTGAGAGGTTTATCAATACAGACAGACCTCTCATCAACGGACTAATACGGGTGGTCCGTTAAAGAGGTTGAGAGGTTTATCAATACAGACAAATCTCTCATCAACGGACTAATACGTGTTGTCCGTTAAAGAGGTTGAGATGTTTATCAATACAAACAGAGGTTAGGATGTTGGTCTATATTGATAAAACACTCATTCCTGTAGAATGAGTTAGGTTTATCAATACAGACAAACCTCTCATCAACGGTTATGGTCAGTAGATGGGAAGGTATTAATTTGGAGCCATAAAACCATGATAGAAAATATCCGTAGTTATGATTGTAATGTAAATTAATAATTAGCCGAATAAATCGAAGTTATGAATCGATATAAAAGTGCTCAGTACGTTTGTAGAGGTTGTTTAGAAAACCAATATAATCAGAATATATCTACCCGTGTTTCACTGTTAGGATCATCATAACTATTCTGCGTGGAAGTAATTAAATTCCACTCAAAACAGTCCTAACGAACGATCATCACGGTGAAATCTGGATAGACATATTCTGACTATATATATATATATATATATATATATATAATATATAAGCTATATTTAGGCAGTTGTAGGTTTTCTCATGAGTATGATTCATTAAAGACCACACACAAGCACACGCACACGTATACATAAATACTTACGTACGTAAATATATAACCCAACGGGTTGGGTAAATGCCTACTTATACAAACACACACACACATAAACTACATAAACACACACACATATATATATATATATTTATGTATGGGTGTGTGTATGTGTGTGCAGTATTTTTCTCTAAAGTATATTTTATTACAAACCACACACAGGCGTTATATATATATATATATATATATATATATATATATATATATATATATATATATATATAATGAAAATAATAATAATAATATATTTATCTATATTATATATATATAAATATATATATATAAACATATAAATAAATATATATATATAAATATATGCATAAATATATATATTTATATATATATATATAAATTTAAATATATATAAATATATAAATATATATATAAATACATATGAATATAATATATATTTATATATATAAGCTTAAGACTTCTGCCTATATATATATATATATATATATATATATATAATATATATATATATATATATATATATATATATACATTATAATATATACATATAGGCAGAAGTCTTTCTCTTAAGCTTTGTATATATAAATAGATAGATATTGAATATATATATATATATATATATATATATATTATATTAAATGAATATATATATTATTTAAATGAATATAATATATATATATATATAATATATATATTCGTTTAAAATATATATATAATATATATAATATATATATATGCACTAGTTTTTCTCTAAAGTATATTTCATTACAAACCACACGCACGCAAAACACATTTTATATATATAAATATATATATATATATATATATATATATATATTATATATATATATATATATATTGTGTGTGTGTGTGTGTGTGTAGAATTCTTTCTTTTAAGCTTGTTTCATTACAGACCCCACACTAGGTTCCTTTTAACTGTTTATTTTTTATTTTCTTGTCTTACAAGACTTTTAAGTTGGGCTTTACTTTAACATAAAAAAAGAAGAGAAAAAAAAATGTCCGAATTGAACCAAACTTAAGAAATCTCACAAGACGACAAGAAAAGAAATATTTAAAAGAGACTATTCCCTGTTTTTTTTTTTTTTTTTTTTTTTTTTTTAATGAATCATCTATATATTAATACTCGTGTTCCTTAATTGTACGACCGTTGTCATCTTGCAACACCCTCTTGTTGAAAAATGAGGCCGTCCAAATATTCCAAGATGAAATGCCAAAATTCCAATTCTGATAATCTATTGTCGCTTATCCGCCGAATTCTTATTTCGTATGAGTGTCGTCACCTCAGATAAATAATCGACTATTTCGTTTTCATTGTCAAGAAAGACAAGGAAGAAAAAGGACATGCTATATAGAAAAGGTATAAGAAAGAAAGAAAGAAAGAAAGAAAGAAAGAGAGTTGGGGAAAGATGAAAAAAAATGAAAGAAAGAAAAAAGCGTGAAGTGTTAAATCCAGAATATTATACTGTATACGTATTGAACTATATTGCAATAGCTCTTAAGTAAACCTATCAAACGTTGTAATAATCAAACTATCTACTGGTCCTGCTAGTATATATACTAATACTCGTGTTCCTTAGTTGAACGACCGTTATCCTCTTACACCACCCTCTGGTTAAAAATGAGACCGTACAAATATTCCAACATGAAATGCCAAAATGTAAATCCTGATAATCTATTGTCGCTTATCCACCTAATTCTTATTATTTATGTGTGTCCTTACCCCAGCTGAATAATGGACCGGTCCGTATCTATCATTAAAAAGAAAAGGAAGAAAAGGGAATGGTACATAGAAAAGTTACGATAAGAAAGAGAGAAAGAAAGAAAGAAAGAAAGAAAGAAATAAAGAAAGAAAGTGCGTAGGTGAATGAAAGAGGGAGGGGTAAGAACAAGGAAGTGATAACGTTAATCTGTTTCAATCGAACGTAATGAAAAGATGAAAAGAAAGAAAAAAGGAAAGAGAGAGAGAGAGAGAGAGAGAGAGAGAGAGAGAGAGAGAGAGAGAGAGAAAGAAAGTGCGTAGGTGAATGAAAGAGGGAGGGGTAAGAACAAGGAAGTGATAACGTTAATCTGTTTCAATCGAACGTAATGAAAAGATGAAAAGAAAGAAAAAAGGAGAGAGAGAGAGAGAGAGAGAGAGAGAGAGAGAGAGAGAGAGAGAGAGAGAGAGAGAGAGAGAGAGAGAGAGTATTATAAATCAAGATTATTATACTTTTTAGATATTGAAGTATTTCGCAATAGCTCTTAAGTAATGATATCAAACGTTGTAATAATTAAATGTTCATGCTAAGTTATATTCACGGGTTCTGCACAGTGTCGAAAATAATATTTTAAGGAATACTTTACGATAAAAATTTTCATTGAAATGGATTATTATTATTATTATTACTAGCAAATATATGCACCCTCCGGGTGCAAGTATTTAAGTTTTGATATAATAAAATATCATATTAAATTAGAAAGGCTAATGAAACTGACTAATAATGCAGATAAAAAGATCTGCAACAGAGGGTGTATAATCGAAAAATAGAACAACTTTAAAACTAACTATTCCATCATTTTCCATTACTCCCCTGTTTCATTGGTAAATTTTCCTAATTTAACTATTTAGTTAAAATAGGAAGTAAAGGATAATATTACAGTTATTTCTTCTTGTAAATAAATTTCTTTTATGATTTATCCACGAGATTTTTGTTTATATTCTTAAGATAAAACCAAACAATTAGAAATCAATAATACCAAGCACATATTTATTAAAATAAAATTTTAAATATCAATATGCAAATTATCCTTCTCGTTCAAACTGTAAACCGCTATTTTGTTGTATATATAAATACAATTGCATGTTATTAGTACGTAGATATGATCAACAGTATTAATAATGTAAAAGAATTTTTATTAATAACTGAAGGTTTAAAAGAATGAAATCATGGAGAATTTGACGTAAATAATTAAGGGAATTGTGACTTGAGTAGTAATATAGTTTCAGTTACAGACAGAAAAACACACAATCTCCATTATAATAAGATTTGCTCCTTTTGAGTTTTCACATCAGCATTAGCTGATGGTTTTTCACTGAAGTCTGAGTGACAGCAAGTCTCCTCAGGTCTCCAGGACTCTTCTGAGTATTCTGGCAGTGTTCTGAATGGTTTCAATCCTTTCTCTGATTTCCAAACTTTTCAAACCCTTTTCTAATCCTTTTGGGACTGTTCCAAGTGCACCAACTACAATGGGTATCACCTTCACTTTCATATTCCATAACTTTTTCAGTTCTCTTGCAAGGTCCAGATATTTGTCCATTTTTTCATTTTCCTTTAGCTTCACACTGTGATCTGCTGGGACTGCAAAATCCACCAGTTGACAAGTTCTTTCTTTTTTTGTTTTATCAACACTAGGTCTGGTCTTCTTGCTGTGATAAGGTGATCCGTCTTTATTTCAAAGTCCAAGAGAATGTTATGCGTTTCGTTCTCAACAACAGATTCTGGTTTATGCATATACCATTTTGTTGTTTGGTCAAATTTTAATTTTTTGCATAGTTCCCAGTGAATCAGCTTCCCAGCCCAGTCGTGTCTAGTTTTGTATTCTCGTTGTGCTAGTTTGCTACATTCGCAGAGTATTTGTTTTACATTCTCATCTCTATTACCGCAAAGTCTACATTTACTATTTGTTGGGTCTTATCAATTTTCGCTTTGATATAGTTTGTCCTTATGGTATTATTTTGTGCAGCAATTATAAGTGATTCAGTTTCTCTTTTGAGGTTTCCCTTTCTTAGTTTTGTATTCTCGTTGTGCTAGTTTGCTACATTCGCAGAGTATATGGTTTACAGTCTCATCTCTATTACTGCAAAGTTATTATTATTATTATTATTATTATTATTATTATTGTTATTTGTTTTTCACACCAGCATTAGCTGATGATATTTCCCTGGAGTCTGAGTGACAGCAAGTCACCTCAGGTCTCCAGGGCTCTTCTGAGTATTCTGGCCGATTGCAGCAGTGCAGCAGTCTGGATGATCTCAATTCTTCCTCTGATTTCCAGATTTTGCAATCTTTTTTCCAAGCTTTTTTGGACCGTTACAAGTGCACCAACTACAATTGGTATCACTTTGACCTTTATATTCCATAGCTTTTTCAGTTCTCTGGCAAGGTCCAGGCATTTGTTCATCTTTTCGTTTTCCTTCATCTTCACCCTGTGATCTGCTGGAACTGCAAAATCCACCAGTTGATAAGTTCTTTCTTTTTGTCAATCAACACTAGGTCTGGTCTCCTTGCTGGGATAAGGTGATTCGTTGTTATCTCAAAGTCCCAGGGAATTTTATGCGTTTCATTCTCAAGAACAGATTCTGGTTTATGCAGATACCATTTGCTATATTATATTATTATTATTATTATTATTATTATTATTATTATTAAATCCACCAGTTGACAAGTTCTTTTTTTTTTGTTAAACAACACTAGGTATGGTCTCCTTGCTGGGATAAGGTGATCCGTCTTTATTTCAAAGTCCCAGAGAATTTTATGTGTTTCATTCTCAAGATCAGATTCTGGTTTATGCATATACCACTTTGTTGTATGGTCAAATTTTAATTTTTTGCATAATTCCCAGTGGATCACCTTCCCAACCCAGTCATGCCTAGTTTTGTATTTCCGTTGTGCTAGTTTGCTATATTATTATTATTATTATTATTATTATTATTATTATTATTATGTATTCCCGTTGTGCTAGTTTGCTACATTCGTTTAATACATGGTTTACAGTCTCATCTCCGTTACCGCATAGTTTACATTTACTGTTTTGTTGTGTCTTATCAATTTCTGCTTTGATATAATTTGTCCTTATGGTATTATTTTTTGCAACCTCTCCGATTTGTCGTTTGAAGTGTCCATATAATTGTTTTTCTTCCTATATTTGTTTTCTTGTTTTTTTGTTCATATATTATATCTGCTGTTGCTGGCTGCCATAAGTAATTTTCTTTGCTCTTTTTTTTTGTATTCTTCGAGTCCTTGGATTGTGGCATCTACACACTCCTCTATGTTGGCAAGACCTCTTCCGTCTTCTTTTCTTGATACATATAGCCTATCTCTATCATCTCTAGGATGTAGAGCCTTGTGCATTGTCATTAATTTCCTAGTCCTTTATTCGATTTGTCTGAGTTCTTCGTTTGTCCATTTTAAGAATGGTCCAGAATATCTTCTAACGGGGATGGAATCGGTATTTATTCATTCGATAAGATTTCTGCTTTCTTGTTCTTCTGTGGTTTTCGTTTTTAACTTTTCCTTTCATCTGTCTGATTGATATCGTCTGTTTCTAAAATTTCTAACTATTATTATTATTATTATTATTATTATTATTATTATTATTATTATTAATAATAATAATAATAATAATAATAATAATAATAATCACAGGGTGGACGTTATAAAAAAGTATTTCCCCTAATATATTTTAGAAAAAAAAAACTGTTTTAAACATGAATTCAACTAAACGTGAGTAAGTATCAAAACTTTCGTGAAAATATGACTCTTAATTGATATTTGATAGATTTAAAAAAAAATTCTGTGACGTAAGCAGTGAAGTAGTTTCGGTTACAGAAAAAGAGATTCCCTAACCTCTTAGCATAAAATAACCCTATACGAAGTGACATGCCGTAAAAATGAATCAATCGTTTTTCTTCTTCTAGAGCCGGATAATTGAAAAGTCAATTACTTAAGCGGAGTTTAACGGGTTTGAATTCAGAGTTTTCCTTTACTTTTTACTACCCTCTCTTTAGCCAATAGCAACCCCCAACTCCTCTGCGTCTCTTTCACTTATATATACATATATATGTAAAATGAAAATGGAAGTGAAACCGACGGTATATTGAAAAATGGGGTTAAAAGAAAAACTGCAAACACACACCAGAAATAATGAACGACTATAAACCAACATAAAATCATTAAAACCCCATAAATTGCGTCTGGTGGTGAGGCTCAAGTTCTGGAGATCTAGGGAGTATGAAGTACCACCTTCATTGACATTACTCCCAGGTCCACTTTGACCCGGAATTTATAGAACCTGTTAAGGTCCCATCTATTGGTTAAATATATATTTACCAACCTCCGCTAGAGCAGGATGCGACACAAGGTCAATTTCTTAAGCGGAGTTTAACAGGTTTGAATTCAGAGTTTCCTTCTCTAGACTGGTTGCCTAACTAAGGCTAAACAAGGTCTGCCTAAGCAAGGTTTGAATTCAGAGTTTTCCTTCTTCTAGACTGGTTGCCTAACTAAGGCTAAACAAGGTCTGCCTAAGCAGAGTTTAACAGGTTTGAATTCAGAGTTTTCCTTCTTCTAGACTGGTTGCCTAACTAAGGCTAAACAAGGTCTGCCTAAGCAGAGTTTAACAGGTTTGAATTCAGAGTTTTCCTTCTCCTAGACTGGTTGCCTAGGCTAAAGAACTCAGTCTGCCCTTCTATTTACCCATAGCTAGATAGAGTGTAGTTGGATCCATACCTTTCCCAAGGGTATTAGCACTATGCGAAATGCAAAGAGCCTCGTCGAGGATTTGAACTCTGGTCGACGAGTCAATTTCCCACGTCTCTAACCATTACACCACGCACCTCCGTAGATATATCACTGATATTAATGTATGTAGATATGTTCAACCGGAGTGCCCGATGGATTGGCCCTGGATTGCATAAGCTGACATCGTTGTTCCGAGGGGGTCATCCCCCAGGCAACACCTGCCACCTCGATTTAAAGGGGCAGGGCTTGGTTTAGTGCCCGAGGCTCCCCTTTAGGGGGGAATGCCGACGGGATCAACGCATTTTTGTGCAAACCACACCCATGAGCTTGGCCTTGTGGGTGGGCCCACATAAAAATGTCCTTGTGTCACGCCCTCATAAGTGGGACGAGAGGCAAAGCACTTTTTATATGTGAATATTGGAAAGGATAGCTTTGAACTCGTCTCACTGAATCCATTTTCTGTGACAATAAACAATTCGTTTATTTCACCACTCCCTTCTTCTTCTTCTTCTTCTTCTTCTTCTTCGTAGTAGTAGTAGTAGTAGTAGTAGTAGTAGTAGTAGTAGCAGCAGCAGCAGCAACAGCAAAAATGGCGTAAGGCCAGAACAAACAAAAATCAATAAACTTTTTTTTCGATCGAAAATCAAATAACTGACCCATTTTCTCCCTCTCTGCCCCACCTTCCCCATTTTCCTCCGACTACCCCTAACAAGCCCCCCCCCCACACACACCTTCTCGTCCTTCCTCCCTTCCTTCCGTCCGTCCATTGAAAGGTGGACGAAACGATCCCTACTTAAGTGACCAATGTCCGTTCGGACGCGCCAACAATCAATATCGATTTCCCAGGGGGTGGGGAACGTTTCTTTCGTTGGGTACGTGGTGGAGCGGGTTGTCGTTGCGACACCTGTGGGCCAAGGGAAGGTGTTGGCGCGATTGATATCCGTTAAAAGGTTATCAGATTTGATGGTAGGGGCCCCCTCCCCCTACTTTGTTTATAAATTCTCCAAACAATAGCTGTGTATTTCTGGGCACATCGGTAGCGACAATTAGGGGAGGACTTCCAATGAAAGTGTGAATAGAGTTGTTTAACTTATAGTTAAGTATTATAATTTTATAGAAAAAGAAAGAAAGGGTAAGAGTTAAACGGAAAATGAAGTAAAATGAAAGAAAGAAAGAAAGAAAGAAAGAAAGAAAGAAAGTAAGTAAGCGAGAAAGAAAGGTTAAGAGTGAAACGGTAAACGAAGTAAAATGAATGAAAGAAAGAAAGAAAGAAAGAAAGAAAGAACGCGTAAGAGTAAAACAATAAACGAGGCAAAAGAAAAGAAAGAAAAGTAAAGAGAGAAAGAAAGAAAGAAAGAAAAAGGAAGGAAGAAGAACGAAAGAATGAACGAAATAAATAAAGAAAGAAACAAATGGTAAGAGTAAAAAATAAACGAAAAGAAAAGAAAAAGAAAGAAAGAAAGAAAAAGAAAGAAAGAAAGAAAAAGAAAGAAAAAAGAAAGAAAAAAAAGAAAGAAAGAAAGAAAGAAAAAGAAAGAGAGAAAGAAAGGGTAAGAGTAAAACAATAAACGAAGTAAAAGAAAAGAAAAGAAAGGAAAAGAAAGAAAGAAAAAAAGAAAGAAAGAAAGAAGGAAGGAAGGAAAGAAAAAAAGAAAGAAAGAAAAAGAAAGAAAAATGAACGAAATAAATAACGAAAGAAAGAAATGGTAAGAGTAAAACAATAAACGAAAAGCAAAGAAAGAAAGAAAAGAAAAGAAAGAAAGAAAGAAAAAGAAAAAGAGAAAGAAAGGATAAGAATAAAACAATAAACGAAGTAAAAGAAAAGAAAAGAAAGAAAGAAAGAAAGAACGGGTAAGAGTAAAACAATAAACGAGGCAAAAGAAAAGAAAGAAAGAAAAAGAAAGAAAGAAAGCAAGAAAAAAAAGAAAGAATGAACGAAATAAAGAAAGAAAGAAAGAAAGGGTAAGAGTAAAACAATAAACGAAAAGAAAAGAAAGAAAGAAAAGAAAGAAAGAAAAGAAAGAATGAAAGAAAAAGAAAGAAAAAAGAAAGAAAGGGTAAGAGTAAAACAATAAACGAAAAGAAAAGAAAGAAAGAAAGAAAAAGGAAGAAAGAATGAAAGAAAAAAGAAAGAAGGGTTAAGAGTAAAACAATAAACGAAGTAAAAGAAAAGAAAAGAAAGAAAGAAAGAAATGAATAAAGAAAATGAAAGAAGCAAAGAAAGAAGAAAAAGAAAAAGAATGAAAGTAAGAAAGAACGCGTAAGAGTAAAACAATAAACGAGGTAAAAGAAAAGAAAGAAAAGGAAAAAAAAAAGATAGAAAGAGATGAAAAAGGTTTGTGGGGAATCGTAGATTATACTCAGGCATGTTTGTCGGAGTTACATTTATCCTTTGTTAAAAAACCGTTGGTTGAAAAAGGTTTGTAGGGAGTCATATATCACACACAGGCATGTTTGTCGGAGTTACATTTATCCTTTGTTAAAAAACTGTTGGTTGAAAAAGGTTTGTAAGGAGTCATATATTACACACAGGCATGTTTGTCGGAGTTACATTTATCCTTTGTTAAAAAACTGTTAGTTGAAAAAGGTTTGTAGAGAATCATAGATTACACACAAGCATGTTTGTCGGAGTTACTTTTATCCTTTGTTTAAAAATTGTCGGATGAAAAAGGTTTGTGGGGAATCATAGATTACATACAAGCATGTTTGTCGGAGTTTTAAAAATTGTTGAAGGAAAAAGGTTTGTAGGGAATCATAGATTACACACAAGCATGTTTGTCGGAGTTACATTTGTCCTTTGTTTAAAAATTGTTGAAGGAAAAAGGTTTGTAGGGAATCATAGATTACATACAAGCATGTTTGTCGGAGTTATATTTGTCCTTTGTTTAAAAATTGTTGCAGGAAAAAGGTTTGTAGGGAATCATAGATTACACACAAGCATGTTTGTCGGAGTAACATTTATCCTTTGTTTAAAAATTGTTGAGGAAAAAGGTTTGTAGGGAATCATAGATTACACACAAGCATGTTTGTCGGAGTTACATTTGTCCTTGTTTAAAAATTGTTGAAGGAAAAAGGTTTGTAGGGAATCATAGATTTACAAGCATGTTGTCGGAGTTATATTTGTCCTTTGTTTAAAAATTGTTGCAGGAAAAAGGTTTGTAGGGAATCATAGATTACACACAAGCATGTTTGTCGGAGTAACATTTATCCTTTGTTTAAAAATTGTTGAAGGAAAAAGGTTTGTAGGGAATCATAGATTACACACAAGCATGTTTGTCGGAGTTACATTTGTCCTTTGTTTAAAAATTGTTGAAGGAAAAAGGTTTGTAGGGAATCATAGATTACACACAAGCATGTTTGTCGGGGTTACCTTTTTCCTTTGTTTAAAAATTGTCGGATGAGAAAGGTTTGTGGGGAATTGTAGATTATACTCAGGCATGTTTGTCGGAGTTACATTTATCCTTTGTTAAAAAACTGTTGGTTGAAAAAAGGTTTGTAGGGAATCATAGATTATACACAGGCATGTTTGTCGGAGTTACTTTTATTCTTTGTTTGTAGGGAATCATAGATTTTTTAACAGTTTTTTAATGGGACTATTAAACCGACCGCCGATATTCTTTAATGTTTTTGTTTCAGAGTTATTCCTCGTTCCATTGATTTAATCGATTCGATATTTTATAACGGAAAGTGAAGTGAAGCATTTGTGTGGGATCCTTAGATCAACAAAAAGCAAACCAAGGAAGCTGGGAGTATGGGTAACAAACAGCGTGATCCCAAATAACATTTATGATCGGCACATACAAGAAGTGCTAGTGCCCTATCCGTTAATAGCCCTGTTTTAACAGAAGGGCTGTCCTAGATACGACATTAAACTGTCCCAGTGGTGAGGCACGAGTCCTGAAGCTATGAAATGTAGCAATTATAAAGGATTCAATTTCTCGTTTGAGGTTTCCACTTCGCAGCCATGTTCAGGTATTATTATGAGGTTTCCACACCCGTCGTAGCCGGTTGTTCACTGAAGACTGAGTGACATCAAGTCTCCTCAGTTCACCAGGACTCTTCTGGGTATTCTAGCCGATTATTATTATTATTATTATTATTATTATTATTATTATTATTAGTAGTAGTAGTAGTAGTAGTAAAAATTAACATCCTCCGGGCGGTGTAAGATCTAATTTTTGAAAGATATTGCCTGAGAGAGTAGGAGTTAAATATTTAATGTCAGAGTGCTTTTATCATAAGTAAGTAAAATAATCAAATTTATTAAGGGAGTAAAAAATAAATAAATGAATAAATAAAAGAATTTGAAATGGACAATTAGTTCTGAATAAAATGTTGTGTGCATCTATTAATTATTAATTAAATGATTATTTCGAATATTTTACTCTTATATTTTACACAAAATCGTAAGTATTTATTCATTAGTAAATTTTAGTTAATTTCTTGTTAGTGAAAAAATTGCGAGATCAAAATAAATTTTAGTTAATTTCTTGTTACTGAAAAAATGGCGAGATCAAAAATAAATTTTAGTTAATTTCTTGTTACTGAAAAATGGCGAGATCAAAATAAATTTTAGTTAATTTCTTGTTACTGAAAAAATGGCGAGATCAAAATAAATTTTTAATTTCTTGTTACTGAAAAAAATGGCGAGATCAAAATAAATGTTAGTTAATTTCTTGTTACTGAAAAAAATGGCGAGATCAAAATAAATGTTAGTTAATTTCTTGTTACTGAAAAAATGGCGAGATCAAAATAAATGTTAATTTCTTGTTACTGAAAAAATGGCGAGATCAAAATAAATGTTAGTTAATTTCTTGAAAAAATGGCGAGATCAAAATAATGTTAGTTAATTTCTTGTTACTGAAAAAATGGCGAGATCAAAATAAATGTTAGTTAATTTCTTGTTACTGAAAAAATGGCGTGATCAAAGTAAATCATTTTTAACATTGTTTACAAATTTCGCAAATAATTGTTCCATTTTTGGTATTGTGACATTTTTGGTTACAGATAAATTAAGATCGAATCTCCATTATTAATAGATTTGGATCATTCCGACTATTGTCCTCATCTTTATTGTTATCTAGACAATGTTTCGGCCAATGTTCCCTCCGGCCTTATTCAGGTATTTCTTGTCGGACTCAGGGACCTTCTCGACCTCGGCAACCTTCTTTTCGAACTCGGGAACCTTCTTGTCGAACGCGGGAAATGGTTCCCGAGTTCCAGAAAGTTCCCGTGTCCGACAAAAAATATCCGAAGAAGGCCGGAAGGCACATCGGCCGAAACGTTGTGTGGATAGCAATAAAGATGAGGACAATAGTCCGAATAATCCAAATAGTACAAATTATCTAGCCTCATCTCAGAAATTCAGAGAAATATTATAATTATTATTTTACTCCTTGCAAGTTTTTCACTCGTAAACGTAAGCTGATGGTGTTGCACTGGAGTCTGAGTGACAACAAGTCTCCTCTGATCTCCAGGACTCTTCTGAGTATTCTAGCTGATCTTAACAATGCTGCTGAATGATGTTGGTTATTTCTTCTTTTTTTTCGAGATTTAAAAAAAAATGTTCAAAAATATTTACCTTTCTTCCTTCAACATGGCCTAAACTGATCACGTGACGTATTTTGGTGGTACCTACTCTACATGGAGTAACAGAATCTATTTGAAGAAGTTTTCCTTCTTCTTCCCCACCATTTTAGGTGTTATGCTAATAAATCGCTCAAGGGGATTATCTTGACATTGTCTCTTTGAGGGATCTACCATGACCGAAGTTAAGAATAGATTAGACTCATATGCAAACGAGCCAAGGAGAATAGATCTATACATGCAGCCATTGTTTCCCAGAAGTCTGAGAAACATGTGGGCCCTGTAGAACCTCGTCTCCAAAGTGAGATTTGTTGTATCAGATTCAGGAAACTCTCCACTGATGGATAAATTATTCCCATCTCCAAATTGAAGAGAGTTCCTAGGCAAATTATCTCTTGCGATGGAATCGAGCAAGATTTCCGGGAATCTATGGACAATATCAAAACCTGTCCCGAGTCAAAATTTCCGGGAATCTATGGACAATATCAAAACCTGTCCCGAGTCAAAATTTCCGGGAATCTATGGACAATATCAAAACCTGTCCCGAGTCAAAATTTCCGGGAATCTATAAACAATCTCAAAATCTGGTAGAATTCTGGTGTCAAAATTACTTGCTGACCAAGAATACGTTAATCCTGATTTCTGACTATCCATAGTGCTAATACCCTTAGGAAAGATATGAATCCAATTATTCTCCTTCCAGCTACGGGTAATAGTAAAGGAGACTGGGTTCTTTAACCTTGGTATGGCAACTGGTCTAGGAAAGTAAGGAAAATCGAATTCAAACCAAAGGGGCTCTCTTCTCGTTAGTTAAAACTAGTTTTGTTGCATAGCAGACGTATGTTGTATAGGTCTTTTCTTTTCTTATTTTTTTTATATACTTATCTCACAACATTGTATGGAAGTAAAACCTGGACCCTGTACTCCCACCAAGAGCGGTGGGTAAATAGCATCCACTTTCACTACCTTAGGTGTATATTGGGCATCACCTGGAGGGACGGGATCACTAACACAGCAGTTCTAGAGAGAGAGCTCACTTTCGAGGCTTGTGTTCTCTACTGAGACAGCATCGCCTCTGATGGCTGGACCATGTCCGCCAGATGGATGATGGACAAATCTCGAAGGATATCCTCTAGATACATAAATAAATCTACTTAATGATATCTTAGAAATTCCCCCAGAGCCGACATCAATCTTTGTGAACACCCTTGGGGCTATTGCCAGCCCACAATAAATAGTTTTGAATTTGTAAAGTTTCCATTGAAAGGGAAACCATAGGAAACTGTCTATGACCTGGGAAATTAGAAACACGGAAGAAGTATACAACAGATCTATAGTAATTACTGAATAGGCATCTCAGCTCACTAAAAGGGGAAACAAAAGAAGATGTGGATATGGTGATTCCAAATAACATTTATAAAGGGTACATATTAGGAGTATCTCTGTTGGCTCGGGGTACACCGACTGGACCTCTGATGAGGGGTAAGACCTCCTCCCCAATGGGGCCTCCTGTTTGCCGTGAGTGGTGACCCGTGAGGCTTAAGGATGGAACCCTGGTGGCTGAGCAGTCAGACATGCACCACTCCACTTTGGCCCTTACTTAGGTTAGAGAGCCCTCCCCCAATCATTCGACTGGTCATGTCTAGACCTAGCACCTATATGATTGTTCCAACCTTATTACCCTTATGGCAAGGCCCATCCCTTTTTATCATATATGTGACTGAGAGCATTAGTGTACTGAGTATGACATTTGAATTTCCTGTATCCTTGAAACTGTGGGTTTTTTTTTCAATTATTTCTCTGTTAAATCTTTTACTCAAGAAGAGTTCACTTATATATAATGCTCAATAGCATTGATAATATATATATATATATATATATATATATATATATATTATATATATATATATATATATTTGAATGAAGTGACAAATAAAAGTTTTAGTATGCTGGTTATGTTTTTTCTATATCTATCTAGTGCGGGACCATTGGGATTTTTTTTATCATAATTAAGCCGTCATCCCTGTACATACAAATATAACGTTCACATTACATCACCAACGCAATACATAACACAGTCATTATTATTAACAGCACAATTAAAAAATACATTATATTAATTGCACATAACATACGTAACCAAGAATACCAAACACAAATACGCATATTCATACGCATACACGCGCGTGGAGACAATCATATCATCACAGCCTTCATGCATTCCCACGTGCACGCGCATGACATCACACACATACGCACAAACAAAAATACGCACACACGCGCGTAGACACAATCATATCATCACAGCCTTCACGCATTTCAATGCGCACGCGCATGACATCATACACATACGCACTAACAAAAATACGCACACGTACAAACAAAAAGAACATTCCACAACACGCAAACACGCAACACGAGAATACAGTTAAAAAAAACGCCATTTACACCATTTCTGTCATTTAAAAAAACAAAAACTATTTCGTTTAACTGATGAATGCTTTTAGCAGGAAACCATTGGTAGTAATATCGTTTCCAAATAAATGAATAAAAGCTAAAACTTTTATTTGTCACTTCATTCAACCATCAACGCTATATCACAGATATTGAGCACTCTTCTAATAACACTGTACGTTGGATTACTACTACTTTTTCTAGTATACTAGTGCCAACCATACACATTAATATATATATATATATATATATTGGTTAGGAGGTTGATTTAGAAGGCCATCACAATGCAGTTTGGAATAAATAAAAAATAATAATACGGTAACAATGGTGTTGTGTGTTGACCTGTATTTTTTTATTATTTCTTGAATTTTCGAGGTAATACCTCTTTATCAAAAGAATTGAACTGAAGCAGTACAGCTATGGCATTTCTTCCTAAATGAATTTTTTTTTTTTTTTTTTTTTTTAAATGACGTCATTTTCAAAAAAAAAAAAAAATTCATTTAGGAAGAAATGCCATAGCTGTACTGCTTCAGTTCAATTCTTTTGATAAAGAGGTATTACCTCGAAAATTCAAGAAATAATAAAAAAATACAGGTCAACACACAACACCATTGTTACCGTATTATTATTTTTTATTTATTCCAAACTGCATTGTGATGGCCTTCTAAATCAACCTCCTAACCAATACATACACAATGCTTCAAGCAAATTATGAAACTCTCTTATATATATATATATATATATGAAGGTAAAAATGGATATTGAATCCGACAATATGTAAGAAAGTTTTATAGAAAAACAACAAGATGTTAAACATTTTTGCTGACAGATATCTGTTTCGAACTTCGTTTCGTATCACCGGAGGCTCATATTTTCGGATGTAATAAGGATCCCGACTCTGCGAGTTTAACATCATTGCAGATTCATGTTGCTGGACTTGTTACATTTTTAAACTTTCATTTGTAACCGGAACATTTTCCTGAACTTTTTTGATATTCATTTACATTTTTACTAAAAACTCTTTTGAGTTTTTATGATAAAAATGCTTAAATATTTTAAAAATAAAATTTATTTTATTTTTAACAACAAATATGTATTTTTAAAAATTAAAAAAAAAAAATTCCGGTACTGATCGAGAGCGTTCGTTGCCTTGTAATTACTGATATATTCATTTCGTTTTTCCGCTTACAATGTTGCTTTGAAAAAGACATATTCATAATGTCGAAACAGATGTCTGTCAGCAAAAATGTTTAACATCTTGTTGTTTTTCTATAAAACTTTCTTACATATATATATATATATATATATATATATATATATATATATATATAAAGTTAGTGTAGACATAAAGGCAACAGTACTTGGTAACTGTTAGTTTCTTGCCTATACAATCTCCAAAATAAGTGCATTGTTCGAAATTTGCATAAGCAAGGACCTGAAAGTTAGCAAGCTCTTTGGACTTCATGTCTACGTTACCATAAATTGTCCACACACACACACATCTTATTATAATGGAGATTGTGTGTTTGTCTGTCTGTAACCGAAACTATATTACTACTCAATTTACAGTTCCCTTAGTTATTTACATCACATTCTCCATGATTTTATTTTTATTTAAACCTCAATGAATAATAAAATTGTTTTACATTATTAAGACTGTTGACCATATCTACATACTAATAATACGTAATTGTATTTATATATACAACAAAATACTGGTTTACAGTGTGAATGGGAAGGCTAATTTGCATATTGATCTTAAAAAATTGATTTTAATAAATATATTATTATAAGGCATTATTGATTTCTAATTGTTTGGTTTTATCTTATTGAATATGAGCAAAAATCTCTGGGATAAATCTTAAAAGAAATTCATTAAGAAGAAGAAATAACTGTAATATTATCCTTTACTTCCTATTTTAAGTAAAGAGTTAAATTAGGAAAATTTACCAATGAAAGACGGGAGTAATGGAAAATGATGGAAGAGTTAGTTTCAAAGCTGTTCTATTTTTCGATAATACCCCCTCTGTTCCAAATCTTTTTATCTGCATTCTTATTTAGTGTTATTAGCCTTTCT
This sequence comes from Doryteuthis pealeii, assembly GCA_023376005.1. Lineage (NCBI taxonomy): Eukaryota > Metazoa > Mollusca > Cephalopoda > Myopsida > Loliginidae > Doryteuthis > Doryteuthis pealeii. Next base: position 21,696,894 of record CM042178.1, read on the forward strand.
AATTTAACATGATATTTTATTATATTAAAACTTAAAAACTTGCACCCGGCGGGTGCATATATTTGCTAGTATATATAGTATCAAATTGTCACTTTAACCTTTGCTGTGACATCAGTAAATGATCCAAAAGCGCTGAATATATAGAGCAGTAATAATCTTATTATAATGGAGATTGTGTGTTTGTCTGTCTGTAACCGAAACTAAATCACTACTCAAGTCACAATTCCCTTAGTTATTGACATCACATTCACCATGAATTCATTTTTTATCTAAACCTCAATTATTGATAAAATTGTTATACCTTATTAATACTGTTGGATCTACATACTAATAACATGCAAGTTTATTTATATATTCAACAAAATAGCGGTTTACAGCGTAAACGAGAAGGCTAATTTGCATATTGATATTAAGAATTTGATTTTAATAAATATATGCTTAATATTATTGATTTTTATTTGTTTGGTTTTCTCTTAACGAATCTGAGCAAAAATCTCGGGTATAAATCTTAAAAGAAATCCATAAACCAGACGAAGGAACTGTAATTTTATTAAATAATTCATAATCTAATTAAATAGATAAATTAGGAAAAATGAAAGACGGGAGTGATGGCAAATGATAGAAGAGTTAAATCTAAAGCTGTTCTATTTTTCGATTATACCCCTCAGTTTATCATTTTCTAAATAGTTTATAATTTGATACAATATTTTATTACATCAAAACCTAAATTGTTGCACCCGAAGGGTGCATATATTTGCTAGTGATAATAATGATAATATTTGTAGAGGAAAAGAGTTAAGTGTTTTATCTATTTTCCTCTACTCACACACACACACACACACACATATATATATATATATTTATTTTTTTATATTATAAAGGGTGGCTTACCGGTGAATATGGGCACGATCGTTGGAGGTGCACAGGATCCAGGGGTTAAGTCCGTGATAAAACAAATAACCCTGATGATTCTAACGATGAAATTCGAGTAGGTTTCTATTGTATCCATTTCTTCAATATATATAATATATATATATATATATATAATATATATATATATATATGTGTGTGTGTGTGTGTGTGTGTGTGTGTATGTGTGTGTGTGTGTGTGTGTGTGTGTGTGTATTTATGCTTTCTAGAAATATTTTTGCAAGTTATACAGTTTCGCTCAGAAATATGTAAAATCTTGCCGATTTCTTATAAACGTTAATTTTCTTCTAAATAAATAAATATGGCGAATTTCAAATTCTGAAGCTTCTGGGAATGTGAAGTATCCCTTCATCACCATTGTTCCCTGTTCCACTCTGACCCGGAGCGGTAGTACCTGTTATGGTCCCATCTATGGGTTAAACAGGAAAAATGAGTTCAGAAACAATGTGTTAAAAAATTTAAGTTTAAAAAAGAATAAGTAAAACAAAAACGCCTTTGGCATAAAATAACCCAATGGGTTGACATGCCATAAAAACCAGCCAGTCTATACATCTAAATGAAGCTGGTCCTCTGTGGATTACATCCCTGCTTCTCCACATAGTCACCGTTTCTCTCAATGGCAATATTCCACCTTCGAATGATAGCATGTATCCCTGCTCTGTAAAATTCTGTTGACTATTCTTTGAGTCACTTCTTCACTAAAGATTTCACTTCCTCGTCACTGAGATAATGTTCGCCTCTCAACCCCTCTTTCGTTGGACTGTAGAGTGGCAAACATTATTCCATTGAGGAGAAAGTGAAATCTGTAGTGTAGTCTCATTGCTATTGAGAGAAACAGTGACTATGTGGAGGAGTAGGGATGTGATCCACAGAGGACCAGCTTCATTTTGATGTATGATACATGTTCCTGTGTTGGTAATTATACCTATCCTAAACAAAATGACATTACTTTTTGACTTACCCATGTATATATTGAAATAAAACAAACTATATATAAATATATAATACCGGGTATGTATTTATTAAAACTTGTTTTAAAAGACAATAAGGACCGTCTAAATTTGTATGCTCAAACTTTGAGTGTATATAATACAAGGTTGTTCTTTATTCTATGTATTGACGAGTTTGGGTAATGTGGCGAAGGCACTCGCGTAGTTTCGGTTACAGGCAAATAGAGACTGAATCTCCATTATTAATTGATATTTTAGCAAGTGGAACGTCTTCAGTGTTCGCCATCATAAAGCCTATTGGACTCTTTTATTGGCATTTCAGTCTCGGAAGAATATAAAAATAGTTTTTTGTACCCCTGAAGTTACAGCGCCTCCCGTGACAGTAAAGTCCAATGTTCGAAAAACATTCTCGATCACAGTGAAGGCTGTCCCTGAAGATGTTGATGTGCCGGTGCTTTGTTGCCGCTGCTTTCTTCTGGACCACCTAGCTTCATGGTGTTGCGCCAGGGTGACCTCAGACATGAACAGTCCTCTACAGAGAGCCTGCCACCACCTAAGGCGGTTCTGAGCCAAATTTTTCCAACTGGATGGGGCAATGCCAAAGCACTTGAGGTCATTCTTGCAGACACACACACACACACACACACACACACACACATATATATATATATATATATATATAGTCATCCACAGACACGTGTTTCGGCATATCATGCCTCTTCAGTGTGGCTAGACACAACTATCCTTGGGTAGGGTCGAACTCAGACTGACCGCATGGTGCCCCTGAAATTACAGCGCCTCCCGTGACTGTAAAGTCCAATGTTTGAAAAACATTCTCGACCATAGATATCGCATGTGAAGGCTGTCCCTGAAGATGTTGATGTGCCGGTTCTTTGTTGCCGCTGCTTTCTTCTGGACCGCCTAGCTTCATGATGTTGCGTCAGGGTGACTCCAAACATGAACAGTTCTACCGCCACCGATATCTTAGTAACTGGGATGTCTTCAATGTCCTCTGTTATAAAGCCTATTGGATATTATTGTTCTATCTATTTGAGCTCAGAGAACGTGATGACGTTGATAAAGATTCAGAATCTTTATTTTAAATCTATTTTTAAAGCTAATTTTCACGAGAAAAAATTTGTTGTCATAAAAAAACCCACATGGATATATATCAATAACGATAAATGTTTAATATCATTAAGCTATCTAACCTATATCTAGTGCAACTTTATTTTATTTAAGTACTATTTTAACCAGATAAAGCGATATATCATAGAAACTTGGTTTTTGTTTTATGCTTTGAAAAAAAAAAAAAAACGAGAGATAGCTGCTAATTTAATTACTTTTCTGGTGCAATTACCCTGTTTACCTAGTATCGTTTCAGCTTTGCTAAAGTTAAAGGAGAGATCTTTATCGCGATGATGTATCACGAAGGCATTTAAATTATATCCTATTTTTATCGCTTATCACACACACACACACACACACACACACACACACACACACATATATATGTGTGTGTGTGTGTGTGTGTGTGTGTGTGTGTGAAGAAAAATGGATATGAAATCCGACAATGTAATTAAGTATAAAGCTTTTGAAAAAGCAAAACATAAGTCAAAGATTAACTTACAGAGAGCCGACGCTGAAGCGTTTTGGTTTTAATCAAACCATCAACGGGTCTCAACTTGGTTAATAATCATAAATCATGAGAAAATAAATTGGTAGAAAACAAGCAAAAGCTTGTGAGCCTTTATTTACGATGCTAATATATATATATATATATATAATATATATATATATATATATATATATATATATATAAGTATAGATAAAAGGATATGAAAACACACAGTGCTGTTAAAATGAAAATATTTCATACCATATTCATTGCTAATATTGAACAATATTTCGATTTATAAAAATCATCTTCAGATCTTGTTTTCAATCCGGACTCATCGAGAGAGAAGCAGAAAATAAATTAAATTCAAAACGAAAAACATTGATGTTCCAAAAAGCGTGCAAGTCATGCGATCGTTTCGTCATAAGCACATCCGCCACGCGTCTCCAAGCCGACGACACAACTGTATATATTTAATGTAACAGTTTCATCTGAAGATGATTTTTATACATCGAAATATTGTTCAATATTAGCTATGAATATAATATAAAATATTTTCATTTTAACAGCATTGTGTGTAGACTAGGTTAAAATTAACAATCCCCCAAAATTGAGCTTCCAATTCGAAATATTCGCCGAGCTATAGAACACATTTTATAGACAAAAATAGATTACAAAATGTCGCCATTTTTCTCGCCCCCCTCAAATTTTTCGAGTTTAAGATCGACATAACTCGGTGAATATTTCGAATTAGAAGCTCAATTTCGGGGGATTGTCTAATTTTAACCTAGGCTACATCCGTACAACATTTCAGAAAAATTGAAGGGGGTGGGTGACATGGCCCTGATGATTTGACATGGAATTACCCCCCCCCATATATATATATATATATATATATATATATATATATATATATATATATGTGTGTGTGTGTGTGTGTGTGTGTGTGTGTGTGTTGTCTGTGAAGACAAATGGATATAAAAACTATCTTTTTGGTACAAATAATGTTCAATAGATATGAAATAATAATAGCAAAATATCTTTGTCATAGATTCAGTGCCACATCGGGATATTGATCTTGCTAGGAAAACATCAGAAATCATCAATAACTTAAAATTGGTTAACTTTCAGACTTTGCATTCCTCGGGCAAAAATGCTTTTATAAACCAATTCTTAGGAGTAGGGAAGCTCTAGAATTCATTTTACAGACAAAAATAGATTACAAAAAGTCGCCATTTTTCAAATTTGGAGAGCAAAAAATCATCATAACTCTACCAATTCTTGTAATTGGAAACTCAAATTTTGGGAATTGTCTAACTTTAAGATAGTCCACACCTGTAAAATGTTTTAGAAGTGGGTGGGTGACATGACCCAGCTGATTTGACATGGAATTACACACACACACACACACACACACACACACACACACACACACACACACACATATAT
>CM042178.1:21704340-21734340 GCA_023376005.1 Doryteuthis pealeii
ATCGGAAAAAATCGATATTTATCTAGAAAGAAAAAAAAATAGCCAATGTGAATTTTCTTTTCGTATTTTTTTGTGAATAAAAAAAATTGTGTTTTCTGATAACATATCATCGGTATATCGTAATTATTATCTACATCAGCCTTATATATAAAACAACAACAAAACCTTTTTATATATTATATATATATATTATTATATATATATATATATATTATATATATATATATCAATAAGGAAGGAAGAACTCAATACAGTAATGTCCATAATAAATTTATTTCGACGAAAATTGGGGCCCATATAAATCTAAGTTGATTTAAACCGGCTCCCCAAATTTTCGTCTCATCAGATGGGTCTCAACACATATAGAATCATCCCTTACTACCAAGTTTTGGGATAAATTTCTTATATATATATATATATAATATTAGATATAATATATATATATAATATATATTATTATATTATAATCGGTTGTAATTTGGTATCTTATTGCTTGTACAATATACCTTATTCTGTGTAGTATATGTCTGCTCCTTGGCTGGATTCGAATAAACCAGTTACTGCGCCTCACTACTTAACCGCCTGAATATAATAACTGAGTACTATAATGTCTGTGAAGACAATGGATATAAAAAACTATCATTTGGTACAAATAATGTTCAATAATATGAAATAATAATAGCAAAAATATCTTTGTCAATAGATTCAGTGCCACATCGGATATTGATCTTGCTAGAAAACATCAGAAATCATCAATAACTTAAAATGGTTAACTTTCAGACTTTGCATTCCTCGGGCAAAAATGCTTTTATAAAACCAATTCTTAGGAGTAGGGAAGCTCTAGAATTCATTTTACAGACAAAAATAGATTACAAAAAGTCGCCATTTTTCAAATTTGGAGAACAAAAAATCATCATAACTCTTACCAATTCTTGTAATTGGAAACTCAAAATTTGGGAATTGTCTAACTTTAAGATAGTCCACACCTTGAAAATGTTTAGAAGTGGTGTGGTGACATGACCAGCTGATTTGACATGGAATTACACACACACACACACACACACCACACACACACACACCACACACCACACACACATATATATATATATATATATATATATATATATATATATTATACCCTAGCCAAACAAATGTAATCTATAAATTCACTTGTCCGCTTCCGAGAGTGCCTCTCAGAAAAACAAACCATAAATAATAGCTACATTGGACATACCACTACAACACTCTTCCACCGCTCAACATGCCATCTCTCCGACACTAGTGCCATAAAACAACACTTATTTAAAAAAAAAACACCCGGATAAATCCACCTCCCCCGATATTAGGGAAAAATTCTCACTGAAAACACCAAAATTACCTATAAAGATAACAATAGGAAACGCCTACAAATTTCTTGAAGCAATATGCATAAAATATTAAAAAAAAACCTAACATCAATAAAATAGCGTTCAATGTTTGACATAACACATTAACTATCTTTAATAACTAACACACTTAACATGCAACCCTCTAATAAAAAAATAGACTCTTGAAAATTAAAAAAACAAAAAAACAACATAAAATAAAGACCTAAAAAAATAACTAAAACTAACTCATAAACCCATGATGACGACTGAAGAAGCAGTCGAAAGCGCTCGTGACAAACATATGGAAATATCCTATTTCAATTGGATCCAAAACACCAGAAAGATCACCAGAGACTGGAAAAGACAACAGATACAAATAATGAAGAAGTACTCCGTTATACAATAACACATGCCTGATACACACACACACACACACACACACACACACACACACACACACACACTATATATATATATATGTATTATATTGTTGTGTGTGTGTGTGTGTGTTGTGTATTTGGCAGCATTTCTTATTATGCATGTTGAATTAAAACAAAAGAAACATCTCCTGTTTAACAATTTATTTGTATTTTTCAACTTCTGGCCAACCTTTTAATATTTGGGTGAATTCGTGGATTAGTCCACCAAAGTTCATGTCCCGATACTTTCGGCACTTCGAAGTGCATCATCAGGGGTGATGTGTTCCAGTTTTCAAAATTATATCAATGGATGTGGAGCTGGAAGGAGGAAATTGATGGGAAAGGTGCTATAAGTCATTTTAAAATGTGTGTACTGCATTGAAATTAATGTTGTTTAAGGATGGTTTGTATTGTTTATGTATTAAAGCTTCTAATAATTTAGAAGTTTTTGTTTATTTTTTTCTTTGTGCAGAATGTGCGTATTTTCCGTTAGGATATTCGGTAATTAGGTGGGGTCTTGAATATAATTTTAGGTGTTGGGAAATGGAGCTATTATCTGTTCAAATGGAGAGTTAGATGACGTGACAATAATGTCGTTGAGGTAAAACCGATGTAGGTATTTCATTTCTGCAATATATATATATACATATAAATATTATTGGTATACATATATATATCAACATCATCATGCGGGCACGCACACGGATATCAATGACAGTCTCTCGCCAACCTTCCCTATCACTCATTGCCCCTGGAGGTCTTCTACGCAGAAGCAACCACATCCTCGCATATTTGGTCAAGTAGGCCCTTGGTGGGCGACCCACACTAGCATGTCCATGTGTGGCTTCCACAGGAGAACGTCGCTTATGAGCTCATCATTGCTTCTCCAGCAGTGTCCTGCAGTGTCCTGCATGCCTAGTCCGTCTCACTCGGATGGTTTGCGAGATGGGGGGCAGGTTGCCATACAGCTACTTTCTTGTGGGTGCTGTTCCACGACTTGTTCAATACTGCGCGCAGCATTCTTGTGAAGATCCCATCTAGCTTATTCTCAAGTCGTTTTGTTAGGGTCCAAGTGGTGCAGCCATACAGCAGTACTGATATAACCTTTTAATCGCCATTTAATCGCCGTTTTAGTTTTGTCAGTGAGATCAGATTTAGATATGACTGATAATTGTTTGTGGCCAACCATGCTTCTCCTATTCGTGTATTAATATCGCTCTCTGTGGACGAGATATTACTGCCTAAGTAAGTGAATATATATATAATATATATATATATATATATATATATATATATATATATTTTTCATATTATCAATCAAAACCTGAAGAGATACCAGAAGATCTGAAACACGTGTTGCATATGTAAAACAAAAAGAATTAAACATTTTTTTCTGAGAACAAAATACATTTTGCGGACCTTCCTTTTTTATAATATATATATATATATATATATATATATATATATATATATATATATATATATTGAGAGAGAGAGAGAGAGAGAGAGAAGAGAGAGAGAGAGAGAAACAGACAGACAGACAGACAGACCGACAGACAGACAGATAAATGACAATAGATAAAACGATCCCTATTAAAATATACCAGCTATTAAAATAGCATGGTTATGAGGAGGTAGCGTTTCCAATTCTCATAGAAAATAATATTCAGTTTTCATGGCCAGTATTTTTAGAGACACGTAGGTGATTTAAAAAACAAAAAAACAAGCGATAATAAAAGTCCGTCGACAGCAAATTTACGAATGACATGTTCGATTTTTTCTATCGGAAAAAATCGATATTTATCTAGAAAGAAAAAAAATAGCCAATGTGAATTTTCTTTTCGTATTTTTTTGTGAATAAAAAAAAATTGTGTTTTCTGATAACATATCATCGGTATATCGTAATTATTATCTACATCAGCCTTATATATAAAACAACAACAAAACCTTTTATATATATATATATATATATTAATATAATATATATATATATATATATATATATATCAAAAAAGGAAGGAAGAACTCAATACAGTAATCCCATAATAAATTTATTTCGACGAAAATTGGGGCCCATATAAATCTAAGTTGATTTAAACCGGCTCCCCAAATTTTCGTCTCATCAGATGGGTCTCACACATATAGAATCATCCCTTACTACCAAGTTTTGGATAAATTTCTTATATATATATATATTATATATATATATATATATATATATATATATATATATCGGTTGTAAATATTGGTATCTATACGGAATACATCATACCTTTTCGACATCTCGTGGACCAATCATGTCTTGGCTTTTCGACTTCCCGTGTTCCTATCACATTTTGATTTTCGCTTTCACATGTACCAATCACGTCATTAACATTTAATTATGAACGCTAATCAACGAACGCTAGCGCAACTTTTCTACGAATTTTCAACGAATTCAAAACATCCATCATCTTTTTAAGTACATATATCCTTTTTTCTACTTGACTAGTTTCATTGTCCTGAAGAAGGTTTCTTTATAAACCGAAATGTTCGCACATCGACAGTACAACTAATACATTTCCATTCATTGTAACATCCTGTGTTTGTTTCTACATTTTCTTCATAGCTCAGTCGGTAGAGCGTTCGGCTAGAAACCACAAGGTTCCAAGTTCGATACCGGTCGTCGCCAACTCAGCGTATCCAACTCAGGGATCTGTGCGGTAAAGTAAGGATCTGATGGTAAATGTTGCGCTCCACCTCAGATGCTAAACAAAACAATCTCCTTGGTCTAACGCTATTGAAAAGGGTATAGACTCCCTCACTGACTGGCTGATACCGACTTTAGGCCGCCCCGTCGACTTTACTTTTTACTATATATGTATATATATGAATTATGGTAAAACCATAACTAATTCTACTATTCTATTATATATATATATATATATATATATATATATATATATATATATATATATATATATATATATATATGTATGTGTGTGTGTGTGTGTGTGTGTGTTTGGGCAGCATTCTTTCATTTATACATGTGGAATTAAACGAAAGGCAGGTCTCCTGTTTAACAATTTTATTAACGATCTTTTCAAGCTTTCTAGCCAACTTTTTAATATTTGGATGGAATTCGTGGATTAGTCAACCGAAGTTCATATCCCGAGTACTGTCGGCACTTCGAAGTGTCATCATCAGGGGTGATGTGTTCCAGTTTTTTTCAAAGTATATTAATGGATGTGGAGGCTACCCCCACTCTAATTACCGAAATATCCTAACGGAAAATACGCACATTCTGCACAAAGAAAAAATAAACAAAAACTCCAAATACTAGAAGCTTTATCCATCAAACAATACAAACCATCCTTAAATAAAATTAATTTCCAATGCAGTACTCACATTTTAAAATGCCTAACACTTTTCCATCCAAATTTTTAAAAGTTGGTCAGAAAGCTTGAAAAGATCACCAATACACACACACACACACACACACACACACACACACACAATATATATATATATATATATATATATATATATATATATATATATATATATATATATAACTTTCAAAGAATGAAAAGCTTAACAAACCGTCATTCCGTAATAATTTATTTCGACCAGAAACTCAGAAGGCTTTTAAAAATTTTTAAAGAAAAACCTTTAAAAAAAATTTTTTTAATCCTTCAAACGTCAGCCACATCAGACGGATTTTACAAAAAAATTTCTTTATTTTTTTTTATTCTTTTTTTTTTTTTAATTTTCCCATACTCTCTTTTTTTCCATCCTCTCTTTCTTTCTTTCTTTTTTTCTTTCTTATTATATTTAAATATTTTTATCTGATTCAAAGATTTCATTACAGAAAAATCTTACAATTAATTTTTAAAAGACAAAAAAAAACTGTATTTCTATTAATTAAGAATAATGTGTTAAAATCAATCAAGAAGACTGTGTTATAATTAATCAAGAAAAGTATTTTACAATTGTGTAACAATTTATTAAGATAACTGTTACTTTCATTTAAGAAATCTGCGTTACAATTTATTTAGGAGACTGTGTTACAGTCTATTAAGAATATTGTGTTACAATTAATTGTAACAATCGTGTCACATTATTCTATCCAGTGGGAAACCCTGCTTGCATCGAAATATGCATTCGAAACGCTGTTTTGTGGCGTGGATTCGAATTCCGATTATCTTATATGTATGTAAAATAATTTATCAAGAAATCTATGTTACAATTAAGAGGCCAGTGTTATAATCAATTAGGTTCGCTGTGTTACAATTAATTAAGAAATCCATGTTACAATTAAGAAGTCTGTGTTACAATCAACAAATAAAAATGTGTTGCAATTTATTTAGAAAATTGTCAATCTCATTTCAGAAAACTGTGTTACAATTAATTAAGAGGCCAGTGTTACAATCAATTAGGTTCGCCGTGTTACAATTAATTAAGAAATCTATGTTACAATTAAGAAGTCTGTGTTACAATCAACAAATAAAAATGTGTTGCAATTTATTTAGAAAATTGTCAATCTCATTTCAGAAAACTGTGTTACAATTAATTAAGAGGCCAGTGTTACAATCAATTAGGTTCGCTGTGTTACAATTAATTAAGAAATCTATGTTACAATTAAGAAGTCTGTGTTACAATCAACAAATAAAAATGTGTTGCAATTTATTTAAAAAATTGTCAATCTCATTTCAGAAAACTGTGTTACAATTAATTAAGAGGCCAGTGTTACAATCAATTAGGTTCGCTGTGTTACAATTAATTAAGAAATCTATGTTACAATTAAGAAGTCTGTGTTACAATCAACAAATAAAAATGTGTTGCAATTTATTTAGAAAATTGTCAATCTCATTTCAGAAAACTGTGTTACAATTAATTAAGAGGCCAGTGTTACAATCAATTAGGTTCGCTGTGTTACAATTAATTAAGAAATCTATGTTACAATCAATTAAGAAGACTGTTTTTCAATTAATAGAGAAAAATGGGTTGCAATTTATTAAGAAAATTGTTACTTAAAAAAAAGTGTGATATAATTACTTCAGAAGACTGTGTTGCAATCAACGAAGAAGACTGTCTTAAAATCAATTCAAAGGGCAGTGTTACAATCAATTAGTTTTGCAGTATTACAATTAACCAAAAAAAACTATCACAATCAAGTAAGCGAAACTTAATCAAGTAAAAATTATATATATATATATATATATATATATATATATATATATATATATATATATATATATATATTCATTAAAAACTCAATCAAGTAAAAACTGTTTTACAATTAATTGTAACAATTGTGTCACGTTCTTTTGCCCAGCGGGAAATTCTGCCTGCCTGGAAAATATGCATTCAATGCTTTTTGTTGACGGTGGCTCTAACCACGATTGTCTGATGCCTATGTAAGATAATTAATTAAGAATGTTGCCTTACAATTAAGCAAGAAAATTATGTTACAATTAAGAAGGCTGTGTTACAATCAATTGAAGAATTAAAAATGATGTGTTATTTTCATTTAAGAAAAATGTTATACAATTAATTTAGAAGAATGTGTAACGATTAATTGATTAATTAATTAGGTTCGCAGTGTTAGAATTAATTAAGAAAACTATGTTACAATCAAGTAAAAATACTGTGTTACAATTAATTGTTTCAATCAATTAGGTTCTCAGTGTTACATGGACCGGGTTAGCCCAGTTGGTAGAGCGTTCGGCTAGAAACCACAAGGTTCCTAGTTCGATACCGGTCCTCACCAACTCGGCGTATGAGTAACACAGGGATTTGTGTGGTAAAGTAAGGAGCTGACGGTAGGTGTGGCGCTCCACAGACGCTAAAATAATCTCCTTGGTCTAGCGCAACTGGCTGATACCGACAAACTTTACTTACTTTATGTTACAATCAAGTAAAACGACTGTGTTACAATTAATTGTTACAATCACTTAGGTTTTCAGTGTTATAATTAATTAAGAAAACTATGTTACAATCAAGTAAAAAGACTGTGTTACAATTAATTGTTACAATCACTTAGGTTTTCAGTGTTAATTATTAAGAAACTATGTTACAATCAAGTAAAAAAGACTGTGTTACAATTAATTGTTACAATCACTTAGGTTCTCAGTGTTACAATTAATTAAGAAAACTATGTTACAATCAAGTAAAAAGACTGTGTTACAATTAATTGTTACAATCACTTAGGTTTTCAGTGTTCTAATTAATTAAGAAAACTATGTTACAATCAAGTAAAAAGACTGTGTTACAATTGATTGTTACAGTCACTTAAGTTCTCAGTGTTACAATTAATTAAGAAAACTATGTTACAATCAGGTAAAAAGACTGTGTTACAATTAATTGTTACAATCAATTAGGTTCGCAGTGTTACAATTAATTAAGAAAACTATGTTACAATCAAGTAAAAAGACTGTGTTACAATTAATTGTTACAATCACTTAGGTTTTCAGTGTTATAATTAATCAAGAAAACTATGTTACAATCAAGTAAAAAGACTGTGTTACAATTTATTGTTACAATCACTTAGGTTTTCAGTGTTCTAATTAATTAAGAAAACTATGTTACAATCAAGTAAAAAGACTGTGTTACAATTGGTTGTATGAATTGTGTTACATAATTTTGCCCAGTGGGAAATCCTGCCTGCCTGCCTGGAAAATATGCATTTGAAATGCTTCTTTTCTTTTTTTTTTTAGACGTGGGCTCGAACCCCGGTTATCTAATACGTATGTAGACTAATTGATCATTATGTAAGTCATGATGTAGTCCATTTCATTCTTCAATGAAAAGTTAAAACTCTTTGATGTTCAATTGAATGCCGCTCTTACCGTCAAAATTTGGCGATATTCATTAAAACTTAGCGTTATTGTAATTAATTTTTTGTTTCATTTTTAACGTTTAAAACATTGAAAGAAAAAAAAACTATATAAAGCGATGAAAAGGGAGATAACTCCTCACCTTCTTTTAACAATAAAACAGTATTCATGAAAACGGATTCTTTTTTTTTCTTTTCTATTTTCTTTCATTTTCATTTAAATGTTGATTGAACTTTATAATTAATATCATTGCTCGACTTTGAATAATATTTTAAAATAGAAGCTAAAGAATTTTTTTGTTTTTTTTATTTTTATATAGGTGATCGAGTTTTACACCTTTTCAGAAGCTAAGAACTGTTTTCATTGGTCACAGAAAAAGAAAAGTTAAACGTAATTTTATTTTTGCAAATTTATTTTTCACTAATGAGATATTTTTGCGGATTGATTACCTTTTAGTTATTTGCTGGAGTAAAAAACAAAACAACAAAAAAAAAACAACAAAAAAACAAAGAAACAAAACAAACAAACAAACAAACAGACAAAAAAATAAAAAACAACAAAAAACAAAAGCAAGACAAGATAGATCTATATATCCATGAAGACAGCAAAGGTCGGGAAAACGTGTTGGCTTTTTCGATCTATTTCAATTTACGAAGGGGGTTCAAAAAGTAATGCCATTTCGTTTAGGACAGATATAATTACCAATTCCGGAACATGTATCATACATCAAAATGAAGCTGGTCTTCTGTGGATCACATCCTTACTTCTCCACATAGGTTAGTTAAAAAGTAATGCCGTTTTGTTAATGACAGGTATAATTACCAACACAGGAACATGTATTATACATCAAAATGAAGCTGATCCTCTGTGGGTCACATGCCTACTTCTCCACATGGGTTAGTTAAAAAGTAATGCCATTTTGTTTAGGACAGGTATAATTACCAATTCCGGAACGTGTATGATACATCAAAATGAAGCTGGTCCTCTGTGGATCACATCCTTACTTCTCCACATAGGTTAGTTAAAAAAGTAATGCCATTTTGTTTAGGACAGGTATAATTACCAACACAGGAACATGTATCATACATCAAAATGAAGCTGGTCCTCTGTGGATCACATCCCTACTTCTCCACATGGGTTAGTTAAAAAGTAATGCCATTTTGTTTAGGACAAGTATAATGACCAACACAGGAACATGTATCATACATCAAACTGAAGCTGGTCCTCTGTGGATCACATACCTACTTCTCCACATAGGTGAATCAAAAAGTAATGCCATTTTGTTTAAGACAGGCATAATTACCAACACAGGAACATGTATCATACATCAAAATGAAGCTGGTCCTCTGTGGATCACATCCCTACTTTTCCACATAGGTTAGTTAAAAAGTTAAAAAAAGAAGAATAAAATCATAAAACTTAAAATTTAATTTGTAAGACAAATTCTGAGGAATATTTTAAATTGTATTTTAAATAATAATTTAAATGTTGGTTGTTGCTTCGTTTTATGGGATATCAACTTTTCGGGTCATTTACTACCGAATCATGTCATTTGGATAAAGCACTAAGTGTCTTTACAATTTTTCGTACTTACATATAAAAAATTCTTGAAATGTTCCAATAACTGGATATTGTCGGAAATACTTATAATGAATTTCGTCTCACAACTAATTGTTGAGTACACATACTACTTAAATCCAGTCGGGCATTCGACTAAAGATTAAAACACCGGATTTTGTCCGTATTAGTCACCGTTGATTTTTTTTGTTATCGTGGTTTTAGAAAATAATTAGTTAACGAAAGAAAAAGAAAAACAGTTTCTAAGGACATTCGTCAATTTTATTGGTATTTCTAACCCTTTAAAACTCCAGCAATAAAAATTAATAGATAAATTAAAGAATTAAAAGTCATTTTATTCGAATGAAAATGTTAGTTTAATTTATATAAATATGTAACCGTAAACTGATTTTCACGATATTTTTATTTACAATTAAAATATTTTTTTAATAATATAACCGTAAAGCGTAAATTTTGATTTTCTACAATTTTTATGCATTACAAAAATTAAAATTAAAATGAGTGTACAATTTAAGAATATGGACAGATTAAATCTGGGAAAAAAAACTTATTCGTATCATCGGCTATTTATCGGCTATACGTAGCAGTTTTTCTTAACTCACTGTAAAAAATAATTTAATCTATAAAAACACATACAAATTACATATTCAGAAAGACTATTTCATCTTATTTCTAAAGATATGAATATTTTAAAGATTGGACCATAAATAGGCGAGAGATTCCGAGGTTACTGGCATAGACTGCACTGGTTGTATCGCGATAATAAAAGGCAGCGTGGCTATCCGAAGCCAATTTTTTTTAACTCGCTGTAAAAATAATTTTATTGATAAAAACTCATACAAATGACATATTTAGAAAGATTAATTTCTTTTCTTTCTAACGATATAAAAATTGTTAAAGATTGGACCATAATTAGGCGATAAATTCCAAGTTGAACGGCTTAGACTGCAAAATTAATTCATTAAAATCAAACTACGCAGCTGATATCACTGTAACAAAAAGCAGACAGAGACAATATTTTATTATCAGCAGGGGCTGGTATACGGACAGTTCCGCAAATTGGGTGATTTTGGCTTAATTAATTAATTACACTCCTTAATCAGTAAAAATCAATAATCAAATTTGGCGTGTTTCTTAGTTAGAAGAATATTAATGTGTATGCAAGATTCAAAATTTGTGTGATCACCCGTTTTGGAGTTATACGTCGACACGTACATACCAAAATCTCTCCTTTATATATATACTAGACAAAACGTGACCCGTTGGGTCACCCATTAAGCTCTCGCTAGATGATTAGGGAAAAGAGTAGGATCTGCCAAAATATCATCTGCTTTTCATTTTTAAAAACGAACTAAAATTTATTGAATTGATTATTTAAGGTCAAATCTTTGTCTAAGTCGAAAAGTAGTAACATAATGAGCATCAGTAAAAAAGCAAAATAATATTACACATATAATTTATTTTTGATATATTTAAAACTTTTTTTTCGTCCATTTTGATTAAGATGCCTGCCAAGAGGCTACTTAAAATCCGTTTTTACAAAATAAATTGTAACTTTTGCAATTGAAAAAATCACACTGGATTGTCCAATTGAACACATATCCTAGTAGATAAAGGAGTTAGATTAAGACAGTTCTAAATTCCAGTTATCTCTAGACTGCAGGTTCAATCCTGGTCAGGGACAGCAGTAACATAGAATAATAATTAACACAGCTTAACACCTGTACCCCAGCTACGGTTAGTGGAATGAGAACAGGATACCCCGTGGACCTAATAAAGGGTTGGGTTCAAAGTACCGTGATGGCTCCCAATTACAAGAAGGTTCCCGAGTCCGACAAGAAATACCTGAAGAAGGCCGGAGGGTACATCAGCCGAAACTTTGTACAGATAACAATGAAGACGAGGACAATAGTCTGAATAATACAAATAATGGTAATCTTTGCGGAGTTCCGTCCTGGCTTCCTGCATCCGAAGCGGTATCACTTGAAAAAAAAAAAGAACCAACTTAGGGCATTTTCCACTGAAAACCCAACCCTAACCCTAAACCCCCCTAGTTAAATTAACTGTTTTAATACAAAGTTCTATTTTTCTGGGTCACCCTGTATACAGGGTGACTCAGAAAAAACAGAGCCCAAATTATTTATTTATTTTCCATTAAACTAAACCTAAACCCCAAATCCTAAACCCTAAACCCTAGTTGTTTTTGTTTTTCACGCCACTTCCGCTACGGACTTCAATCGTAGCTGGTGTTTTTCGTTTTTTTTTGTTTTTTGTTTTTTCAGCAGTCACCGGAAAGCATGTTTTGAGGCAAGAGGCCATGACGGAACTCCGCACAGATTACAATTATTTGTATTATTCAGACTGTAATATCGGAGTGGTATATATTTGATTGATACTATTTTCTGCATAAATAAAAAGACTAAAGACAGAGTTTATTTTTAAAGCCATACGTAATTAAAAACAACCTTAATCCCCTAAAACCGTAACCCAATTCGCAAAATGTTAATTCATAGACTGTAGTTAAACTGTCATTGGGTAACAGCAAAATATTTTCGGTCTTAATTTTCCAACCTAAGTCAGAAGTCAGTCCTATATTCTATGAATTAACATTAACCTGATGGTATGTATGGCGCTCCACCTCAGATGCTAAAAAACAATCTCCTTGGTCTAGCGCTATTGAAAAGGGGATAGACTCCCTCGCTGCCTGGCTGATACCGACTTTAGGCCGCCCCGTCGTATATATATATATTATGGAAAAGGTGACTTACCGGTGAATATGGTCACAATGGTAAGACAGTGATATAACAAATAAAAGATAAGGAACCTTTTATCGTGAAAGTCACACGCGTGTAATCGACTGCAATTAATCAATATCTTGATTAATCCAGTGGATTTAACCCTGAAGATCCTTATGGTGAAACTCGAGTAGGTTATCACTTGTACCTGTATTACAATATATATATATATATATATATATTGTAGACAATTGTTATTAAACATTTCTTTTTCAGGATCTTGATTTGTATCTTTTCCAGTCTTCTGGCTATCTTTCTAATGTTAGGATCCAGTTGAAATAGCATTCTTCCCATACTATCGGCCCGAGCGCTTTCGACTGCTTCTTCAGTCGTCATCAGGAGGGGGGTATATGATATGAAAGATACAAATCAAGATTATGAAAAAAAAAAGTTCCATGTTGTGTAATAACAGTTGTCTACAAAATAACTTGCTGCCAAAATATATATATATATATATGTGTGTGTGTGAGTGTATGTGTGTGTGTGTATATATATATATATATTTTATAAAAAAGGAAGCTCCGCAAAATGTATTTTGTTCTCAGAAAAATTTTTTTTATTCTTTTTGTTTTACATGTGCAACACGTGTTTCAGATCTTCTGGTATCTTCTTCAGGCTTTGGTTGATAATATGAAAATGAATTCTTACATGTATGTGTATATATATACATACACATGAGCACTTCACCCTCTCTTTCCCTTTTTTTTTTTTTTTTTTTTTTTTATGGGGGTGGAATGGAATTTCATCTTTAACACTAGTCCCTCAAGCCGGTGTTCCTGCTTTTGGGTGGCTGACCAATAAAGTCATTAGCTGAATTTTTATAGCCTTTAACTTTTCTTATTTTTATTACTTTTCTAATTGGGTTGTCTTGATAAAGTTCATCAAATGTTCATTTGATATATCAAGTGTGTGTGTGTTTGTAATTTGTTTTTTGTTCTTTGTTCCGAAGACATTCTATGTTTTTCTATACTAGCAAATATATGCACTCTCCGGGTGCAAGTATTTAAGTTTTAATGTAATAAAATATTATATTAAATTAGAAGGGCTAAATAAAACTAAATAAGAATACAGATAAAAAGATTTGAAACAGAGGGAGTATAATAAAAGATTTGAAACAGAGGGAGTATAATAACAAATGGGACAACTGAAACTTACTCTTCCATCACTCTCGTCTTTCATTGTTATTTTTTCTAATTTAAGTATTTAGTTATAAGAGGAAGTAAAGAATAAAATGACAGTTATTTTATCTTGTTAATGAATTTCATTTAAGATTCATTGAAGAGATTTTTGCTTATGTTCATTAAAATAAAACCAAACAGTTAGAAATCAATAATACTAAGCACATATTTATTAAATTCGATTTTTTAATATTAATATGCAAATTAGCCTTCCCGTTTACACTGTAAACCGCTATTTTGTTGTATATATAAATACAATTGCATGTTATTCGAATGTAGATATGACCAATAGTAATAATAATCAAAACAATTTTATTCATAATTGGGGTTTAGATAAAAATAAAATCACGGTGAATGTGACGTAAATAACTAAGGGAATTGTGACTTGAGTAGTAATATAGTTTCGGTTACAGACAGAAAAACACTCAATCTCCATTATAATAAGATATATATAGGTGTATATATATATATATATATATATATTAAAACAAGGACATACATGCAATATCTGTAAAGTAATTTCAGTTTTTTTTCCTCGGCTATTTTGAAACACCCATCAACAAAATTCTCTTTATATTCATCAGATAAAATCTATGCTATTTCAAGGCACTTATAAAAAAAACAAAAACACGGTCGTTAAAAATTCTTATAAATGATCATAAAGTATGATGGAACAGCCTCTGGGTTTTATTTGATGGGTGGGTGGGTTGGGTGGTTAGTTGGTTGTTTTTTGTTCACTTAGGACATATTCAGGTCCCCAAACCCAAGTTTTTTTCTAGACCCGCCCGTCTTACCCTAGTACTTTTTATTCCTGGAGAGTCAGTTTTACTAGTAAACCCAACCCACCCGACCTACAAACAAGGCCCAATTTTTTCATCCAACATCCCACTAAGGACACCCACTCCCGTTTTAGAGGAACTGACCGGCTTGCTTTCGAAACTTAAAGATCCGAAGACAGTCTGCGACTGAATCAAAGGGGTTAACTAAAATGGCCCACAATTTTATTTTGTTGTATATTTTCAGTTTCTTGGGGTTTTTTTGTGTTGATTTTAGGCGCTAGCTTTTGAGTTTGAGTTTTGTTTATCAACCTCTGTGGGTTATTTAATGCCAGAAAAGCTTACTATCGATTTCAGTTTTTAAAGTCGTGGTTCTATGGAGATATTCGGTTATGTTTTGTTATAGCTTGTTGAAAAGGTTGCTTTTTTTGTTAGAAAAAGTAAAATGTCTTCTGGGTTTGTATTCCTAAAGAGGTCCCTCTGGTTTGTTGTTTGATAGTATTTAGTTTGGGTGTGTTTGAGGCTGTTACAATTTAGGAGGATATGTTTGATTATAAGTTGTACTTTGTATATTGGGCACACTGGGGTGTCCTCCCCTTTTAACAGGTACGAATGGGTAATATGGGTGTGCCCAATACGCAATCTGTCGAGTATTACTTCTTCTTTTCTAATTTTTCTTTGGTTGGATTATTTTTTGGTTATTTTATGCCAAAGATGTTCTTGTTTTATTCATTTTATTTTTCAGATAAAGTTTTAATTTTTGTATCAAAACAAAGAAGATACAAAGGAATGAAAAATAATATTATTTGAATTATTCGGACTATTGTCCTCATATTTATTGCAGCCGATGTTCCCTCCTGTATTTAGGTATTTCTTGCCGAACCCGGGAAACTTCTTGCCGAACCCGGGAAACTTCTTTTCGAACCCGGGAAACTTCTTGTCGAACACGGGAACCTTCTTTTCGAACACGGGAACCTTCTTGCCGAACCCGGGAATCTTCTTTCCGGACCCGGGAACTTTCTTGCCGAACCCGGGAACCTTCTTTTCGAACTCGGGAACCTTCTTGCCGAACCCGGGAACCTTCTTTTCGAACACGGGAACCTTCTTGCCGAACCCGGGGGAAACTTCTTTTCGAACTCCGGAACCTTCTTGCCGAACCCGGAACCTTCTTGCCGAACCCGGGAACCTTCTTTCGAACGCGGGAACCTTCTTGCCGAACCCGGGAACCTTCTTGCCGAACCCGGGAACCTTCTTTCGAACCCGGAACCTTCTTGCCGAACCCGGAATCTTCTTTTCGAACCCGGGAACTTTCTTGCCGAACCCGGAAACTTTCTTTCGAACCCGGGATCCTTCTTTCCGAACCCGGGAACCTTCTTGCCGAACCCGGAACCTTCTTGCCGAACCCGAACCTTCTTTTCGAACTCGGGAACCTTCTTGCCAAACCTGGGAACCTTCTTGCCGAACCCGGGAACCTTCTTTTCGAACTCGGGAACCTTCTTTCGAACTTTCTTGCCAAACCCGGGAACCTTCTTGCCGAACCCGAACCCGGGAACCTTCTTGCCAAACCCGGGAACCTTCTTTTCGAACCCGGGAACCTTCTTATTGTAATTGGGAGTTTTTATGTTGTTTTTCTTTTTTCAGAAAAAATGTTTCAGATAAATCTCACACGAAATTAAATCAAGGCAAACATGTGACATTAATTTTTGTATGAAAACAAAGATACAAAGAAATGAAAAATAATATTGTTTAAATTATTCGGACAATTCTCCTCAACTTTACTGTTATCTGTACAATGTTTTCGACGGATGTGCCCTCCTGTCTTCAGGTATTTCTTGTCGGACTCGGGAATCTTCTTTTCGAACACGGGAACCTACTTGTCGTAATCGGGAGCCATCACGGAATTTTAAACCCAACCCTTTATTAAATCCACGGGGGCATCCTGTTCTCATTCCGCTAACCATAGCTGGGGTACAAGTGTTGAGCTGTGTTAATTATTATTCTATGTTACTGCCGCCCATGACCAGGCTAGAGATCACTGTCACTTACAACTGTCTTAGACCAACGCCTTTTTCTACTAGGCTATGTGTCCAAATGGACAATTCAGTGTGAATTTTGGGAACTTATAAACCGAATATCTTGTTTTACCTAGAATATCTACCTTTTTACTTATGTATGATTTTTTTACCTTGACTCATATTACGTATTTTCCTCCCCCCCCTTTTTTTTTTTACTAATTATCAAGCCGCATCTCAAAAATCCAGAGAAATAGGATGAAAAAGAAATTCATTTTTGTATAAATCTTCTCTTCTTGAAAACTCTGCGGTGATTTTGAAACATTTAACAATTTTACATGTCTTGACGATAAGTGGCTAACACACTGCTTTGAAACCAATGGTAACAATTGCACCTTAAACGTATTGTACCCTTTAATGAATAGACAGATAGATAAACCGAATAAGATAAATCATTAACTAACAAGACGTGCATTGACGATATCAGTGTTGAAATAAACAATTAACAATTTTACATTGTTGTGGAGAAGAAGAAGAAGAAGAAGAAGAAGAGAAGAAGAAGAAGAAGAAGAAGAAGAAGAAGAAGAAGAAGAAGAAGAAGAAGAGAAGAAGAGAAGAAGAAGAAGAAGAAGAAGAGAAGAGAAGAAGAAGAAGAAGAAGAAGAAGAAGAAGAAGAAGAAGAAGAAGAAGAAGAAGAAGAAGGAAAGAAGAAGAAGAAGAAGAAGAAGAAGAAGAAGAAGAATGTGGAGAAGAAGAAGAAGAAGAAGAAGAAGAAGAAGAAGAAGAAGAAGAAGAAGAAGAATGTGGAGGAGATAGAAGAAGAAGAGAAGAAGAAGAAGAAGAGAAGAAGAAGAAGAAGAAGAAGAAGAAGAATGTGGAGAGAGAAGAAGAAGAAGAAGAAGAAGAAGAAGAAGAAGAAGAAGAAGAAGAAGAAGAAGAAGAAGAAGAAGAAGAAGAAGAAGAAGAAGAAGAGGAAGAAGAAGAAGAAGAAGAAGAAGAAGAAGAAGAATGTGGAGAAGAAGAAGAAGAAAAGAAGAAGAAGAAGAGAAGAAGAAGAAGAAGAAGAAGAAGAGAAGAAGAAGAAGAAGAAGAAGAAGAAGAAGAAGAGAAGAAGAAGAAGAAGAAGAAGAAGAAGAAGAAGAAGAAGAAGAGAAGAAGAAGAAGAAGAAGAAGAAGAAGAAGAAGAAGAAGAAGAAGAAGAAGACAATGGTTTATTTTCACACATTACACAATATAAACAATGTCACATAAAACAAAATATAAAAAAAACATAATGTTAGTTGTTGTATTAATGTGTGGAGGATGATCACTAATAAGGATTGATCCTATTCTGCTAGTGACCGTTGTTGTTGTATTTTTATTCATTTATTTTTATTTTTTTGTCACCGGCTCGCTCTCATCTGCATCATTTCTCTTCGTCACATCCAGCAGATTTTTGCCACCGTCATTAACCGCTTGTTCATTTTTTAGGTTTTCTTTTGTTTTTGTTGTTGTTGTCTTCTTGAAACCAGGTGGCGGCATCTTTTCTGCAGCTACACCTTCGTCTAGCCATCGCCGTCATATCTTCATTTTAGTTCATAGCAATGTCCGGAACTACGATTTGTCATAAACATATTTTCTCTTGGCTTTCGTTTTTTTTCTTTCTCTCTTCGATTTTCAGCGTGGTTAATATCTATTTTACTCAGTAATCAGAAGAAGACAATGATTTATTTTCACACATTACACAATATAAACAATGTCACATAAAACAAAACAAAAAAAACAAAAAACAAAAACAAAAGACAAATAACGTAATGTTAGTTGTTGTAGTGTGACAGAGAACACAAGTTGAGTGGCGGGCATGAAAACTTGCCGTATTCTCGAGGGAAGCGGGCTAGGCTTTGCTTGGCATGTAGAACTGACCTAGGATCGAACCCGCGTCCTTCAGAATGCGAAAAGGCGACACTTGGGCGCGAGCACCGGATTCGAGATGCCACTGTCCCGTATGTGAACGCCAACTGCCCGGATGATAGCTGCGGGCATTCCGGCAACTGGGATTGAGTTGACAGACCCGTATGTGAAGCAGAGACGCCCGGATGATAGAAGCAGACCTGTGTATAAATAGAAGGAAACACCCGGAAGCAGGGAGTGCAGAAACTAGCGTTGCTACGGTAGCTGCTAGAGGATTCGACGACGACAACGATGAAGTCGGTGTTTGCAAAGAGAAAGTTTAGCCTGCAACAAGGCGTTGGACTCTCTTCTTTTTGCCCCTTCCCCTCAACAGAAACGTGTTGAGTTAAATCATTATTTCCCCCACTATTTTTTTCTATATGTAGTAATGTGTGGAGTATGATCACTAATTAGGACTGAGCATAGGACTGTAACACTTTCCATACTATCTTGGTAGCCAGGTTGAATTGCCAAAGTGTCTGCATTACTGATCTGTTCATTACATTATTTGGTTGGTTTCATAAATACAGCTACAACTAAATTATGAATTAGTTGTTGCAATTTTGGTGATATAAGGCATGGGGCAAATGATCACTTCTATTTATAGACTCGCCTATAAGCACGTGACCTGAGAAAGATTCTTATTGTCCAATCACTGGCACTGGCTGCTGCTTCTGCTGTATTAATAGATGCCCCATTCTGAACTTATGTCATTGACACTTGGATTCTCTTGGACGTCGGACTTACAAAGAATACTATAACACCGGATTCTTATTGGCTTGCTTACTTATTCACTACATCTGGAACTAAGGATGGCTGCCAGATACTTAACATTAGTCAACATATTAAAAATGAATATAAGAAAAAATTAAATTACATCATAGAAAATCTTAAGTATTTTAATTGTTTCAAATTTGAAAACACCTTTTTAATTTCAATAATCACTCTATAAAGTTACAATATTGTAATTATTAAGTGATTATTACTCAACTAATGAATTAAAGAACAAACAGTAGTTAAATAAATAAACAAATGATAAACAAATTAAATAGTAGTGACAACCTCAGTTGTGTTTCATTTTTTTTTGTGTGTGTTTATTTTTACATAGTTTGAAAGTTGATTATAAGTTTACTTATACGTATTAAAAAATTCTATTTTGATAAATAATTTGAGTTGGTGAGCAAACATTTTGGTTTTTGTATTCAAATCGTTGATGCAGGATCCTGTAATAAATTTAAGGCCATAGATTTTAGTCTTGGTTTGGTTTGTTTTGTTTTACGGCATATCAACCTCAGTGGGTCATTTAATGCCGATAAAGTTTTGAAATGAATAAATAAATAATAAATATTATCCTAATGGATAATACAATTTTTTATAAATACATTTTTTCTATTTAACCCATAGATGGGACCCTAACAGGTACTACCACTCCGGGTCAGAGTGGACCAGGGAGTAATGGTGATTAAGGGATGCTTCACATTCCCCAAACCTCCAAAACTGGAACCTCACCATCAGATAGAGTTTAACGTCATTCCCAGGACATGTAGACCCGCAGCCACCGCCTTCTAGCACCCATATGATAAAAAGGGGTGGGGCTTGCCATAAGGGCAATAAGGTTGGGAAAATCATATAGGTGCTAGGGCTTGACGTGACCAGCCGATTGATCGGAGGGGGCCTCTCCGACCGCCCGTCTAGCCCAAGATAGGGCCAAAGTGGAGTATTGCATGTCATGAACTGCTCACCCACCTGGGCTCTATCTTAAGCATCACGGGTCGCCACCCACGGCCAACAGGTGTCCCCATTGGGGGAGTCTTACCCCTCTGCAGAGGTGCAGTCGGTGCATTCTAACGCCCCAGCCGACAGGGCGGAGATTTTAGTCTTGGCAAATAGTTTGAAGAGTTCACCTGCAATTGATCCCCTAGTAGGGAGAGTGTATAATTCTTGGGGATGAAATAGTTTTTGATCGTTAAGGGTAATGTATCAATCATTTGTCCATGGGCTGGCAAACAATTCATTACGTAGACATGATTTTTGATTTTAAGGACTTTATAATATTTGTACAAAGATTTGCATGGGCTAACAGAAATAATGATTATATATAATGTATTTTCATAGTAAAAATCATTGTCCAATGCATTTTCATAGTAAAAATCATTTCTAATGCATTTTCATATTAAAAATCATTGTCCAATGCATTTTAATAGTAAAAATCATTATCCAATGCATTTTAATAGTAAAAATCATTGTCCAATGCATTTTCATAGTAAAAATCACTGTCCAATGCATTTTCATAGTAAAAATCATTGTCCAATGTATTTTCATAGTAAAAATCATTGTCCAATGCATTTTCATAGTAAAAATCATTGTCCAATGCATTTTCATAGTAAAAATCATTGTCCAATGTATTTTCATAGTAAAAATCATTGTCCAATGCATTTTAATAGTAAAAATTATTTCTAATGCATTTTCATAGTAATAATCATTGTCTAATGTATTTTTCATAGTAGAAAATCATTGTCCAATGCATTTTTATAGTAAAAATCATTGTCCAATGCATTTTCATAGTAAACATCATTGTCCACTGTATTTTCATAGTAAAAATCATTGTCCATTATATTATATATATATAACAGAAATAATCACTGTTATTAGAAAGGATGGACGACAAGACAAATATAATGTGTATAAAATGGGGTAATATTTTATTACGTTCGGTGCAAGTTTGCTAAAACTTTACAGCTTTTAGCGGTCTATAATAATGTATTGTTTGTGGCTCAGCCACAAACAATATATTAAGTAACGAGTAATGTACTTATCTTTGTTGAGTTTTCAAGGGTAAAGTATTTTTGTAGTGGGTTTGTTATTGTCTGTTCTCCTTTCTTCATCCCTCTCTCTGTCTCTGTCTCACTCTCTGTCTCACTCTCTGTCTCTCTCTCTTTCTCTCCCTGTCTCTGTCTCTCTCTCTCATTATCTGTCCTCTCTTCTTTTCTCTGTCTTTCTCTTTTTATATCTCCTTACTTCCCTTGCACAACAACTCACATACAGCACATTGTCAATAAATATATACTAGCAAAATAAAAAAATACCCTCCGGGCGATGTAAAAATAGATTTTTGAAGCATATTGTCTGAGGGGTGGGAGTAAAAAAAAATCAATGTCAGCGAGTTTGTACCCTAAGTAAGTAAAATCATCAAATTCATAAAAGGATTAAAAAATATTAACAATTTGAAATGTAAACTTTAAATATGTATTAAAATAAAACAAACTATATATAGATATATAATACCAGTCATGTATTTATTAAAACTTGTTTTTAAAAAATAATGAGGACTGCCGGGTTAGCTCAGTCGGTAGAGCGTTCGGCTAGAAACCACAAGGTTCCTACTTCGATACCGGTCCTCGCCAACTCAGTGTATGAGTAGCACAGGGATCTGTGCAGTAAAGTAAGGATCTGATAGTAGGTGTGGCGCTCCACCTCAGATGCCAAAAACAATCTCCTTGGTCTAGCGCTATTGAAAGGGTGATAGACTCCCTCGCTGACTGGCTGATACCGACATTAGGCCGCCTCGACGACTTATTCTATGTTATGACAATTTTGGGTAATTTGACGTAAGCAGTGACGTAGTATTTGTTACAGACAAAAACCGGAAGCGAATCTCCATTATTAATAGATTTTTCGGACACTTTTCATTGTTTCCAATCTTCTTTGATGATTCGAACACAAAAGTTCTCACAAAAACCCGGCTGCCTATCCAACTAGCTAACCGCCAGGAACAATCACTTTACCAATCTTTCTAAGATATTGGATACGATGACATGAACCCTCCTCCAATAAATGTTATATACTGGTCTTTTCATCGTACCCAATCTATATAACGTTATATACCTTTCTTACTTCTTACTCTGGTCGTCTATTCTTCTGGCCGGCTTTGCTTCTGATCGTCTATCATCTATCTTGGTCTGGTATATCTTCTAAGGTCTCGTCTGGTCTTCTATTGAGGATTCCGGGTCTGGTTTCTGTTGGGATTTCTCGTTATCAGAAGCCCTGTGTCATTGTTAGTTTTTGTTAATAAACACAAGACTTCGATTTATGTTGATGTTACTTTATTCCAAATCCCCACCCAGACAATCTGCGCAGATGAGGCTTACATGTTGCTAGCTCGGCTTCTAAGTTATAACTGACTGAGTTGCTTACTCCTTAAACCGGAAGAGGGCCTTCTATAGGGTTCCGGTTCTCACGATTCATCCACAGAACGCAAGGTCAGAGTGAGGTCAAACGCTGTCACTCACTCTCAAGGCCATCAGCTGTACTAATCGCCATAACGATTTCTACAATACCTTATAAAAGCATTAGGGATCCAATAATTATGTAACATAAAGACATCACATTGACTGTGGCTTGTGTGTAAGACATCTCAAGAACAACTCCCCTCGTGTTTATCCATCGCGTTAACAAAATCTTACGGCATGTCAACCCATCTAGGGTTATTTTATGCGTTACATGTATTTACCGACTCCTCTGCACGTGTAGCTGTCTAGCAAAGATCTACATTGACCAGGTCTACGCAGATATTTGATGCTGTATGGAGGGTCTCCCGAAAGCGATGGAGGATGAGGACGGTAGGGGAGAGTGTATCATGGATATCACCTCAGCTAAATAATAGATCATTCCGTTTTTATTATAAAGGAAGGGAAAAAGATTTGCTACTCAGAAAAATATTATAAGAAAGAAAGGAAAGTAGGGGATAAATAGAAAGAGGGAGTGAGCACACAGAAGCAATAAGGCTAATCTATTTCAATCGAACATAAAAAAGAAGGGAAAAGCTTAATCTAGTATTTGAACTTCGATTACCATTTCTTCAAATAGTACCTGTTACGTTAAGCGCCGATAAACACACACACACAACCATTATATATATATAATATATATAAATAAATTTCTGGTACAGGCAAATTTAAATAATACTTTAAGGGTAATCATTATGATCACCTATATAGGTGGATACGAAGGAAAAGAGAAAAAATGTGTTTTATTTGATAAAAACAAGGGCCCTTTCGTCCGGTTGCTCATCAAGGTTTATACAGCCGGAGACGACTAAAAGTCAAATTGTAAATACATATGGGTATATATATGAGGGGGGGGGTTAGGGAAAGAAAAAAACGGGCGTGATGCAAGGTCGACTTCCTAGGCGGAGTTTAACTTGCGCTGGTTCTCGTCCCGTGATATACATGTAGAATTAAACAAAAGACACATCTCCTATTTAACAATTTTATTTTAGATCTTTTCGAGTTTTCTAGCCAACTTTTTAATATTTGGGTGGAATTCGTGGATAAATACACCAAAGTTAGGGTCCCGAGTACTTGCAGTCTCCCAGAAAATGAAAATACATACATTGGATTCACCTCAACCACATTGTCACGTCGTCTAACCATCCATTTAACAGATAATAGCTCAATTTCACAACACCTAAAATTACATTCATGCCCCCACTCTAATTACCGGAATATTCTAATGGAAAATACACACATTCTGCACAAAGAAAAAATAAACAAAAACTCCAAATACTAGAAGCTCTATACATAAAACAATACAAACCATCCTTAAACCGTCTCGGGTTCTGTTCTGGACATCTGACCTGTTCTAGTAGCAACTGCTGTTCTCGACTCGTCCGGCTTGTCCGCGTGCTGAAGTGTTCTGAGAATTTCTAGGGTCTAACCCCCCCCACCCTTCCGGTTCCTTACTTTCGGTCCCGATTAAGGGGAAGATAACCCATATTTCTCAAAGGGTCTGGAAATCAACACTACAGAAAGTAAATCTTGATACTCATCTTGTACCCGAATCCTTTAAAGGACCCGAGAAGCACTTCCACTATCCCTCTATAGTTCTCTTCCCACTGGAGGTGCGTGGTGTAATGCTTAGAGTCGTAGGAAATGGACTCATCGACCCGAGTTCAAATCCTTGACAAGGCTGTTTGTATTTCATATAGCGCTAATACACTTGGGAAAGGTATGAATCCACATATTCTCACTCCAGCTATGGATAAACAGTAGAGCACACTGGCTCTTTAACCTTGGATAGGTGACAGTGTAGTAAAAGGAAAACTCTGAATTCAAACCTGTTAAACCCCCATAAAAATTGGCCTTGTGTCAGATCCTGCTCGTGCGGAGGGGATGGTAAATATGTATGGTTCTCTTCCCTGAAATTTAAATATCCGATCACTAAGTGTTCATTTTTCATTAGTCATATAGTGAATACGTTCGCACTGTGTGGTATTTGTGTTATGCTTTGTATGTTGCTTGACATTTTGAAAGAACAATAAAATCGAGATTTAGAATTTTTGTTTAAGATTTTTTCCGAAAATATGTACTATTAATAGCACTATGTCAGGGTTGTTTTAAAGTCTCATATCTCTGCTAATTCTACGAATTTGCAACTTTCTTTCGTCACATTGTAATAAACACCCCGAGTTGTAAACAATAAACAACAATAAAATCCAGATTTGAATTTTCGTCCAAAATGAATGTTTTTAAAAAGCCTCACGCTATACATCTTAGTCGGTAGAGTTTTTCGCTAGACAACCACAAGGTACCGTGTTCGATACCGCCCCTCGCCAACTCGGCGTATGTGTAGCTCTGGGATCTGTACAGTAAAGTAAGGAGCTGATGGTAGGTGTGGCGCTCCACCTCAGACGCGAAAACAATCTCCTTGGTCTAGCGCTAGTGAAAAGGGGATATACTCTCTCGCTGTCTGGCTGATACCGACTTTAGGCCACCCCAACGACTTTATTTGTTAAAATTATATATATATATATATTATTGTATCATATATATATATATATATATATATATATATATATATATATGTATTTATGTATTTATTGTATTGTATATATATATATATATATATTAATAATGGAGATTTTGTATATTTCTGTCTAAAACTACGTCACAGCTCTACGTCACAGCCTACGTCACAATATTTTTTAAATATATTCACTCAAAATTTGAATAAGTAATTTTAAAAATTGTTTTTTTACTCTCGTCCTTTTTTTCATTAACAAGAAGTTAACTAAAAAGTTTACAAATAAATAAATACCTACGATTTTGAGTAAAAATTATGTGGAAAATATTTAAAAAATAATTGTTTGATTAAGAATTAATAGATGCATGCAACATTTTGTTTGAGGGGGACAGAACTAAGTTTCCATTTCAAATTGTTTAATTTTTTTAGTTACTTGAATAAATATGAAGATTTGTCTTACCTATGATACAAACACTTTGACATTGAATTTTTAACTCCCATCCCTCAAGCAATATCTTTCAAAAATTAAATTTTACACCACCCGGGGGAGGGGTTTTTTTTGTTTATATATATATATATATATATATATATATATTAGCAAAAAACACCATTGTAAAATACTACATTGATAATTTCCACATGAATTGTTTTGTTATTTTTTAAATTTTTATTTGTTATTTTTTAGATTAATAGATAGAAAGATAGATAGATAGATAGATGTAAAAGCAACTCGTTGTTAGTTTTTGCTCGATAGCCAAAGACCAAAATACAAAGCACATGCTGGTACCCCACAAAAAAAAAAAAAAAAAAACAACCCCTACCCACAAAAAAGCTATTTAGATATTCTAGAGCAATTTCAATTTTTGTCCAAAATGAATATTTTTAAAGCCTTGCGTCCTGTCGGATGGGGCTGCTGAAATACGCCGACTGCACCTCAGCAGAGAAACAAACCCTCCCCAAAGGGACCACCAGTTTGCCGACCCATGCTTATGCAATGACATCTGTTACGTGACGACTTCTACACAGTAAGTGACAAACCTTTACTTTTCATTGGATAGCCTCAGACTAACCACAAATACTTTGTATTGATTCTGTTAGATTTTGCTAAGACAATAAAGTCTGTTTGTTATAACTCTTTGGCGGGATTTATTCAATGTATATGTTTATGTCACGTTGGAAAAATGATAGACCCAAACTATCATTTATTATCAAACAATTCGGACCAATATGGAGAAGGGCGAGAGCAAGAACAGAACAGAGGTGCATTGTAGCCTGATCAATAATGGATTCAAGGAATTGAATAAATTAATTTCACTGGGTATCAAATATTTCACGTTCTTCTCCTAGATCGGTTGCCTTTTCAAGGCTAAAGAGTCCGATCTGCCATATTTACCTGTAGCTGGCGAAAACAGCATCACCCCAGAGCTCCAAAATTCGAACATCCCCATTGGATGCAATGTAGCGTTCAACTTAGGACACTAAGACCCTCAACCACCGACTTTTAACACATATATTATTAAAAGGGTTGTGGGTCTTCCATAAGGGCAATATAGCTGGAACAACCATACAGGTGCTAGGGCTTGACGTGACCAGCCGATTGTTCAGAAGGAGCCTCTCTGACCGCTCTTCTAGCCCAAGTAAGGATCAAAATGAAGTGTTGCATGTCATGTACAGCTCAGCTATCAGGATTCTGTCTTGAAGCATTGAGTTAAGAACGAAAAAAAAACGCAATTTTCGGTAAACTAGAACTTTACTCGGGTTCAATTCCTGAATGAGGCTGTTTGCATTTCATATAGCGCTAATACCCTTGGGAAAGTATGAATCCAATTATTTTCCCTCCAACTATGGATAAATAGTAGAGCAGACTGAGCTGTTTAACCTTGGTATAACAACCAATCTAGAAGAAGAAAAACTCTGAATTTAAACCAGATGTAGACCTGGATAGGGATGGGCTCTGTTTCTTCTTAACCCTTTTGGTGTTGTAGAGCTTTGATGCTATGCCGGCTCCTTTTTTAGTTGTCTTTTTCCTTATGAGTTGGCGCTTAGGTTTGTCTACTAAATTCCCGGCTCCTTTCTTAGTAGTCTTTTTCCTTATGAGTTGGCGCTTAGGTTTGTCTACTTAATTCCCGGCTCCTTTCTTAGTAGTCTTTTTCCTTATGAGTTGGCGCTTAGGTTTGTCTACTTAATTCCCGGCTCCTTTCTTAGTAGTCTTTTTCCTTATGAGTTGGCGCTTAGGTTTGTCTACTAAATTCCCGGCTCCTTTCTTAGTAGTCTTTTTCCTTATGAGTTGGCGCTTAGGTTTGTCTACTTAATTCCCGGCTCCTTTCTTAATAGTCTTTTTCCTTATGAGTTGGCGCTTAGGTTTGTCTACTTAATTCCAGTGTTTTTCTAAAACCAAATGATCTTATCTATTTTTTGGCGAGTTAATATGTGGCACTCATTTGTCTTGACCTTGTTGGATTGATTCGCCACCCTTCCTAAATGAGGGGGGGGGAGCAGAGAAAGATAAATAAATGTAAGCTGAATTTGATTGTTTGCCAGTTTTTAAATAAAGAAAGTGATCTGAAGAAACTCGGTGGGTCTCAGATACCCATGGGTGGAAATGGACCATAATCGCTATATACCCGGTCTTTAAGCTTTTTTTTTCTTTACAAATTACTTTGCTCTGTTTATAAAAATTAAACATTGAGCTCATCTCAAACGTGACCTGAACTTTCCTCTGTTTATAAAAATTAAACATTGAGCTCATCTCAAACGTGACCTGAACTTTGCTCTGTTTATAAAAATTAAACATTGAGCTCATCTCAAACGTGACCTGAACTTTCCTCTGTTTATAAAAATTAAACATTGAGCTCATCTCAAACGTGACCTGAACTTTGCTCTGTTTATAAAAATTAAACATTGAGCTCATCTCAAACGTGACCTGAACTTTGCTCTGTTTATAAAAATTAAACATTGAGCTCATCTCAAACGTGACCTGAACTTTGCAGCACCCAACCATTGGAGTTAGGGACTAGTTTAGAATCATCCTAATACCAAAAAACTTAGTACCTCACCAAAGAAAGAAAAAAAAGTATATATATATTCTGTCCAAAACACGCTACATGGCCAAACCAGGTTACGTAACCAGTGAAGAATACTACATTAACAAGCAGGAACTGTGGATGTACCATAGTATGATAATTTAATTATTATGTTAGATATATTTATCTAAGAGCTAGTGCGAAATTGTTCAATATGTAAAAGTATGATAATCTTGATTTAACTCTTTTTTTTAATATATACTAGCAAATATATGCACCCTCCGGGTGCAAGTATTTAAGTTTTAATGTAATGAAATATCATATTAAATTAGAAAGTCTAATAAGAATGCAGATAAAAAGATATGTAACAGAGTGGGGGTATAATAGAAAAATAGAAATGAAAATTACTCTTCCATCACTCCCGTCTTTCATTGCTGAATTTTACTTATTTAACTATTTAGTTAAATTAGGAAATAAAGAATAAAATGACAGTTATTTTTTTTTGTTAATGGATTTCATTTAAGATTCATTGAAAAGATTTTTGCTTATATTCATTAAAATAAAACCAAGCAATTAGAAATCAATAATACTAAGCACATATTTAATAAAATCACATTTTTAATATCAATATGCAAATTAGCCTTCCCATTCACACTGTAAACCGCTATTTTGTTGTATATATAAATACAATTGCATGTTATTAGTATGGTCAACAGTCTTAATGATGTAAAACAATTTTATTAATAATTGAGGTTTAAATAAAAATAAAATCATGGAGAATGTGATGTAAATAACAAAGGGAATTGTGACTTGTATAGTAATATAGTTTCGGTTACAGACAGACAAACCCACAATCTCCATTATAATAAGATATATCTATATATATTACAAATTAAGATTTCGCGTATGCTTCTAAATTAGTCAGGAATTTACTAGAAATTGAAAAAAAAAGAACATTTTTTTTTTACTTGACTCATACAAAGCACGAACTAAATCTTATTATAATGAAAATTGTCTGTTTATTTGTAACCGAAATTATGTCACCACCAACGTCACAATACCCATTGTTATTTACTGTTGTACCGGCCGTTCCTACAGTGGAGAATATACACCGGTTCTCACTATAAATAGTGAGACACCGAGTGAAAAGGTTGTACTGTTACCGTTTAACGGCAAGCTAGCCGTTCCTGTACCATTATTGTAAATACACTTGTCTTATTTTACCCTACCTCGACTTGACTTCTTTTTTACTGTTGGATTAACATCACAACATTTACGTTATATTCTCAATTATTATTAAATGA
>CM042178.1:21741840-21756840 GCA_023376005.1 Doryteuthis pealeii
CAGTAAACATCGACATTTCTTCAACAAAAGTGTTTTAATTTTTTTTTTATATCTGGAATAAAGCCCACTAACGTCGAGCATCAAGGATTCTTTCCACCCTGTCGGCTGGGGCGTTAGAATACACCCACTGCACCTCTGCAGAGAGGTAAGACTCCCCTAATGGGGTCATCAATTGGTCGTGGGTGGCGACCCGTGATGCTTAAGGATGGAATCCAGGTGGCTGAGCAGTTCCTGACATGCAACACCCCCCTTTGGCCCTTACGTGGGCTATACGGGCGGTCGGGGAGGCTCCCTCTGATCAATCGGCTAGATACATCTCTCTCTCTCTCTCTCTCTCTCTCTCTCTCTCTCTCTCTCTCTCTCTCTGGCACCTATATGATTGTCCCAATTAACTAAAATTCTTAATGGATACTCTGTTTTTTTAAACACATTTTTCTATTTAACCTAGATATGGGACCCTAACAGGTACTACCACTCCGGGTCAGAGAGGACCAGGGAGCAATGCTGATGAAGGGGGTACTCCAGATTCCCCAAACCTCCAAAACTGGAACCTAACCATCAGATAATTTAACGTCATTCCCAGGACATGTAGACCCGTAGCTGCCGTCTTCTAGCACCCATATGATAAAAAGGGTTGGGGCTTGTCATAAGGGCAATAGGGTTGGGGCAATCATATAGGTGCTAGGGCTTGACATGACCAGTCGACCGTTTAGCCAAAGTAAGAGTCCAAGAGAAGTGTTGCATGTCATGAACTACTCATCTACCAGGATTCTGTCCCCAAGCATCACGGGTCGACACCCACGGCCAACAGTTTACTCCATTCGGGAGTCTTACCCCTCTGCAGAGGTTCAGTCGGTGTATTCCAAAGCCCCAGCCGACGAGGCTTTTCTGATAATTCTAGCTGATCTTAAAGATGCTGTTGTCTGGGTGGTGTCATTTCTTCTAATTTCCAATTGTCCCAGTCTTTTTTTCCCAAACCATTGGGGAACGTTCCAAGGGCACCAATTACAATTGCGCTCATCTTCACTCCCATATTCCACAGCTTATTCAGCTCTCTGACAAGGTCCAGGTATTTGTCTATCTTTATATTTTATTTTCACTCTGTGACCCGTCGGATTTAACGACAATTAAAAAAGTAAGTAAATCTGGAGAAGTAAGGACGAACTCATTAGTGACGTTCTCCGGTGGACATATGCACAAGGAGACACCAGTGTTGGTAAAAAAAACTTACATCGATCAGCTCTGTACGGACACTGGATGCCGCGCTGAGGATTTGCCAGGAACAATGAACTATCCGGACGGGTGGCTAGAGACAGTCAGGATGATGATGATGATGATGATGATGATGATGCATACAATTAAAAATAGATAAAAAGAAAATTAATATGTTGCACATCTTTATAATATCAGTGTCAGCCGAGCAGTGAAGTGTTACATAATTATTGGATCCCTAATACTTATATAAGGTAGTGTAGAAACATAATGGCGATTAGTGCAGCTGATGGCATTGAGAGTGAGTGACGGCGCTTGACCCCACTCTCACCTTGCCTTCCGGTTCTCACGATTTATCCCCGGAAGACATGGAAGACCCTGTCTTTCGGTTTAAGGATAGTAAGTTTCAGCAGTTAGAAGTTAGAAGCCGAGCTCGTAGGATGTAAGGATCTGCGCAGATGTCTGGTTTGGGGATTTACAAATAAAGTAACATAAAAGTAAATCGAAGTCTTGTGTTTATTACCTAAAAACTAACAATGACACAGGGCTTCTGATAAGGAGAAATCCCTAACAGAAACCAGACTCGAAGTCCCCAAGAAAGTCCAGACCTTAGAAGATATACCAAGTCAAGATGATAGAATAACCAAAGCCGTAAAGGTAAATAAAAAACGAAAGATGAAAAAAACAAATCAAAAAATAAAACAAAAAGAAATGAGACAAGAAAAATATGATTTTTAAGAATATATGAAAGAAAGAAAAAAAAGTTAACAAAATAAAAGAATAAAGATGAAAAAAAAAATATAAAGCAAAAAAAAAAAAAAGAATTGAAATAAAACAAATAATTCAAAATCAATATATATATGAAGAGAAAGTGGAAGTGAATCCGACAGTATGTAATATAATGAAAAAATAATAACCTATATATATATATATATATATATATATATATATATATATATATTAAGTTAATCCACAGACACGTGTTTCGAGGTTTCACCTTTCATCAGTGTGGCTACACTTTAACAGCTACCCATAGCCGGGATTGAGACCTGATTGAAAAAACACAAGTTCATGAAACGAGTGATGTTTATTTCGCCAATATATATATATATATAGATAGGATCAAACTAAGATAGATAGATAGATAGATAGATAGATATGAAAGGTTAAATCGATAGTTAGATATGAACAGTAAGATAGATAGATAGATAGATAGCTAGCTAGATAGATATGAATGAACATAGCTAGATAGATAGATATGAATGAACATAGATGGATAGATAGATAGATTTTTCATTATCTTACATACTGTCGGATTCACTTCCACTTTCTCTTCATATATATATATATATATATATATATATATATATATATATAGTTAATCCGCAGACACATGTTTCGAGGTTTCACCTCTCATCAGTGTGGCTACACTTTAACAGTTTTCGTCTGTCAAGTCTCTTACCCATACGGCTATTTGCGGCTGCCAAATTAGGAGAATATTTAATTGATACATTTCTAAGCGGAAATGAATTCACGAGAGTCCTCTAACTTTGTACACACACACACACACACACACACACACATATATATATATATATATATATATATATATATATATATATATATATATATACGAAAGAGATGTATTTACTCAAACTCAACGCTGCGCACGGGATGTGACACAAGGTCAGTATCTAAGCGGGGACAGCTGTTCCTTCTCCTATACTGGTTGCAGCACTTAGGCTAAAGATCTGACCCAGAGTCACAGTAACTGTTGGGGTCACATCTATAGGTCAAACTGACTAGCTTCAGATAATGAAAGGATGATTCGGTAAATAGCTGGGGGGAAAGGCCTCATACCAACCCCAGACCCCCGAAAGCTGTCCATTTACAGGAACGAAATTCAGAATTACCAAAAGGCCGTATTAAAAAAAACAAAAAAAAGCACAAGACCAATTATTCACATTCCTCACCCTCTCGACCACGGTTGCAGCACTGCTTGTTATCCTTTACACTACCCCTAATATATATATATATATATATATATATATATATATATATATATATATATATATATATATATATACATATATTTGGGGGATATGTGCTTAATTGAAGTCATACTTAATTTTGAAAATTAATTAGTTGATAATTAATGAATTTTAGGCGAGCATATATGTTCAAATGTAAGGCTAAACAAATCGAGAAAATGTCAATCCCTGAATGTACGTTTCGACCTATTAACATCTTCTCGTTTTGTTTAGCCTTATATTTAAACATATATGCCCGCCTAAAATTCATTAATTATTAACTAATTAATTTTCAAAATTAGGAATGACTTCAATTAAGTACATATCCTCCAAAGATTGTCGGCTCAAAGCCATATAAAAATAAACACATTTGTTTGTTTACTTAACCTCATATATATATATATATATATATATATATATATATATATATATATACCACTAAGATAAATATATTGATCTATCGGAGCAAGCTACTTACTACCCAAAACCGAATTCTTGATTTGCAATTCATGATTCTATATTGAGGGAGTTCAGAGGAGAGCTACTAAATACTTTAAAATACCTTCCGTATGAAGAATAACTTAGGAGCATTGTCTTACCAAGTCTGGTTTATCGACGTACAAGAGGGAATATGATTAAAAAAGATTTTTTTCGGGTTTGGTTTGTTTTGTTTTACGGCATATCAACCTCGGTGGGTCATTTAATGCCGATAAAGTTTTGAAATAGATCAATTCTTAATGGATAATACTATTTTGTTTATAAATACATTTTTCTATTTAACCCATAGATGGGAACCTAACAGGTACTACCACTCCGGGTCAGAGTGGACCAGGGAGCAATGGTGATGAATGGGGTGCTCCACATTCCCCAAACCTCCAAAACTGGAACTTCACCATCAGATAGAGTTTAACGTCATTCCCAGGACATTTAGACCCGCAGTCACCGCATTCTAGCACCCATATGATAAAGAGGGTTGGGGATTGTCATAAGGGCAATAGGGTTGGGAAAATCATATAGGTGGTAGGGCTTGATGTGACCAGCCGATTGATCGGAGGGGGCCTCTCCGACCGCCCGTCTAGCCCAAGATAGGGTCAAAGTGGAGTATTACATGTCATGAACTGCTCATCCACCTGGGCTCTATCCTTAAGCATCACGGGTCGCCACCCACGGCCAACAGGTGGCCCCATTGGGGGAGTCTTACCCCTCTGCAGAGGTGCAGTCGGTGCATTCTAACGCCTCAGCCGACAGGGCGGAATATGATTGAAGCCTACAAATCCACGCATGGTCTTTATTCAACGAACTCTGACCTACTAAACATTGCTCAAAATATCAATACCTGAGGTCATGAATTAAAACTCCTAAAAAAATTTGTAAAGCAAACGCAAGACAAAATTATTTTAATAACAAAGTAGTGAATACATGAAATAAACCACCATCATCAATAATGAATGCCTCATCTCTAAACTCCTTCGAGGCAATGTTGGATAATCTGTGGAAAGATCATAAATATTCTGTGGAATTAAAATGAATGTTTATAAGGAACAGCTGACAGGTCTCAGACCTAAAATACTAGCTGAAAGGATATTATTATTATTATTATTATTATTATTATTATTATTATTATTATTATTATTATTATTTACTCCTTTTGAGTTTTTACATTAGCGTTAGCTGATGGTCTTTCACTGGAGTCTGGGTGACAGCGAGTCTCCTCAGTTCTCCAGGATTCTTCTGAGTATTCTGGCAGGTTGCAGCAGTGCAGTGTTCTGGATGGTATCAATCCTTCCTCTGATTTCCAGACTTTCCAAACCCTTTTCTAATCCTTTTGGGACCTTTCCAAGTGCACCAACTACAATTGGTATCACTTTCACTTTCATATTCCATAACTTTTTAAATTTTCTGGCAAGGTCCAGGTATTTGTCCATTTTTTCATTTTCCTTTAGCTTCACCCTGTGATCTGCTGGGACAGCAAAATCCACTAGTTGACAAGTTCTTTCTTTTTTGTTAATCAACACTGAGGTTCTGGTTCTCTGCTGGAAGGTGATCCGTTTTTTATTCAAAGTCTCAGAGAATTTTGTGCGTTTCGTTCTCAAGAACAGATTTCTGGTTTATGCATATACTATTTTGTTGTATGGTCAAAATTAAATTTTTTGCATAATTCCCAGTGGATCACCTTCCAACCAGTCGTGTCTAGTTTTGTATTCTCGTTGTGCTAGTTTGCTACATTCGCAGAGTATATGGTTTACAGTCTCATCTCTATTACCGCAAAGTCTACATTTACTATTTTGTTGGGTCTTTATCAATTTTCGCTTTGATGTAGTTTGTCCTTATGGCATTATTTGTGTGCAGCAATTATAAGTGATTCAGTTTTCTCTTTTTATTATTATATTATTATTATTATTATTATTATTATTATTATTATTTACAGGGTGTCCCAAAAGATGTATACACCTTTTAACAGCTGATAACTCAAATCTTTGGGTTTTTTTTCTTTGCAGATTAAACCCATCGATCCAAAGCTTCTTCTTCTTGTGTGTAATTTTCCACGACACTTTTAGAGCACAAACCTATTTTTGATTAATCTATACTCTTCTTAAGTTTTTTTTAATTCTTTTTTTTTTCTTTTTTTAAAAACGTAACCTGTTCTGTATCAAAATATTTTCGTTTTTAATGGGACTTACTTGTGTACACATCTAAGACAATCCAGTGTATTCAACTCATGATAGATACGCATGCTTTATTTTTATGAGTCAGCATATATATTAATCTGTATCTACCTAACTATGTGTGTAAAGTGTGCATCATGAGGAAAGTAGAGAATTATATATTCATGAAAGAGAAAATAACATCTGCCTTCTGACATTCTCCACATCAAGACCTCATGCACATCATTATATTTAAGTAAAAAAAGTAAAGTTGTTGAGGCAGCCTAATGACAGTATCAGCCAGACAGTGGGGGAGTCTATCCCTTTTCATAAGCACTAGACTAAGGAGATTGTTTTTTGCATCTGAGGTGGAGCGCCACATCTACCATCAGCTCATCACTTTACCACTGCTCATATGCTGAGTTGGCAAGGGCCGGTATCGAGCCTGGAATCTTGTGGTCCCTGTCAGACAGTCTACCAACTGAAGAGCTGTAAATGCATTGTTGATAAACTAAACAGACTAAACTTTGAAGAAGAAAAAAAATC
This sequence comes from Doryteuthis pealeii, assembly GCA_023376005.1. Classification (NCBI taxonomy): domain Eukaryota; kingdom Metazoa; phylum Mollusca; class Cephalopoda; order Myopsida; family Loliginidae; genus Doryteuthis; species Doryteuthis pealeii. The sequence continues at coordinate 21,748,274 of CM042178.1, forward strand.
TAAAAATAAAACGCAGTTGAAGTGCAAAGACAGTTTAGAGAATGTTTAAAAAAGAACCACCAACACGAGTTACCATCACTCGAATTAGAGATAAGTTTGAAGCTGATGGAACGGTTCAGAACGACTCCAGAAAGCATTCCGGAAGACGACGTACATCGACAAGTCCTACAAATTGTTTGTTTGTTTTGTTTTGTTTTACGGCATATCAACCTCAGTGGGTCATTTAATGCCGATAAAGTTTTGAAATAAATTCATTCTTCATTCTTAATGGATAAAAATTTTGTTTATCAACTCATGTTTTTCTATTTAACCCATAGATGGGACCTAACAGGTACTACAACTCCGGGTCAGAGTGGACCAGGGAGCAATGGTGATGAAGGGGTGCTCCACATTCTCCAAACCTCCAAAACTGGAACCTCACCATCAGATAGGTTTAACGTCATTCCAGGACATGTAGACCGCAGCCACCACCTTCTAGCATCCATATGATAAAAAGGGTGGGGCTTTCCATAAGGGCAATAGGGTTGGGAAAATCATATAGGTGCTAGGGCTTGATGTGACAGCCGATTGATCGGAGGGGGCCTCTCCGATCGTCCGTCTAGCCCAAGATAGGGTCAAAGTGGAGTATTGCATGTCATGAACTGCTCAGCACCTGGGCTCTATCCTTAAGCATCACGGGTCGCCACCCACGGCCAACAGGTGGCCCCATTGGGGGAGTCTTACCCCTCTGCAGAGGTGCAGTCGGTGCATTCTATGTGATTCTATTGTGATGGGGTGAATTATTAATCTATTTATCGTTAGTTTCTTTGTTTAATGGCACATATACCTTCGTGGGTTATTTAATGCCAAATTAATAATTGCAGTACAGTAGTGATACTATTTAACCTAGAGTATATATATATATATATATATATATATATATATATATATATTATAAACCATGGCATGTTTGTGAATCTGTGTTACACCTCAAAGATACGTGGTTCAAAGTTAATTGACCTGAAAAAATCTAAAAGTTTAAAATAAAATAACTGGTGCATTATATCTTTTATTCATTAATATATCAACACTGAAATTTCATTAAATTTGGTTAATTCCCTGATTTTTGGGGTTTTTTTTTTCTTTCGGCGCGGTGACATACGATGGTGGAATTTAGGTCCGTTATGTTCGATTTAACCGCACTTATTTATTGAAAAGGGATGCTGCACACAGTCTTGAACAAATCTTGGAAGCAGCATCCCACAAAAAAAAAAAAGATGTACGGCCACTTGCGTCCTATCACACATACCATCCAAGTAAGACGAACAAAATATGCCGGACATCGCCGGAGAAATAAGGACGAACTATAAGTGACGTTCTCTTGTTCTCACCTACACATGGAAACACTAGTGGACACACCAGTATATTCAGACCAGCTCAGACGNGAGAAAAGAAACGAAAGAAAAAGAAATTCCTTAATTTTTTTATGGTTTCTTTTTCTTACTGTCTCATTTACCTCGTTTTAATTTATTATCCGTCGATATTTAGCTCTGTTGAGCGAGAAACTAGTTAGCTAGCTACCATTGTTTGTTTTCTCCTTTGTCCTCCCCCTTTCAATTGTATTCTCATGATTTAAGCATCACGGGTAGCACCCACGCCAAAACAGGTGACCCATTGTGGGAGTCTTACCTTCTGCAAGTGCAGGGGTGCCATCTAACGCCCCAGTCGCAAGGCGCGGCCTCAAATGACATGAGTTGATTGATTTTAATGGGCATGTCGACCTGTCCAGGTTATTTATGCCAAGTCGTGGGGGGTATCCCATTATCATTAGTCTGAATTTGGTAATCAGGCGCAGTTATAAGTTCCCAGTCAACAAGCGTTGCGGTTCAATCCTAAGCTACAGTAACAGAGATAATCTAACATACCCGTTCATGGTTAATGGAATTGAGAACAATCTACTCAAATTGGATTAAATAAAGGGTTCGGTTTGAAGTTCCATGAAGTGGAAATGTGGAGTACCGCCTCATCCACCATTAATTCCAGGTCTACCCTCACCCAGAGTGGTTAGTGCCAGTTAGGGTCGCATTATAGGGTAAATAGGTTATGGAGCGCGTCGCGTATAATAGATGGACATGCCGACCCGAGTCAAGATCCTTGGACAAGGCTGTGCATTCGCATAGCGCTCATACCCTTGGGAAAGGTATAATCCAATTATACTATAGTTATGGTAAATTGAGTAGGTCAGACTGGGCTCTTCAGCTTCGGTGTTGAAACTTGTTAGGAGAATGGAAACTCTAATTCAAACCTGTTTAAACTCTGCCGCAAATTTAATTTGACCATGTGTTTGCATACTGTTTGTGCGCATAGGGGTATGTATATATATTTTTATAATTAACAAAATTAGGTATGACTTTATTAAGCACATAATCTCCTACAAATTGTCGGCCTTTGCCATTTCAAAACACATTGTTTGACTACTTCATATAATATATATATTATATATTATATATTATATATATTATGTGTTGTGTGTGTGTGTGTGTGTGTGTGTGTGTGTATTGAATTGAATAATTTAAATACCCAACAAGATTGAATACAACTAAATGTATTCGGCATAAAATAACCCAACAAGGTTTGACATTGCCTAAAAACACACCCAACAACAAGCCAACCAACCAACCAACAAAATTGTTTTTTTTTAATATATGATTGTTGAACTTCATTTTTTTTTAATGATTTGGGTTATTGTTCAGTCGGTAGAGCGTTCGGCTAGCAAAACCACAAGGCTTCCTAGTTCGATAACCGGTCCTCGCACAACTCAGCGTCATGAGTAGCACAGGGACTGTCGAGGTAAAGTTAAGGAGCTGATGGTAGGTTGTGCGCTCCACCACAGGCGCTAAAAACAATCTCTTGGTCTAGCGCTATTGAAAAGGGATAGACACCCTCGCTGACTTGGCTTGATACCGACTTTAGGCTGCCGCCGACGACTTTACTTTACTTTTTTATTTTGGTAATGGCGTATCAACCTTTGTGGGTCATCCAATGCCAATCCTGTCTTTCTGTATGTACTCATGTTTGTAAAAAAACAATTAAATCTCTGTTTCTATCTCATCTCAGTTTGTCAATGCTATTATACTATTTATCTATCTAAGTGTGTTCCTATCTATCTATTCTATCTATCTATCTATCTACTATTATCTCAGTCTGTCATATCTATCATATCTATCTATCTATCCAGTCTGTCCATATCTATCTATCTATTCTATCTATCTATCTATCTATTTCAGTCTATCTATCTATCTATCTATCTATCTAGCTTTGTATTCCTATCGTATCTATCTATCTATCTATCTAACTATCTCAGTCTTTCCATATCTATTATCTATCTATCTTCTATCTCAGTCTATCTTATCTATCTTATCTCAGTCTATCATCTTCACTCAGTCACCTTGTATCTATCTATCTATCTATCGATCCATCTATCTATATATATATATATATTTATATATAATATATATATATATATATATAATATATATAAAGATATATATCAGTATCTATCTATCTATCTATCTATCTATCTATCTCAGTCTCTCTCTGTCTGTCTGTCTGTCGTCTATCTCAGTCTCTATCTATCTATCCCAGTCTCTCTCTCTCTTCTCTCTCTTCTCCTTTCTCTACTCCTCTCTCTCTCACTATCTATCTATCTTCTATATTAATATAAATTATATGTCTGTCTATCTTATCTATCTAACGATCCATCAATATATCAATCAATCTATCTCAGTCTCTGTCTATCTATCTATCTATTCTATCTATCTATCTATCCTTCTATATATATATATATATATATATATATATATATATATAATATATCAATCTCTGTCTGTTATCTGGCTGTCTGTCTTGTCTCAGTCTCTATCTATCTATCTCAGTCTTCGTTCTCTCTCTCTCTGCTCTCTCTCTCTACCTCTCTCTCTAATTATATTAATATTATAATAATATTATATATATATAATATATCCGTCTCTGTCTGTCTATCTATCTATCTATTTATCAATCAATCTATCTCAGTCTCTATCTATCTATCTATCTATCTCAGTCTCTGAGAATGAATAAAACCAAAACTCCAACGTCATGAAATAATCCAAGGGTTGGCATGCAAATAAAATCCAACAGCCAACCACTCAAACATTTGATCCTTTAACAAATCCTAAACTTATATCCAAAAGATATTAAAATGGTCAACCCACTACAGGAAGAACATTGTCCAGAAAAAAAAGAAAGAAAAAAAAATATATATATAACTTTTTATTGCCAATTTTATGTTTTATTTATCCATTTATTTATTTATTTTTTTAGATGATTTGAATATTCCACTGGATATCACAAAAAAAAAAAAAAAAAAAAATAATGCCACCCGGGGCGTGTAAAAATTAAATTTTTGAAAGATATTGTCTGACGAGGTGGAAGTTTAAAGTCAGAGGGTATGTATCATAATTAAGTAAATCATCAAATTTATTAAAGGAGAAAAAAAATCAAAATAAAACCATGCTGAAATGGAAACTTAGTTCTGTCACCCTCAAATAAAATGTTGCGCGCATCTGTTAATTATTAATTAGATAATTACACAAAATCGTAAAATTCATTTGCAACCTTTAGAATTTTCCTTCTCTTAGAATGTCACCTAGCCAAGGTTAAAGAGCCCGGTCACCTATTATTTACCCATAGCTGAGGAGAGTAGTTGGATGCATACCTTTACCCCAAAGGGTATTATCATAGGTCAATGTGATTTCAGTTTATTCAATGGCAAATTGATTTGAGGAAATCCAATTATGAATGAAAAAAAAAATTCATTAAATCAATGATATCACTATATATATATATATAAATAGAAAAAAAAACACCCTCAGGGCGCGTGTAAAAATTATTTTTTTGTCTGAGGGATGAGAGTTTACCATGGTTGTATCATATCATTCTATGTCGCACAGGCAGCACGGATCATGACAATCTCTCGCCAACACATATACATATATTCATCGCCCCAGGAGTTCTTCCTCTCTGCAGCCAGCATCTTTACATAGCTGGTCAATGTAGGTCCTTGCTGGACGGCCCACACTGGCATGTCCGTGTGTTGGCTTCCACAGTGAGAACATCGCTTATGAGTTCGTCCTTGCTTCTCCAGCAGTTGCCCAGATGCCTATCCGCCTCACCGCATGGTTCTGTGAGATAGGGAGCAGGTGACCATACAGCTGTTCCTTGTGGGGTGCTGTCCTCCACGACTTGTTTCAATACTGCTCGCAGATTCTTGTGCAGCTCCCATCTAGCTTATTGTCGAGGCGCCTCGTTAGGGTCTAGGATGTGCAGCAACAGCAGATTACTGATATGACTACAGCTGGAAGAGCATTGTCGCTTTAGCTTGTCAGTGAGATCAGATTTCCATATGACAGATAATTTGTTCGTGGCCATCCACGCCTTTCCTATTCGTTATTATAAAGATTCTATTTATTTATCCATAAATTTATTACTTACTCTAGACAAATTAATTACTTTAGACTTTAAAGATATAACTATGTGTATAAATTTTAATGACAATCGGATTAACTTAACTACAAAAAAAAATGCTAAATTATTTTTGTCAAAGGCTTCGTTGTACATTTCCCTCCCCCGCAATTCGTTCTGTTGGCGGAGGGGGGTTAAGGATTAACTTGAAAAAAAAGTAAATAAACATTTTGAGATTTAAAAAAAAATTACTTACATAATGTACGCATTTTAGTTACCAAGATAAAAAATCTTGTTTTAATACTATTAATGTATTGTCATGTACAAAAACTCCATATACATAAAAATGCGTTTATTTTCGTGTTTTTAGATCTCATCTTAGGTCACTCTCTGCATTATATTTGTGTGTACTTATCTGGTCTTATATATATATATATATATATATATAATATATATATATATATATATATAATATATATATATATATATATATTCACACACACCTATTCGTTTGTAATTTTTACAGGTTTATGTAATTTTACATAAGTAAATATCAAAATGTATTTTTACACAAAATCGTAGGTAATTATTTATTCGTTGGAACTTGGTACAGAAAAAAATGACGATTTCTTGTGTGTAAATAACTTTCTCGTAAAGTTAGATTCCTTTTATACACGTTAGTTACTTTAAATATGAATATATTGATAGCGGGCATTGTATCTATTAAAAAACTTGCTTAAAAAAAAAAAATAAAAGACCTGTTCTGAGTTTGGCATACTCAAATATTGTGTGTATATAATAAAAGCGTGTTTCTTTATTGTATGTATTGACATTGGGTAATGTTGTACGTAAGCAGCTGACGGAAGTTTCGTTACAGACAAAATTTGAGACTCATGGGTGTCCGTGCTGTCAGCATGATCTAATGATGATGATGATTGCAACCAAAAAAGTTGAAAGCATTAAATATTTCAATAATCAATTAATAATTGATATTCAGTCTCAATTTGTCTGTAACCGAAACTACGTCACTGCTTACGTCACATTACCCAAAATCGTCAATACATACAATAAAGAACACGCTTTTATTATATACACACAATATTTGAGTATGCAAACTCAGACAGTCTTTATTTTTTTTTTTTAAACAAGTTTTAATAGATACATGCCCGCTATCATATATTCATATTTAAAGTAATCTAACGTGTAGTAAAGGAATCTAACTTTTACGAGAAAGTTATTTACAAACAAGAAATCGTCATTTTTTTCTGTACCAAGTTCACGAATAAATAAATACCTACGATTTTGTGTAAAATACATTTTGATGATTTTACTTATGTAAAAATTACATAAACTGTAAAAATTACAAACGAATAGGTTGTGTGTGAATAATATATATATATATATATATATATATATATATATATATATATATATATATATATATATATATATATATATATAAGACCAGATAAGTACACACAAATATAATGCAGAGAGTGACCTAGATGAGATCTTAAAAACACGAAAATAAACGCATTTTTATGTAAAGAGGAGTTTTGTACATGACAATACATTAATAGTATTAAAAACAAGAATTATTTATCTTGGTAACTAAATGCGTACATTATAGTAAGTAATTTTTTTTTAAATCTCAAAACATGTTTATTTACTTTTTTTTTTCAAGTTAATCCTTAACCCCCCCTCCGCCAAACAGAACGAATTGCGGGGGAGGGAAATGTACAACGAAGCCTTTGACAAAAATAATTAGCATTTTTTTTTTGTAGTTAAGTTAATCCGAATTGTCATTAAAATATATATACATAGTTATATCTTTAAGTCTAAAGTAATTAATTTGTCTAGAGTAAGTAAATAAATTTATGGATAAATAAATAGATATTTATAATACACGAATAGGAAAGGCGTGGATGGCCACGAACAAATTATCTGTCATATGGAAATCTGATCTCACTGACAAGCTAAAGCGACATCTCTTCCAGGCTGTAGTCATATCAGTACTGCTGTATGGCTGCACCACCTAGACCCTAACGAGGCGCCTCGACAATAAGCTAGATGGGAGCTGCACAAGAATGCTGCGAGCAGTATTGAACAAGTCGTGGAGACAGCACCCCACAAGGGAACAGCTGTATGGTCACCTGCTCCCTATCTCACAGACCATGCGAGTGAGGCGGACTAGGCATGCTGGGCACTGCTGGAGAAGCAAGGACGAACTCATAAGCGATGTTCTCCTGTGGAAGCCAACACACGGACATGCCAGTGTGGGCCGTCCAGCAAGGACCTACATTGACCAGCTATGTAAAGATGCTGGCTGCAGAGAGGAAGAACTCCCTGGGGCGATGAATGATAGGGAAGGTTGGCGAGAGATTGTCATGGATATCCGTGCTGCCTGTGCGACATGATGATAATGATACAAACCATCTGACGTTAAACTCTCATCCTCTCAGACAAAAAAATAATTTTTACACCGCCCTGAGGGTGTTTTTTTTTCTATTTATATATATATATATAGTGATATCTTGATTTATGAATTTATTTTTTTCCATTCATAATTGGATTTCCTCAAATCAATTTTCGCCATTGAAATAAACTGAAATCACATTGACCTATGACTAATACCCTTGGGAAAGGTATGCATCCAACTACTCTCCCTCCAGCTATGGGTAAATAATAGGGTAGACCGGGCTCTTTAACCTTGGCTAGGTGACCATTCTAAGAGAAGGAAAATTCTAAAAGGTTGCAAATGAATTTTACGATTTTGTGTAATTATCTAATTAATAATTAACAGATGCGCGCAACATTTTATTTGAGGGTGACAGAACTAAGTTTCCATTTCAGATTGTTTTATTTTGAATTTTTCTCCTTTAATAAATTTGATGATTTTACTTAATTATGATACATACCCTCTGACTTTAAACTTCCACCTCGTCAGACAATATCTTTCAAAAATTTAATTTTTACACCGCCCGGGTGGCATTTTTTTTTTTTTTTTTTTTTTGTGATATCCAGTGGAATATTCAAATCATCTAAAAAAATAAATAAATGGATAAATAAAACATAAACTTGGCAAT
>CM042178.1:21759340-21771840 GCA_023376005.1 Doryteuthis pealeii
ACTTGGCATAAAATAACCCTGGACAGGTCGACATGCCATTAAAATCAATCAATCATGTACATTTGAGCCCGCCCTGTCGACTGGGGCGTTAGAATGCACCGACTGCACCTCTGCAGAGAGGTAAGACTCCCACAATGGGGTCACCTGTTGGCCGTGGGTGGCTACCCGTGATGCTTAAATACATGAGAAATACAATTGAAAGGGGGAGGGACAAAGGAGAAAACAAAAATGAGTAGCTAGCTAACTAGTTTCTCGCTCAACAGAGCTAAATATCGAGGATAATAAATTAAAACGAGTAAATGAGACAAGTAAGAAAAAGAAACCATAAAAAAAGAAGAATTTCTTTTCTTTTCTTTTCTTTTCTCCTAAAAAGGGAGGAAAATGAAATTACGGATTGATGATACTCAAACCAACTAAGCCCTCTCTTTGTTTGAAAAGAGCAGGCTTACTCGTTAGAATATATAACGTCTCTAAAATGTTAAGGTGATAAAGTGAGTGCGACTTGCTCTTGACAGAGAACCAGTTAGCACTAAATGAATTGACGCAACTACGGCTATTTATAAGGTGTTCACTTATGGAGGAACCATAAGTATTCCTCAGTACATCCTTTGGACCGACGGTTCCACTTCTAATCTTAATAGGGACACGTGGTTTAATTCAAGCATAGCAATACTTGGAACTATAAAATTGTGTATGAGCAAATCAAAAAACCCATATATATATATATATATATCTATAACCAGCCATCAACAAATTCTTATCCGACAAATGGAAAAAAATCATGGGACAATCAGACTCAAAACAATCTCCATGAGATACAAAAAGCTATTGGAGAGTAGCCGGCAGGTCACAGAAAAATCAGAAAAGAAGTAATACTCGCCAGATTGCGTATTGGGCACACCCACATTACCCATCCGTACCTGTTAAAAGGGGAGGACACCCCAGTGTTCCCAATATGCAAAGTACAACTTACAATCAAACATATCCTCCTAAATTGTAACAGCCTCAAACACACCCGCACCAAACACTATCAAACAAGAAACCAGAGGGACCTCTTTAGGAATACAAACCCTGAAGACATTTTAAATTTTCTAAAAAAAGGAAACCTTTTCAACAAGATTTAACAAAAACATAACTGAAAACCTCCATAGAACCACTACTTTAAAGACTGAAATTCATAATAACCTTTTCTGGCATTAAATGACCCACTGAGGTTGATATGCCGTTAAACAAAACTCAAAATGAAATTGTTGTTAGAATTTGAAAGTAAATAACGGTCTATACCTATCTGTTTTAGTTGGAATACTTGTTACCATATCTTACATAGATAACTAGCACTGATAAATAAGAGAAAAGGTGTATTAAAATGATTGCAATGGAACTCTCTTTCTTTCTCTTTATCTCTCTCTCCCTATTTCTTTCTTTCTTTCTTTCTTTCTGTCTTTTTCACTTTGTCTACCACCCTCTGTCTGTCTGTCTTTCTGTCACTCTCTCTCCTGCAATCCCATAAAGATTTCCTCACTTTCTCGAGTACATCTGCAAACAATTCTATCTACCTATCTATCTATCTCAACCTGTTTTTGTTTGAATTTATTTTTTTTTTTAAATTCAGCTTTTTGGGGGTTTTTTGTGATGTGCTTGTCCATAAGTGAATTGAGACCCATCTGATGAGACGAAAATTTGGGGAGCTGTAGTAAATCAACTTAGATTTATATAGGCCCCAAGTTTGGTTGAAATAAATTTATTATGGAATTACGGTGTTGTGTTCTTCCTTCCTTTATTGATATATATATATATATATATATATATATATATATATATATATATATATATATTCGTATCTATCTAGCTATCAATCTATTTCAATCTGTTCACATCTCAGTTTGCTCGAATCTATCTATCTATCAATCTCTCTCTCTCTCTCTCTCTCTCTCTCTCTCTATATATATATATATATATATATATATATATATGTGTGTGTGTGTGTGTGTGTGTGTGTTTTATGTTGAAGTTGGGCGTTATTATGAAGCATTGTCTATATATAAGAAACCACATGGTTCCTAGTTCGATTCCGGTCCTCGCCAACTCAGCGTATGAGTAGCACAGGGATCTGTGCGGTAAAGCAAGGAGCTGATGGTAGGTGTGGCGCTCCACCTCAGATGCCAAAACAATCTCCTTGGTATAACGCTATTGAAAAGGGGATAGACTCCCTCGCTGACTGGCTGATACCGACTTAAGGCCGCCCCGACGACTTTACTTTTTTTTATCTATATATCACACTTCTATCTATATATCAGTCTCACTGTATCTATCTCTCGTTTTTTGATTTCATGCTTTCTCTCGAGTAGGTCAACAAAGACCTTATACCCTCACTCTCTCTCTCTCTCTCTCTCTCTCTCTCTCTTTTACACACACACACACACACACACACACACACACACACACACACAGGGCTCTCTTCTTTTTTCCCGAGTAGGTCCATTTTCTCCTTTCCGAGAATGACCACAGGGTACAGAGCAAGTTTCTCTTCATCATTTTTCTTCCACCTCTATCTATCTATCTATCTATCTCTCTTTCCCCCCCTCTCTCTCTCTCTCTCTCTCACACACACACTCCACTCACTTCCCGTCCTAACAGACGTCGCTCTCTCTCTCTCTCTCTCACTCCACTCACTTCCCGTCGCCCTCTCTCTCTCTCTCTCCCTCCCCCTCCCTCTCTCACTCCACTCACTTCTCGTCCTAACAGACGTCGCTCTCTCTTTCTCTTTCTCTCTCTCTCTTTCTCTCTCTCTCTCCAGTTGTCGCCCTAACACAGGGTTTTACTATCATTCTGGAACAGACCCATAGACAATGTTTCTCTGCCTTCTCTCTCTCTCTCTCACACACACACACACACACACACACACACACACATACTCTCTCTCTCTCTCTCTCTCTTTCTATATATCCTATTCCCGCCCCCACACTGAGCTTTCCTGTCTTTCTCACGCCCACGCGTCAATTTTTCATCTTTTAACTCCCTGTAGGTCTTTTTCCTTTTATTTCTTTTTCTTTTTTTTTTGTTGTTGTTAGTCTTACTTCTCCGCATCTTGCCGAGTCTCTCTCTCTCTCTCTCTCTCTCTCTCTCTCTCTCTCTCTCTCTCTCTCTCTCTCTCTCACACACAGACACACGGACACACGGACACACTGAAATAACGAACGATACTTTTGTGTTTACAATTTGATAAGACGAATCCGGCAAGGCAAAGAGGAGCGAATGAAAAGAACAGGGGACCAGAAAGGAAAGATGGACGATGTGTGGGTGGGGGTGGCGGTGGCGTGGTGTTGGGGGGGGGAGAATGTTCGCAGAGAAGCACCACTAAGCAAAAATTAGGTCACTTATTTGTCGAAGTTAGATCTAAGCAGCAGCAGCAGCAGCACTTGTAGTAGTAGTAGTAGTAGTAGTAGTAGTAGTAGTAGTAAAGATGTGTGTATGTGGGGGGGGGGATAATTTAGAAATGCAGGCAAGACCAAAACTTAGAAAGCAGACGAGAGCAATAAGCCTTCGAAAATCTCAAAGCGATGCGTCTATTTTTAGCGCCAGCCTTGGAATTGGAGCAGTGTCGGATTGGGGGTTGGGGTTGGGTTTTTTTTTTATAGAATTGGCGGGAGACGCAGTGGTTAGTGTGTCACGCTAAATTCTCCATGATGGCAACGGAAAGGAACGAAATTTGTTTCTACTGCGAAGCGGACAGCAGATACTGGGCGGCGGGCGTGGGGTTGGTTTTGGAGCGGTTTAAACCTGATTGATAGACGAATAAGGTTTCCGATTCTGCGAAACTAGTTCTCAAACTAAAACATAATAATGAAAACAGCTAACAGGTTTTTAGCTTAAATGGAATGACGAAACTGATATCAACACGGTGAAATAAACAGGAAGGCCTGATTAAAAATAAGGCTTCGTTGATTGACAAAGGTCTTCAATAGGTACCACCAAAATAGGTCACGTGATCAGTTTAGGCCATATTGAAAGAAGAAACGTAAACATTTTTGAACTTTTTTTTTTAAAATCTCGCAAAAAAGAAATAACGAACATAAAGAGTTGTTACAAAGAAAAAAAAAGCGAATTCAAAGATCAAATTATCCGATTGGAGAAAAAATTACTCACCGTTATCCTGAAAAATAAGTAAAACAGTCCGTTTTTTCTTTTTTTTACAACACGGTTTTTTTATTGATATTTTTTTTAGCAGAATTCTGTATTCATAGTTCTTTTACAAAAAAAGCTCTCGCATTGAAACTTATAAAAATTTTCTGATATAATTATTCAGACTCTTATCTTTATAGAAAAACAAAGTAAAAATCGTTTTTTGTCGGTTCATTTTTTCATATTTCATAAAATAATATGTTAGTGGGTAGATCTCGTAAAATATTTTTTCCCTAATATATTTTAGGAAAAAACTATCTCAGACATATTTGCATTAAAAGGTAAGTAATTATGGAAATTTTTGTGAAAATCGGACCATTAATTGATTATTCATAGAATTTTTTAAAAAGCCTCAAGTCATAAATTGTTTTTTTTGGCTACGTCAAATTTCAATTGATTTAACAGTGCAAAAATGTAAACATTGTTTTTCGTTCATAATTTTCATTATTTCAGTAAGCAGAATTTAAAAAAAAAATTATCAGGAGTTTGTTTAATATTTCTCCTTTCGAATGGACAAAAATTTTCAAGATAATATTAACCTTTATGCAAGTTTTGTTGTGTTAGTTATAGGGGGGCGTAGATTTCACAGAGAAAATTGGTGGTACCTAGTCTGAAGAAGAAGAAGAAGAAGAAGAAGAAGAAGAAGAAGAAGAAGAAGAAGAAGAAGACAATGGTTTATTTTCACACATTACACAATATAAACAATGTCACATAAAACAAAATATAAAAAAACATAATGTTAGTTGTTGTAGTAATGTGTGGGGGATGATCACTAATTAGGACTGAGCCTATTCTAGTAGTGACCACCTCAGTTTTGTTTTTTTTTTAGTTTTTTTTACATAGTTTGAAAGTTGACTATAAGTTTACTTATACGTACTAGCAAATATATGCACCCTCCGGGTGCAAGTATTTAAGTTTTAATGTAATAGAATATATTAAATTAGAAAGGCTAATGAAACTAAATAAGAATGCAGATAAAATGATTTGAAACAGAGGGGTGTATAATCGAAAAATAGAACAACTGAAACTTACTCTTCTATCACTCTCGTCTTTCATTGCTATATTTTCCTAATTTAATAACTTAGTTAAAATAGGAAGTAAAGAATAAAATCAGAATTATTTCTTCTCGTTAATCGATTTCTTTTAAGATTTATTGAAGAGATTTTTGATCATATTCATTAAGATAAAACCATACGATTAAAAATCAATAATACTAAGCACATATTTATTAAAATCAAATGTTAAATATCAATATGCAAATAAGCCTTCCTGTTCACACTGTAAACTGCTATTTTAGTGTATATATAAATACAATTGCATATTATTCATTTATAGATATGATTAACAGTATTAATAATGTAAAACAATTTTATTAGAAAATTGAGGTTTAAATAAAAATAAAATCATGGAGAATGTGACGTAAATAGCTAAGGGAATTGTGACTTGAGTAGTGATATAGTTTCGGTTACAGACAGAAAAGCAAACAATATCCATTATAATAAGATTATCCTTCTACAAAACACGTTTTAAACGAGGTAGAATAATGAAACTGGTGTCAAAATAAACAATGAGGCTTTATAATAATAAAAAAAAAGAAGGTCTCCCTTTCTTGATAAAAGACTTCAATTCTATAAACTCGGCAGTGCCAATTTGTCGTCTGCTTTTCATTTAAAAAACGAATTAAAATTAATTAGATCGATTATTTAAGGTCAGATTTTTGTCTTAGTCGAAAAGTAGTAACATAATGAGCATCAGTAAAATAAATAAATAAATAAATAAATAAAAATAATATTACACAAGTAATTTATTATTCGTACATCTTAAACTATTTTTTTGGTCAATGCTTCTTCAAATATGGCCGTAAATGCTATCTAAAAATAAAATAAAATCCATGTTTTACAAAATAAATTTACCCCTCCCCGATTGAAAAAAATATGTTTCAGCAACTTTGGTAATGCCTACTATAAACAAAGTGTTAACCCAAGTTGAATAATGAAACAGGTAATTAGTTTTAAATGGAACAGAATATTGAAACAGGTAACTAGTTTTTAGCTAAATAGAATAATTAAACTAGTATCAAAATGAATGGCAACGCTTGATTAAAACATCTCCTTGCTTGATAAAGTTCTTCAATTCTATAAAGCAAATTTTAAACCATAATGATATATTATATCTCTTATTATAATGGAGATTGTGTGCTTTTCCGTCTGTAACCGAAACTATATTCCTACTCAAGTCACAATTCTCTTAGTTATTGACATCACATTCTCCATGATTTTATTTTTATCTAAACCTCAATTATTAATAAAATTGTCTTACATTATTAATACTGTTAACTATGTCTACATACTAACAACATGCAATTATATTTATATATACAACAAAATAGCGCTTTACAATGTGAACGGGAAGGCTAATTTGCATATTAATATTAAAAAATCGAATTTAATAAATATGTGCTTAGTATTATTGATTTCTAACTGTTTGGTTTTATTTTAATGAATAAAAAAATCTCTTCAATGAATCTTAAATGAAATCTTAAATGAAATCCATTAACAAGATAAAATAACAGTCATTTTATTCTTCACTTCCTCTTTTAACTAAATACTTAAATTCGAAAAAATAACAATGAAAGACGGGAGTGATGGAAGAGTAAGTTTCAGTTGTTCCATTTTTTTATTATACTCCTTCTGTTTCAAATCTTTTATTATACTCCCTCTGTTTCAAATCTTTTTATCTGTATTCTTATTTAGTTTCATTAGCCTTTCTAATTTAATACAATATTTTATTACATTAAAACTTAAATACTTGCACCCGGAGTGTGCATATATTTGCTAGTTATAATAAGGAAACGGGTAACAAGTTCTAATCGAAATATAATAATGATACTTGTATCAAATTAATCACAACGTTTGCTAAAAAGGTCTCTTTGGGTGATAAAAGTCAAGCCAAATAAAACAATGAAACTGGTATCAAAATAAACAAAAAAGAAGGTCTCTCTTTGTTGATAAAGGTCTTCAATTCTAAAAACATGTTTTAAGCCAAATAAAACAATGAAACTGGTATCAAAATAAACAAAAAAAGAAGGTCTCTCTTTGTTGATAAAGGTCTTCAATTCTATAAAACATGTTTTAAGCCAAATAAAACAATGAAACTGGTATCAAAATAAACAAAAAAGAAGGTCTCTCTTTGTTGATAAAGGTCTTCAATTCTATAAAAACATGTTTTAAGCCAAATAAAACAATGAAACTGGTATCAAAATAAACAAAAAAAAGAAGGTCTCTCTTTGTTGATAAAGGTCTTCAATTCTATAAAACATGTTTTAAGCCAAATAAAACAATGAAACTGGTATCAAAATAAACAAAAAAGAAGGTCTCTCTTTGTTGATAAAGGTCTTCAATTCTATAAACCAAGTGTTGACCCAAGTTTAATAATGAAAAAGGTTTTAAACGGAATAGAAAAATGAAACAGGTAACTAGTTTTTAGCTAGATAGAATAATGATTATATAATAATATGATATTATAATAATAGTTGTTTCTATAATCAATAAGACACAACATATGATATAATTATATGAGTATTTTCCTTAATGAGAACAGACAAGAATGGAACGAGATCTGGACGAGATTTCTTTACAGAAGGAATTTAACGGGATTTAAACGAGATTGCTTTACACGAGGAAAACAGAACGAGACTTCAAACAGAGAAAAAATTAAGACAGACTATTTTCTTCTAAGAATTAAGCATTGATATGACGTAATTAGATACGAGTTTTTGATGAGAACAGACGAGAATCGAACGAGATCTGGGCGAGATTACTTTACGAGGCAGAAACAGGACGAGACTCCGAACAATTTTTAGTGTAATCTGGTATCAAAATAAATGACAACGCTTGATTAACACGTCTCCCTTTGTTGATAAAGGTCTTCAATTCTATAAAACAAGTTTTAAAGCAAATAGAATCATGAGGCAGGTAAATTGTTTTTAACGAAATAGAAGAGTGAAAAAGGTTTTTTTAGAGAAAGAGAATGTAACTAGTATTAAGATAAACAACGAGGCTTAGTTAAAATGTTGTCTCTGCTTGATAAAGGTCTTCAATTCTGTAAAAACAAGTTTTAAAACAATTATTATAATGAAACTGGGAAATAGCTTTTAACTTAGAATAATGAAAAAGGTTAGCAGTTTTTACGTTCAAGAGAATGATAAAACTAGTATTAAGATAAACAACGAGGCTTAGTTAAAATGTTGTCTTTGCTTGATAAAGGTCTTCAATTCTGAAAGTATAAGATAGGGGTGTGAGATGGCTTTAACTGTTTATAGATAAAGACTCTATAATTTATTAAGAAACATTAGTTGGGGCCCATCAAATTTCCCGGAGACTCGTTCAAATGAAATCCGTGCTTCTCAGGAAACGTTAAATTAAAAAGCTGTCAGGATCATTGCATACATACACACAACTGCCCTTTATATATGTATAGATTTCATTGTGTTTCTGGTTCTTAAATTTAGTGATATAGACATCAGATATGGAAGCGTGGTGGTATACTGGTTAAAGTTAATAGTTGTTAACTAAATAGAATAATTAAAAAGTTTACCAGTTTTCTTTTAGCATAAAAGGATCAAATTGGTATGAAAATGAATAACAAGATTTGTCTGCAAATGTCTACAAGTAAACCAAGTAGTATTATGAAACTGGTAATTGGTTTTTAACTAAATAGAATAATGAAACTTGTATTTGAATAGTCAACGAGACTTGGGTAAAAAAAAAAAACCTACTTTCCTCAATTGATGAAGGTCTTCAATTCTATAAAACAAGTTTCAAAGCAAATACAGTAAAGAAATTAGTTAATTAGTTGTTAACTAAATAAAACTGGTAATTACTATAAAACCAAATAGAATAATGAAAGCGGTGTCAAAATAAATAACGAGTCTTGCTAGAAGAAAAAGGTCGCACTTTTGTTGATAACGGTTTTTAATTGTATAAACAAAGTGTTAGCTCAAGTTGAATAATGAAACAGGTAATTAGTTTTAAATGGAACAGAATATTGGAACAGGTAACTAGTTTTTTTTGTTGTTTTTTTTGCTAAATAGAATAATTAAACTAGTATCAAAATGAATTAATAAACAAGAAGGCTTAATTAAAAAGGTTTCCTTGTTTGATAAAGGTCTTCAATTGTATGAAATAAGTTTTAAAGCAAATACAATAATGAAATAGACAGTTAATCGTTAACTACATAAAACAAGCTCAGTCGGCAGAGCGTTCGGCTAGAACCCACAAGGTTCCTAGTTCGATACCGGCCCTCGCCAACTAAGCGTATGAGTAGCACAGGGATATGTGCAGTAAAGTAAGGAACTGATTGTAGGCGTGGCGCTCCACCTCAGACGCAGAAAAAATCTCCTTGGTCTAGCGCTAGTGAAAAGGGGATAGACTCCCTCGCTGATAGGCTGATACCGACTTTAGGCCACCCCGACGACTTTTACATAAAACAATGAAACAGGTAATTACTATAAAAACAAATAGAATAATAAAACTGGTATCAAAACAAACAAGTTTCAAATCATATAGTATAACGTTTGTTTGTTTGTTTGTTTATTGATTTTAACGGCATATCAACCCGTCTGGGTTATCATGCCTAACGGTTAGGAAATGATACATATCGTGTATTTATGTCTACACTTTTTAGTAATTGGTTTTAACAATGTGTTAGCATTATTGGGAATTATGTTGTATGGTATTGATTTGTTTCATGTCTATATTCTATGGTATAATTTTATTTCTCTAAAAAAAGAGAGAATATCCTCCATGTTGACATTTTTAAACAGATATTTCATATTGTTTGCTTTAAAATAACGGTTTCTGATGTGATCAAAAAACCTGCATTCCATGAATAAGTGTTTAATTGTCAAAGGTGTTTGACATGTTCCACATTGTGGTTGTTGTTCTTGTTTGAGTATATAGGAGTGCGTTAGTTTTGTGTAACCAATGCGTAATCGGGACACAATGACTTGTTCCTTTCTAGACTTCCTTAAAGTTGGTCTCCAGCCTCCCAATGTGGGTTTGATTAGGAAGAGTCTATTGTGGATGGTGTTATTCCAGTGTTGTTGCCATTTTGTATGAAGAAATCTATTAATTTTAGGTTTCAAGTATAATGTAACGAGTTTTAAACCAAAACGAATCATAAAAATCATAACTAGTTTCTAATCAAATAGAATCATGAAACTGGTATCAAAATGAACGATCATTGATTTAGATCGATGAATGAAACCCAATCTTGAAAAATAAAATGTAGCGTAGTAAGGGCATTGTCATTTAGCCAAGCATGACCTGTGGATATACCACAGTATGATAATTTGATTACAACGTTTTGATATGTTTATTGCAAAATAGTACAAGATGTAAAAATCATAATAATCTTGATTTAACCCTCTCTCACTCTTTCTTAAAAGAGGGGGTTCTAAAATATCTACATTAATTTGCGGATAAAAAGTGACAAAAACACATCTTGGAAAATATGTAAATTGATTCGGAAATTCACTTGACATATACATTATACACACACGCGCGCGAGCGCACGCACACCCACACACACACACACACACACACAGATATATATATATATATATATATATATATATATATATATATATATATGAAAATACTTTTCTATGACTTTACATCAGACTTTTTTGAGTCTTATTTCATTACTATAATGCTTCTGATTATTTTCAAAATTGAAAATGAGATTCATTTTATTTTTAAATAAAATTCATTTTATTTTTAAATAAAATTGATATTATTTTTAATACAGACAGCACAATTTTTTTTTGATTAATTCCAACGTTTGACTAGCAGCGTTCTGTTTTTACTAACGGTCTTTTTCCCGTCTTATATTTTTGTTGATGACCGACCCACGTGCGGTTGATACATTATAATGCAATAGGGTCCTCATATTAGTTGAGGATGGGCCGAGTGTTGCTTTTTAAACCGTCAAGAGAATTGGGCCCCGAAACGGTTTGCACACTTTCTCTTCTGATGAGCCTATTTCAGTTGTAAACATCGTTTGTTTTTTCATTATATCTTATTCTATATATATATATATATATATATATATATATATATATATATATATATATATATATATATATATATATATACATGCACATATTGGCCACGTCAGAAGGATGGACAAAGGCCGCATCCCCAAAGACCTACTGTGTGGTGTAAAGGGCACCGACTGGTAAGGAGACGACATCTACGCTTTAAAGATGTCTGCAAGAGAGACGTGAAGACATGCCACATCAACATCAACACATGGGAGGCTTGTGCAGAAGACCGTGCCAGCTGGCGCCTCCTCGTCAAACAAGGAACGAAAAGGAGTGAAAAAGAGAGGAAAGAAACTGCCGCAGAAAAGAGAGTCATAAGGAAGGAGAGACAACAGCATCTCCAGCAAGCATCAGCGTTTGGTCTGCAATCACTGCACCAGAGATTGCCATTCAAAAATTGGTCTGTTCAGCCACTCGCGCAATTGCAGATAAATAAAAATATAAAAAAACATAGCGTAAATTAGGACAGGAGACCGGGACGACATTAGATCAAAATTACCGAAATATAATCCGTAATTCACAATTACAATATCACAAATAAAACAGACAAGTAACTTTTTTCTTTTTAATTCATTTTAATTTTACGTTGCGACGCAAGACCATTTGGAATGTTTCATTTTTAAAATTGGGTGAAATAAGCATCACGGTCGCCACTAACGTCCAAAGGTGGCCCCATTGGGGGTGGGTCCTACCTCTCTGCAGAGGTGCAGTCGCCGTATTATAAAGGCGGTAATTTTCACCTTTAGTTGGCTAAATTCCTAGCAAATAAGGCAATTAGAGTAACCTCCCTTGACTTTTACTTTGAACTAAGCCGGTAACCATTTTGAAAGTCTCCGTGCGAAATAAACAAATCTTAGAAACTTTTTCGAAAACAATACAACTGCACGCATTAACACAAAAATATCATAAAACGTGTTCTTAATAACAATTAAGTTCATTTCAGATAATGCGCTCGCACAATTTCATGCTAGGAATTTTAAACTAAAGGTGAAAATTACCATAAAGGCACAGCCAACAGGGCTGTGTGTGTATGTGTATGTGTGTGTGCGTGTGCGTGTGTATATAAATGTGTATGTGTGTGCGCGCGTGTGTATGTATGTGTGTGTGCGTGTGTGTGCATGCGTGCGTGTGTATGTGTGTGTGTGTCGTGTGTATGTGTGTGTGTGTGTGCGCGTGTGTATGTATGTATGTGTGTCTGTGTATGTGTGTGTGT
>CM042178.1:21779340-21801840 GCA_023376005.1 Doryteuthis pealeii
AAATCCCCACGTAAAAAAAAAAGATCTTGCGTTGATTTAGCCACTCTAAATAGAAAAGTTAATGTCTACTATTTACAATATTAAATGCAAAAAAATCCATGCTGTTATCATTTAAATAATATTTTTTGATTATCTTCACGAATATAAATAAAATCTTCCTTAAAAACCAAGCCCTGGTGATATTTAATGTGTATACATAATTACTTTGTCGTTAATTGTTTTATTTTCGAAGTTTCCTCCGGACATACATATACACACAACTGCCCTTTATATATGTATAGATAGGTGAGAGAATTTCCTAGTCCTACAAAAATATGTTGAGAAACTAAACAGAATTTCAGCTGAATATTTTAAAATCTTCTAAATTTTATATTGAGTAAACTTTTTCTAAAACAAAAACTCAGCGTAATTTCATTTGAAAAGCCGCCCTGTCGGTGGGGCGTTAGAATGCACCGACTGCACCTCTGCAGAGAGGTAAGGCTTCCCCAATGGGACCACCTGTTGGCCGTGGGTGGCGACCCGTGATTCTTAAGGATAGAACCCAGGTGGTTGAGGAGCCCATGACATACAATACTCTACTTTGGCCCTTTAATTGGGCTAGATAGGTAGTCGGAGAGGCCCCTTCGATCAATCGGCTGGTCACGTCAAGCCCTAGCACCTATAAGATTGCCCCAACCCTATTGCCCATATGGCAAGCCCCAACCCTTTTATCATATGGGTGCTAGAAGGCGGTGGCTGAGGATGTACATTTCCTAGGAATGATGTTAAACTCTATCTGATGGTGAGGTTCCAGTTTTGGAGGTCTGGGGGATGTGAAACACCACTTCATCAGCATTGCTCCCTGGTCCACTCTGACCCGGAGTGGTAGTACCTGTTAGGGTCCTATCTATGGGTGAAATAGAAAAATATGCTTATTTTTTAAAAAATTGAGTATCCATTAAGAATGACTTTATTTCAAAACTTTGCCGGCATTAAATGACCCATTGAGGTTGATATGCCGTAAAACCAAACCAAAATGTGAATTAGCATTATAAGTGGTAGTAATCACGCATTCCTCACCTGATTTACGCTATATATATATATATATATATATATATATATATATATATATGGGAGAATATGTGCTTAATTGAAGTCATACCTAATTTGAAAATTAATTAGTTTATGATTAATGAATTAGGCAAATATATCTGTTCAAATGTAAGGCGTAAACAAATAGAGAAAAGGCCAATCTCTGTATGTACATTCGGCCTATTATGCCTCATCAGCAGAGTTATAGGCATATGAGGCATAATAAGCCGAAATGTACATACAGATATTGACTTTTCTCTATTTGTTTACGCCTTACATTTGAACAGATATATTCGCCTAATTAATTAATCATCAACTAATTAATTTTCAAATTAGGTATGACTTCAATTAAGCACATATTCTCCCCAAAATTGTCGGCTATCGCCATATCAAACAAACTGTTTGCGTACTCTCATATATATATATATATATATATATATATATGTGTGTGTGTGTGTGTGTGTGTGTGTGTGTGTGTGTGTGTGTGTGCGCGCGTGTATGTGTGTGTGTGTGTGTGTGTGGTTAGACAGCATTTCTTCTTTAAGGCATATAATATATACATCGGTGTAATTATACATCGGTTTAACAACAACAACCCTTTCCAGACGTCTTACGATGCACCTTTCAGACACTAGCTCAATATCCCAACATTTAAAAACACACTCTTGTCCCAATACTAAATTCCGAAAAATAATCAATAACAACTCTACCACTTTAGAAAAACAAGCATGTAAACAAAGACTAAATATTTTAAAAGCCCTGTATATTAGATATAAAATCTAAAACTAAACAAAATAAACTTCGATAATCTTATTATAATGGAGATTGTGTGTTTTTCTGTCTGTAACCGAAACTATATTACTACTCAAGTCACAATTCCCTTAGCTATTTATATCACATTCTCAATGATTTTATTTTTATTTAAACCTCAATTATTAATAAAATTGTTTTACATTATTAATACTGTTAACCATATCTACATACTAACAACATGCAATTATATTCATATATACAACAAAATAGCGGTTTATAGTGTGAATGGGAAGGCTAATTTGCATATTGATATTAAAGATGTGATTTTAATAAATATGTGCTTAGTATTATTGATTTCTTATTGTTTGGTTTTATTTAATGAATATAGCAAACATTTCTTCAATGAATCTTAAATGAAATCCATTAACAAGAAAAAATAACTGTCATTTTATTCTTCACTTCCTCTTTTAACTAAATACTTAAATTAGAAAAAATAACAATGAAAGACGAAAGTGATGGAAGAGTAAGTTTCAGTTGTTCTATTTTTCGGTTATACCCCCTCTGTTTCAAATCTTCTTATCTGCATTCTTATTTAGTTTCATTAGCCTTTCTAATTTAATATAATATATTATTACATTAAAACTTAAATACTTGCACCCGGAGGGTGCATATATTTGCTAGTACCACTAATGTTCTAAGATGCCTGTAATTACATTAACAATTTATACAATAATAATGATAATATTAACAATAATAATAATACTGGAAATAATGATAATAAAAACAATAATAATAACACTAACAACAACAACAACAACAACAACAATTAGAATAAAATAAAATAAACACAAACCTGATATAAATAGAATAGCGGAATCGAACAACACATTATTGTATGGTTTAGGAACTACCCCTGAAGATGGCCCACGATAGGGCGGAAAATACTCGGGAAATAAGTTGTGGCAAATACATCAGCCAATTTTCCTCCGGACATACATATACACACAACTGCCCTTTATATATGTACTAGAAGCGGCTACCAGGCATCGCCAGGGTAGAGAGGGACTTTTTAAAAGTTAGTGCCGCAGTTAAGTTACTTATCGCGAGTTGTATCCTCGCTGGTTGCCCCATAAAAATCCCCACGGAAATATATAACAATATAGTAAGAAATTTCCATTCAATAATTTACAATTAAAAACAAAAGAAGATATAAATGATGCAATTAATTCAATTAATCAAAGCGAAAAAAAAAAAAAAAAAACATTAAAAAAAAAAGGTTAAAAAAAATAACATGCAAATGACTTTCCCTTCTGTTACTTTTCAAATTTGAATTTTTAAATATCTTCCTAAATATAAATCAAATTTTCATTATTTTGGCTCAAAAACCAAGCCCTGGTGATATTCAATGTTTATATATACTAGCAAATATATGCACCCTCCGGGTGCAAGTATTTAAGTTTTAATGTAATAAAATATTGTATTAAATTAGAAAGGCTAATGAAACTAAATAAGAATACAGATAAAAAGATTTTAAACAGAGGGAGTATAATAAAAGATTTTAAACAGAGGGAGTATAATAAAAAATGGAACAACTGAAACTTACTCTTCCATTACTCTCGTCTTTCATTGTTATTTTTTCTAATTTAAGTATTTAGTTATAAGAGGAAGTAAAGAATAAAATGACAGTTATTTTATTTTGTTAATGGATTTCATTTAAGATTTATTGAAGAAATTTTTGCTTATATTCATTAAAATAAAACCAAACATTTAGAAATCAATAATACTAAGCACATATTTATTAAATTCGATTTTTTAATATTAATATGCAAATTAGCCTCCCCGTTCACAGTGTAAACCGCTATTTTGTTGTATATATAAATATAATTGCATGTTGTCAGTATGTAGACATAGTTAACAGTATTAATAATGTATGACAATTTTATTAATAATTGAGGTTTAAATAAAAATAAAATCATGGAGAATGTGATGTCAATAACTAAGAGAATTGTGACTTGAGTAGAAATATAGTTTCGGTTACAGACAGAAAAGCACACAATCTCCATTATAATAAGATTTACTTTGTCGTTAATTGTTTTATTTTCGTAGTTTCTTCCGGACATATAGATACACACAATTGCCCTTTATATATGTATAGATAGATAATTTTCGCCAGATATAATTAGATCAATCCGGCAATTTGAAAGGACAAGGAACAAAATTTGCAGACGAGATATGGCTGGATTGTTCAATATATATATATATATATATATATATATATATATATAATTTTTACTTGAAGGCACTTACAACGCATGTATCGCATAAAATTCGATACTTTTTCTTATAGAAAATGAACTTTTTGACAAGTGTAATCCCGGCAAAGGATGGCTCGGTGTGTAGAATACCGTACAGACTGTTTCGACTTTATTAAGTCTCATCAGCGGTATATACTAACGGTTTCCCTCCGACAGAAATCGAAACCGGGACTTCAGCAGACACAGTGAAACACTAGTGAAACACTTTATCGCCTCGGCCACAGTACACAGCTGACCATCCTAGCGAAATTAAGCTTGTCAAATGATACTACACGCCTCTACCATAATAGGTAAGGGGGCGTTATTGAGAGAATAATAACAACAAACAGACCGTATGCCCTTCGGCGAAGTGAATAAGATTTTTGGATGTTTGTTTATTTAGATGTGTATTCTACACACCGAGCCATCCTTTGCCGGGGTTACACTTGTCAAAAAGTTCATTTTCTGCGAATACATGCGTTGTAAGTGCCTTCAAGTAAAAATTTAATATATACTTTATTCAGCAACGTTTCTAAATAAACAAACATCCAAAAATCTTATATATATATATATATATATATATATATATATATATATATATATATGTGTGTGTGTGTGTGTGTGTGTGTGTGTGTGTAAGGTATCCAAATGACTGGTAGTAAGGGATGGTTCCACCTGGGATCTTCAAAATCTCACTGTATAACCATACTGTATGCTCTTGTAGGTGCAAACATATATTCATACAAGGACTTTTATAAGTCCCTAAAAAGAGCTCAATGTATAATAATCAATAAATTAGATTAAATACAGAGCAATATTTAATTTTCAAAGAAAGAAAAAAACTTAACAAACCGTTATTCCGCAATAAATTTATTTCGACCAAAAGCTCAAAAAGCTTTAAAAATTTTTTACAAAGTGGAGTGTTTCATGTCATGGACTGGTCATCCACTAGGATTCCGTCCTTAAGCATCACGGATCGCCACCCGTGGCGAATAGGTGGTCCCATTGGATTTTATCCCTCTGCAGAGGTGCAGTTGGACTATGCTACTGCCCAGCCGACAGGACAGCGGAAGTACTGGTCGACGGGATGAATTGTAAATACCAAAAATTCCTACGGCCAGATGAATCACCGCACGACCCAGGAGCGGAAGTGGCAAGGAGGAAGTAGGGGAAACGAATCTATTTTTCCGGAATATTTTTTATCGGTAGGAAGGTCAATGCCATCATCATCATTATCATCATCATCATCATCATGTCACGCTGAGAGCACGGATTCTCATTACTCTCTCTCTCTCTCCCTCTCTCTCTCTCTCTCTTTCTCAGTATCTATCTATCTATTTATCTCAGTTTATTCCAATCTATCTATCTATCTATCTATCTATCTATCTCAGTTTATTCCTATCTATCTATCTATCTATCTATCTATCTATCAGTCTATTTCTATCTATCTATCATCTATCTATCTATCTTCAGTATATTCCTATCTATCTATCTATCTATCTCAGTTTATTCCAATCACTCTATCTCAGTGTATTCCTATATATCCATTTACCTATCTCATTCTATCCCTATCTATCTATCTATCTATCTATCTCACTCTATTCTCTCTCTCTCTCTCTCTCTCTCTCTCTCTCTCTTCTTTCTCTGTATCTATCTATCTATTTATCTCAGTTTTCCTTCTATCTATCTATCTATCTATCTATCTATCTATCTATCTCAGTTTATTCCTATCTATCTATCTATCTATCTATCTATCTCAGTTTGTTCCTATCTATCTCAGTTTGTTCCTATCTATCTCAGTTTATTCCTATCTATCTCAGTTTGTTCCTATCTATCTATCTATCTATCTATCTATCTATCTCAGTTTGTTCCTATCTATCTCAGTTTATTCCTATCTATCTCAGTTTGTTCGTATCTATCTATCTATCTATCTATCTATCTATCTATCTCAGTTTGTTCCTATCTATCTCAGTTTGTTCCTATTTATCTATCTATCTATCTATCTATCTATCTATCTATATATATATATATATATATATATATATATATATATATATATATATATATATCTCAGTTTATTCCAATCACTCTAACTCAGTGTATTCCTATCTATCCATATATCTATCTCATTCTATCCCTATCTATCTATTTATCTCTATTCCTATCTATCTCACTCTATTCTCTCTCTCTCTCTCTCTCTCTCTCTCTCTCTCTCTCTCTCTCTATCTATCTATCTATTTATCTCAGTTTATCTATCTATCTATCTATCTATCTATCTATCTATCTATCTATATATATATATATATATATATATATATATATATATATATATATATATATTTTATTCCTATCTATCTATCTATCTATCTATCTCAGTTTATTCCAACCACTCTATCTCAGTGCATTCCTATCCATCCATCTACCTATCTCATTCTATCCCTATCTATCTATTTATCTCTATTCCTATCTGTCTATATCACTCTATTCCCTATCTCTCCCCCCTCTCTCTCTTTATCTTTCTTTCTCGCTATACTTCCATATTAGTCATCAATCCTGGATAGTCCTCCCCGGGATATGGGCTGATCAATATAAGTTACCATATAACTGCAAATAATAATTATTATCGTTAATGAAAGGTCAATTTAGAAAGTCACGATTATAATCATATCAACAAATGAATCAAAATTCGGCAGTAAATAACCCATAAGAGGTTGATATGTCATTAAACCACACGTAAGGTTAAGCTACTTGAAATTGTAATTGTTTACAACTCAGCTAGTAGAGTGTTCCCACCTCAAGGTTCCTTGTTCGATAACACAGCGTATGAGTAGCACTGGGATCTGTGCGGTAAAGTTGGGAGCTGATGGTAGTTGTGGCGCTCCGTCTCAGATGCTAAAAACAATCTCCTTGGTCTAGCACTAGTGCAAAGGGGATAGATACCCTCGCTGTCTGGCTGATACCGACTTTAGGCCACCCTGGGGATTTTACTTTTACTGCTATTAAGGTTATTAACTTGATACAATACAATTGCTGGTCCTGTCAACATTAGATTGTTTTAGTTTGGTTTGGTTTGTTTTACGGCATATCAAACACAGTGGGTCATTTAATGCCGACTAAGTTTTGGATTCATGGCGATATTTTGGTAGAAAAGAAATGTATATATGTATAGATTTTAACTATTGTCTAATTACTCATACATTTTTAGTACAATTACTTTGCTTGGTAGTATTTTGTTCGAACTAGATCAAAGTCTACACACTCTAGCAGTATATGCTTCACTGTAAATCTCTCTTGGCATGTATTGCATATTGGTGATTCTGTGCCCCCTAGTAAATGATGATGGGTGATGTAGGTGTGGCCTATGTGAA
This sequence comes from Doryteuthis pealeii, assembly GCA_023376005.1. NCBI lineage: Eukaryota > Metazoa > Mollusca > Cephalopoda > Myopsida > Loliginidae > Doryteuthis > Doryteuthis pealeii. The sequence goes on from CM042178.1 coordinate 21,786,827, forward strand.
AAGTCTACACAATCTAGCAGTATATGCTCACTATAAATCTCTCTTGGCATGTATTGCATATTGGGGATTCTGTGCCCCCTAGTAAATGATGATGGGTGATGTAGGTGTGGCTATGTGAAGGCGGGTCCACACAACCTTTTTCCTTCTATTTTTGTTGTATTTTAAGTTCCATTCTCCAATGGTAGGTTTAATGTTTTAGAGTTTGTTATTAATGAGTACATTCCAATGATTTTGCCATTTGTTTTGATAATTTTTTTCACAACTGTTTTATAATCAGTACATGGTATTTTTGTTATTGTGTCTTTCATAGCTTTATTTGCTTCTGAATCTGCTCTGTCATTTCCAGGTATAAAGTAAGTACAGTCGTCTGGGTGGCCTAATGTCGGTATCAGCCAGACAGCGAGGGAATCTATCCCATTTTCACTAAAGCTAGACCAAGGAGATTATTTTAGAGTCTGAGATGGAGCACCACACCTACCATCAGCTCCTCACTTTACCGCACAGATCTCTGAGCTACTCATACGCTGAGTTGACGAGGGCCGGTATCGAACCAGGAACCTTGTGATATACCAACCCTAAATGTGTTGATATGCCGTTAAACAAATCAATACAAACTTTTGATAATGAAGCAAATTCATGCATTAAATAATCCATGCGGAGTTAGTATGCCGTTAAAGGACATTAAATAACCCATAAGAGTTGATACATTTACAAACGTGGAGATTGTGGGTTTGTCTGTCTGTAACCGAAACTATATTACTATACGAGTCACAATTCCTTTCGTCATTTGCATCATATTCTCCATGGTTTTACATTACTTACACTGTTGACCATATCTACATACTAATAACATGCAATTGTATTTATATATACAACAAAATAGAGGTTTACAGTGTGAATGGGAAGGCTAATTTGCATATTGATCTTAAAAAATTGATTTTAATAAATATATGCTTAGTATTATTGATTTCTAATTATTTGGTTTTATCTTAATGAATATGAGCAAAAATCTCGGAGATAAATCTTAAAAGAAATCCCTTAACAAGAAGAAATAACTGTAATATTATTCTTTATTTCCTATTTTAACTAAACTACCAATGAAAGACGGAGTAACGGATGATGGAAGAATTAGTTTCAAAGTTGTTCTATTTTTCAATCATACCCCTCTGTTCAAATCTGTACATTCTTATTCAGTTTCATTAGCCTTTCTAATTTAACATGATATTTTATTATATTAAAACTTAAATACTTGCACCCGGAGGGTGCATATATTTGCTAGTATATATAACTTTTGTTTTTATTTCAACTCTTTATAGTTTGTAATACAAACTCTCATCTCGACACTATTAAGATGACCAAAAGAAAATATACTGTAAAAGTTGTCAAGTAGTCAATACAATAAGTAGAGCCTAAGTCGATATTTTCAGATAGGCTAGTTTATATATATATTATATATATATATATATATTATTATTTATTATAGTGTACAATACATTTAAGTGCCATTGTTACCATTGGTTTCCAGGCGGCATGTTAGCAGCCCTTCATCAAGACAATGGTAACATGCTGCCTGGAAACCAATGGTAACAATGACACCTTAAATGTATTGTACACTATGATAAATAAATAAATAAATAAATACAGCTCTTACGCACATAATCGAGCACTTTATTTTCAATTCTCCATTACTAACAAGGTACTATATATATATATATATATATATATATATATATATATATATATATATTACTAATGCAAATCAGCTTTATTAAATTGGGCCACAGAGTTACTGAAGGTGCTTATAGAACAGAGGAAGTGAAAATAAATTAAACAATCTCTAAGCGAACTGAGATTTAAGGGCGGTATCACAGTTATTAACTTTATTTTAATTTAAAATATTTCCAGTAGAACGTCCTATTTAGACGTTTAATGAGAGTAATATTGTGTTAAGTGCATGACCAGCAAAAGAGATTATATTGTTATTAGTTCAGATTTGTTTAGTCTAACACACTGGCTTTGGCTAGAAACCTTTGCCTTTTGAATAAATCAAATTCCTGCATTAAATAACCCATAACGAGTTGTTATGCCGTTAAACAAATAAACCAAACAAAACCTTTATGGATAAATTATATTTAGGCATTAAATAACACATAACGAGTTGATATGCCGTTAAACAAATAAACCAAACAAAACCTTTATGGATAAATTATATTTAGGCATTAAATAACCCATAACGAGTTGATATGCCGTTAAACAAATAAACCTAATAAAACTTTTCAAATGACTCAAATTTTGGCATTAAATAACCCATAACGAGTTGATATGCCGTTAAACAAATAAACCTAATAAAACTTTACAAATGACTCAAATTTTGGCATCAAATAATCCATAAGGAGTTGATATGCCGTTAAACAAAGAAACCAAACAAAACCTTTATGGATACATTATATTTAAGCATTAGATAAGCCATAAGAACTTGATATGCCGTTAAACAAATAAATTAAACAAGACCATCATATATAAATCCCATTTAGGCATTAAATAACCCATATGGAGTTAAAATGCCATTTAACAGATTCACCAAACCAAATCTTTAGAAATGAATCAAATTTCGGCATTAAATAATCCATAAATATTTGATATGCCGTTAAACAATTAAACCAAACCAAACCTTTACGAATTAATCAAATTTCTTCCTTAAATACCCCATAAAGATTTGATATGCCGAAAAACAAATAAACCAAAACAATGATTTTTAGATGAATCAAATTTCGGCATTGAATAACCCATAAGGATTTGATATGCCGTTAACCAAATATACCAAACCATACATAGTAGTATTATTAAAGGTCTTCTCATAGTGCAGTGAAGTGGGAGAACTGGAGGCCTATTGCAAAATGTTTGAGAGCGATGCATTTTAGTTTTCGTCTGAGATTTCGCTAGCTCGCTTCTTGGGTCCTTTACAATGAGAATAACATTATAGAATTATATAGGATCTCTCGATATATCATTATTCTTGTTCTGTAATCTTCCGACCGTCATCATATTGCAAACGCTCTCTATCTAAAAATGAGACCGTCCAAATGGTCCAAGATGAAATGCAAAAATGTAAATCCTTATTATCCGGTGTCGCTTATTCGCCAAATTCTTATTTCTTATGAGTGTTGTCACCTCAGCTAAATAATGAACCATTCTGTTTTTTTTTTTTAGAGAGAGAGAGAGAGAGAGAGAGAGAGAGAGAGAGAGAGAGAGAGAGAGAGAGAGAGAGAGAGAGAGAGAGTCAATACCTGGTTACTGGCAGTTTCTCGCCTATGCGATCTTCAGGCGAATTCTTTGAGTGTGAAGATCGGTATATTTTAGTATATTTATTTATGGGGATAGTGTATTTACAAAGCATCGTCTTATACAGAGGTCACCAAACTACGGCCCACGGGCCGGATCCGGCCCACGAAGGCATTTTATCAGACCCACCGACGGTACTTGCATTTGTTTGTTAAAACGTACGGAACGCGAGACGTTCTGATATCATTTGAATTTAAATATCATATTAAGCTTACTAAATCTTTATGGACTTGACCACTGTAGGTAGGTTACAAAATTTCGCGCGTGTGAACATTTCACTTGTTACTTGGGCGATCCCGAATTTTCACTTGTTACGACTGCTTGAAAAACACAGGTAATTTTCAAAGAGTTACTGTGAAGCATCGAATGGGTCAAAAGTTATGAGACAAACATTTTTGGAAAGGCCAATATATATATATATATATATATATATATATATATATATATATATATATATATATATATATTCATTACATATAAGATTTTAATAAAATTTAACTTGATCAGAATGTTTAATTTGAAGCGATAAGCTTTGAAAGAAATAACTGCGATTTAAAGTTAAAATTCACAGCATACTTAAATAAATATGTTGGTTTAATTTGTTTTTGTGCATATAACGTCATTCATCCATGAATATAACATGGAAAGATAAATTTTGTTCTACATCTTTTTCCTCAGAGCTTTTGTTCTGGCGAGCAAGTATTGAACACAATAATAATGTGGCCCGCGCTCGTTATTTTTTCAATTATCCAGGCAACCATGAAAAAATTTTGGTGAGCCCTGGTCTAGTACATAGTCACTTATATATATATATATATATATATATATATATATATAAGTGACTATGTACTAGACCAGGGCTCACCAAACTTGTGATATATATATATATATATATATATATATATATATATATATATATATATATATATATCTTATTATAATGGAGATTGTGGGTTTGTATGTCTGTAACCGAAACTATATTACCATTCAAGTCACAATTCCCTTTGTTATTTACATCACATTCTCCATTTTATTTTTTATTTAAACCTCAATTATTAATAAAATTGTTTTACATCATTAATACTGTTGATCATATCTACATACAAATGACATGCAATTGTATTTATATATACAACAAAATAGCGGTCTTAAAAATTTGATTTTAATAAATATATGCTTAGTATTATTGATTTCTAATTGTTTGGTTTTATCTTATTGAATATGAGCAAAAATCCCGGGGATAAATCGTAAAAGAAATCCATTAACAAAAATAAATAACTGTAATATTATCCTTTACTTCCTATTTTAACTAAATAGTTAAACTAGCAAAATTTACCAATGAAAGACGGGAGTAAGGGAAAATGATGGAAGAGTTAGTTTCAAAGCTGTTCTATTTTTCAATCATACCCCCTCTGTTCCAAATCTTTTTATCTGAATTCTTATTCAGTTTCATTGGCCTTTCTAATTTAACATGATATTTTATTATATTACAACTTAAATACTTGCACCCGGAGGGTGCATATATTTGCTAGTATATATAACAAAAAAACACATCACGTAATATAAAAAGACATCGGCGTAAAATAATTTTCCATTCATTAAAATTACTTTCAAAGAATTTTCGGAAAAAATTACGTCATGAATTTTTAAATTTAGACACCGACGTTAATCAGCGTTTTAAAGTATGTCTAAATAGGTATTTTTCCATTAATCAAAATCTAAAAAAAAAAAACACATCACGTAGTACACACACACACACACACACACACACACACACACAAATAGTAGGGCAGACTGGACTCTATAACTTTGATTAGATAACCAGTCTATGAGAAGACAAACTGAATTCAAACCTGTTGAACTCTACTTAGCAATAGTTTCACCAAATTATATGGAAATAAAAAAAATTAAACAGAATTTATGACTTTTCTTAATAACTTCATATATATATATATATATATATATATATGTGTGTGTTTGTGTGTGTGTGTGTGTGTGTGTGTGTGTGTGTGTGTGTTTATATAGATAAAAGGTGGCTTACCGGTGAATATGTGCACGATAGTTGGAGGTGCACAGGATCCAGGGGTTAAGTCCGCGATAAAACAAATACAAAGTGCTCAATACAAAGTAGAGCAAATTTATTAAAGAAATGGATACAATAGAAACCTACTCGAGTTTCAAACTCGAGTAGGTTTCTATTGAATCCATTTCTTTAATATATATATATATATATATATATATATATATATATATATATATATACTTCATACAGCAATGCTAATACCCTTGGGAAAGGTATGAATCCAACTATTCTCCATCCAACTATTGGTAAATAGTAGGGCAGACTGGATTCTATAACCTTGATTAGATAACCATAGATAACCATTATATAACCACACAAACACACTCACACACACATACATACACACACACACACACACACACACACACACACATATATATATATATATATATATATAAACATTTTTGATAAAAATTGATAAAACTTGGACCAAAAAATGAATAAAAATATGACAAATAAATACAAGAAACAAGGGAAATTCCCCTGGCGTAATAACTAGCTTGCTGGGCTGCGACATCGTAGTAAGCGAGTTCGATCTCCAGTCGCGCTATTATATGCATTTTGGGAATAATACCCTTGGTAAAGGTATGAAGCCCCTTGTCCATACAGTTATGGGTTAAATAGTAGCACAACTGCCCTTCTACAAGGATAGCTGTTGGCATTAAATAACCCACGAAGGTATATATGTCATTAAACAGAAATCAGATAGGTATTATTTGGATTTTTCTGACTCTGTCTTTATTGTTATATACACAACGTTTCGACCGATGTACCCTCCGGCTCCCTTCAAATTTTTCTTGTCGAACTCGGGAGCCTTCATGTCGTAACCAGTACCCTACATGGAAGTTGGAATCAAACTCTTTATTTAATCCATTGGGGCAGATTCTTCTCATCCCGTTAACAATGATCGGGTACCAGTGTTCAGCTATGTTAAATATTTTTTTCGCCCGTAGCAATATGTTTGTAACACCGGCACAAATGTGTTATTGGATTATCTTTCCAAAAGTATAAAATTCATTTCACACAAAAAAACAAAAACAAAAACAAAAAAACGTTGAAAAAGAAATTTAATGCGAGATTTAAGTTTCAATGTTTAAGATGCCCTATTTCCAAAACCGATTTATTAGCGAACTATCTTTTTTTTTTTACATATGTTCTGTCATTAAATTGTCTTTCCAAAAATGTAAAATTTATTTATATGCAAAAAAAAAAAAAAAAAAAAAAACTTTGTTGGGGGATCAATGCGCGAAACAAAAACTAACGAAAAAAATTATCAGCCTTTTCAATTTAGCAAACATTTATTTACAATAAAAGTTCGTATTTATTATCTTTCCAAAAATATAAAATTCATTTCATACAAAAAAAAAAAAAAAAAAAAAAAAAAAAAACGTTGAAAAAGAAATTTAATGCGAGGGACCAATGCACGAAACAAAACCTAACGAAAGAAATAATTATCCTTTTCAATTTAGTAAACACATAATTTACAATAAAAGTTCGGTTTTTATTACTTCACATACCGAAAGTTTTATTAAAATCGGATAGTTAGTTTTTTTTATATGATTTTTAGACGAATTTCCTCTAATCCTCTTTATCCGCAGGTGTGGGAAAAGGTGTATACCTAGTTAAAACTTGTATATTAGTCGTAAGTCACCATATTCTTAAGAAAGAAATATGTCGGGTGAAAGAATGAATCAGCTCTGAAAATTTCATTAAAATCGGATAATCCCCTGATTTTTGGTAATTTTTGAATAATGGAAGGTGGGTTGAATTTGTTTTGTAAAAACACGGATTTTCCGACATATTTTAGATGACGTCAAGCCATAGCACCTAAATGATTGCCCCAACCCTATTTCCCTTATGGCAAACCTCCAAACTTCCTTTTATCATATGTCCTAGAAGAGAGAACCTCACATGGTTTAATGGTTAGCAATCAGACCATTGTTAGCGAGTTCGATTCTCATCGGGCGCTTTATATTCTGGCCTTGTGCCACATCTAACGAATGCTTTAGTGTCCGGGTTATGATGCTAAACTGCATCTTGTAGTGAGGTTTCGGGAGTGGGGGTACTTTACAGTCCCAAGTGTGGGTACTCCACACTCGCCAGGCCTACTATGACCTGGAATGGCAGTACCTGTTAGGGTCCCATCTATGAGTAGATAGACTAAAAATTGAGTTTTAAAAAAGTGTGTTTTAAAGAAATACTTTGTAGGTAAATAGTTTTATTTTTAAACAAATTGTTAGAGTGCGAGACAACAGTTGGTAATCAATTTTTCCTTTACAGGTGTATTTTTGTAGAATTTTTGTTTTATTTGTTTAACCTATTGATTAGACCCTAACAGGTAATACCACTAGTAGGTCACTAAGTAGGCCTGAGCTTATTCTAGTAGTGACCAGGTTTGAATTCAGAGTTTTTCTTCTCCTAGACTGGTTGCCTAACCATGGTTAAATAGCTCAATCTGCCCTACTATTTACCCATAGCTGTAGGGAGAATAGTTGGATTCATACCTTTCCCACTGGTATTAGCGGTATGTGAACAGTGGCTTCGTCCAAGAATTGAACTCAGGTCGACGAGTCCATTTACCGCGACTCTAGCGAGTACACCACCGCGCTCCCCCGAAAGTACACCACCGCCCTTCCCCTATTAACTCAACTCTTATATCCGTTGCGCCATAGCCCTGCCGGTCTGAAGAATACGACACTCTGCAGAGGGGTAAGACACCATAATGGAGCCACCTGTTGGCTGTGAATAGAAACCTATGACCCGTAAGGACGGAATTCTAGTGGTTGGGCAGTTCATGACATGCAACACTCCATTTTGTCCCTTATTTGGGCTAGATCGGAGAGCCCCTCTCCCCTCCAATCAATCAGCTGGTCACGTTAAGCCCTAGCATCTATACAACTGTCCCGACCCTATTGTTCTTATAGCAAACTCTCAACTCGTTTTATGATATATGTGCTAGAAGGCGGTGTCTGAGGGTCTTAGTGCCCTGGGTATAACGTTTAAACTGCATCTAGTGGTGAAGTTCCGGTTCCGGAGCTCTGGAGAGTATGGAATACCCCTTCATTGCTATTACTCCCAGCTCTACTCTGACCCGGAGTGGTAGTACCTTTTAGGGTCCCATGAATAGGTTAAATAAATAAAAACAATGAGTTTAAAAAATGTGTTTTAAAAAGTTTGAGTTTGAAAAAATATGTCCCGATCGTATTGCTCTTATAGCAAAGGCCCAACTCTTTTTCATAGTGTCCTAGGTATTACGTTAAACTACATCTAATCGTGTAGATCCAATTTTGGAGCTCGGGGGTGTGTGGAGTAGACCACCATCACTTTTATTCTCTGGGTTCTCTGTAACCCGGAGTTGTAGTATCTGTTAGGATTCTAAAATTAGATAGATCAAAAATTAGTTTTAAAATGTGTTTTAAAAATTGAATACCCAACAAGAATGAATAAAACAAAACGTCTTTGGCATAAAATAACCCAACAAGGGTTGACATGTCGTAAAATCCAAAACAATTGAATACTCAACAAGAATGAATAAAACAAAACGTCGTTGGTATAAAATAACCCAACAAGGGTTGACATGCCGTAAAATCCAAAACAATTGAATACCCAACAAGAATGAATAAAACAAAATGTCTTCGGTATAAAATAACCCAACAAGGGTTGACATGCCGTAAAATCCAAAACAATTGAATACCCAACAAGAATGAATAAAACAAAATGTCTTCGGTATAAAATAACCCAACAAGGGTTGACATGCCGTAAAATCCAAAACAATTGAATACCCAACAAGAACGAATAAAACAAAATGTCTTCGGTATAAAATAACCCAACAAGGGTTGACATGCCGTAAAATCCAAAACAATTGAATACCCAACAAGAATGAATAAAACAAAACGTCTTCGGTATAAAATAACCCAACAAGGGTTGACATGCCGTAAAATCCAAAACAATTGAATACCCAACAAGAATGAATAAAACAAAACGTCTTCGGTATAAAATAACCCAACAAGGGTTGACATGCCGTAAAATCCAAAACAATTGAATACCCACCAAGAACGAATAAAACAAAACGTCTTCGGTATAAAATAACCCAACAAGGGTTGACATGCCGTAAAATCCAAAACAATTGAATACCCACCAAGAACGAATAAAACAAAACGTCTTCGGTATAAAATAACCCAACAAGGGTTGACATGCCGTAAAATCCAAAACAATTGAATACCCACCAAGAACGAATAAAACAAAACGTCTTCGGTATAAAATAACCCAACAAGGGTTGACATGTCGTAAAATCCAAAACAATTGAATACCCAACAAGAATGAATAAAACAAAACGTCTTCGTATAAAATAACCCAACAAGGGTTGACATGCCGTAAAATCCAAAACAATTGAATACCCAACAAGAACGAATAAAACAAAACGTCTTCGGTATAAAATAACCCAACAAGGGTTGACATGCCGTAAAATCCAAAACAATTGAATACCCAACAAGAATGAATAAAACAAAATGTCTTCGGTATAAAATAACCCAACAAGGGTTGACATGCCGTAAAATCCAAAACAATTGAATACCCACCAAGAACGAATAAAACAAAACGTCTTCGGTATAAAATAACCCAACAAGGGTTGACATGCCGTAAAATCCAAAACAATTGAATACCCAACAAGAATGAATAAAACAAAACGTCTTCGGTATAAAATAACCCAACAAGGGTTGACATGTCGTAAAATCCAAAACAATTGAATACCCAACAAGAATGAATAAAACAAAACGTCTTCGGTATAAAATAACCCAACAAGGGTTGACATGCCGTAAAATCCAAAACAATTGAATACCCAACAAGAACGAATAAAACAAAACGTCTTCGGTATAAAATAACCCAACAAGGGTTGACATGTCGTAAAATCCAAAACAATTGAATACCCAACAAGAATGAATAAAACAAAACGTCTTCGGTATAAAATAACCCAACAAGGGTTGACATGCCGTAAAATCCAAAACAATTGAATACCCACCAAGAACGAATAAAACAAAACATCTTCAGCATAAAATAACCCAACAAGGGTTGACATGCCGTAAAATCCAAAACAATTGAATACCCAACAAGAATGAATAAAACAAAATGTCTTCGGTATAAAATAACCCAACAAGGGTTGACATGTCGTAAAATCCAAAACAATTGAATACCCAACAAGAACGAATAAAACAAAACGTCTTCGGTATAAAATAACCCAACAAGGGTTGACATGCCGTAAAATCCAAAACAATTGAATACCCAACAAGAACGAATAAAACAAAACGTTCCCGGCGTAAAATAACCCAACAAGGGTTAAAAGGTAAAATCCAACCAACCAACCAACCGTTGCCATATGTGTCCCTAAATAAGGGTTTTTAAAAAAATAAAACTGATAAATGAAATGAGTGTTATCTATTTTTTTTCTTTCTGTTTTTCCTTTTCAATATTTAAAAATAGAAAAAAAAAAAAAACAGATTAAAAAACTGAATACAAAAAATGCACTCTCATGAAAAAAAAACAACAAAAAACAAACAAAAAAAAAACGCTAAAAAAAACCCCCAAACAAACAAAAAAACCAAAACGAAAGAAAAAACAAAACAAAACAAAAACAAACTGCACCCCTTTTGGAAATAACGCTGCTTAAATTTCGACTGTTTCCGCCCCTCCAGATTTGGAATCTTCGGCCATTTCCGCCACTCCACATTTGCAATCTTCGGTCGTTTCCGCCATTGCTATTCGCAATCTTCGGCAGTTTCCGCCTCTGCAGATATCGAAATCTTCGGCGGTTTCCGTTACGTTTGTGCAGATAACCGCCTTGAAATGCTACTACTCCGCTGAACAGACGAAAACTATTGATTCTAATACTAGACTCTGACACTTTAACACGAGCCATAAAAGAAGTTATCTGAAGTGGGCCTACATTTTTTATAACGCCAATCTAAAATAACGCAAATGGGCGTCATGATACGCGCCTAGCGTAACGGTTATAATCGTAGGTATTGGAACCGGCGACCTGCGTTCAAATCCAGTTCTCAGCTGTTTGAATTTCACTCTTCGTTAATTTCCATGCAAAAAAGGCATGAATCCGGCCGTTCCCCTCTCCTCATGCTATGGGTAAAATAATAGAGCAGACTGGGTTCTATAGCTTTGGTTATGCAACCAGTCTAGGAGAAGGAAAACTCTGAATTCATACTAGATATGTTAAAATGCTTTGGTGTTGATAACAAAAATTAATTTATATTCGTTTGTTGGTTGGTTTTGAAGGCTATCACAATGCAAGTGTAAAGAAAAAATAAGGTAACTATGGTGTTGTTTATTAACCTGTGATTTATTCTTGATATTTCGAAATAAAATCTCTTCGACAAGATTTCTGAAACTGAAGCTGTTGCTAACGACCGTCTATTTTGTTTTGTGTCTCATTTCTTCCAAATTTTCATTTTTCTTTACACTTGCATTGTGATAGCCTTTAAAACCAACCACCAAACCAATATAAACACAATGCTTCAAGCAAATTATAAAACTCTTTTAATTTAGATTCATTTTTAATGATTATGCAGAACATTTTCGTTTCTTTCTTATTTTTTAATACTTTTCTATAGTAAAATCACAAATTCATCTGTTCTACCTCCAGCTATGGGTAAATAGTAGGGCAGACTGTGTTCTTTAGCATTGGTTATGCAACTAGTCTAGGAGAAGCACAATTCTAAATTCAACCCAGCTTTAATCGATTTTGAAAGAGGGAGTCCTCGTTGTGTAGTTGCTAACGTGCTGGTCTGTGACATCGTAGTAAACGAGTTCAATCTCCAGCCGCAGTATTACGGTAACTTTCGGACTAATCCCTTCTGCTATTAGTTAAATATTATTACTGTTCTTCTACAAGGATTGCTTTGGCATTAAAAAAGAAACGAAATGCCTTTAAACAAAGAAACCAATCCTCTTAAAAAAAAAAAAAAATGATATTGTTTCACATCCTGTTCATGGAGAAAAAATTCTTGAAAATCCTCCTGGTAAATAGTAGGGCAGGCTGGGTTCTGTAGCCTTGATTAGGCAACCAGTCTACGAGAAGGAAAACTCGGAATTCAAACCAACTGTACTCTACTTAAAAATGAGATTCACACCCCGTTCATGGTGAGGGATTTAAACGAGCACCCAGTACACAGTAGGGTACGCTAAATTCTTTAGTCTTGGACAGACAACTTTTAGAAGAAAGAAAACTCAGAATTGAAACCAGCTGTACTCCTCTAAATAAACTAGCCAATATATACACCACCCGGGTGCAAGTATTTAAGTTTTAATGTGATAAAATATCATATTAAGTTAGAAATGCTAATAAAACTATATAAGAATGCAGATAAAAAAATTGAAACGGAGAGAGTTATAATCGAAAAATAGAACAACTAAAACTTACTCTTCCATCACTCCCGTCTTTCATTGCTGAATTTTCCTAATTTAATTGTCTAGTCAAATTACGAAGTAAATAATAGAATTAGTTATTTCTTCTTGTTAATGGATTTCTTTTAGGATTTATCCCTGAGATTTTTGCTCATATTCATTAAGATAAAACTAAACAATTAGAAATCAATAACACCAAGCACATGTTTATTAAAATCAAATTTTTAATATCAATATGCAAATTAGCCTTCCAGTTCACACTGTAAAGCGCTATTTTTGTATACATAAATACAATATTATTAATATGTAGACATGGTGAAAAATATTAATGATGTAAAACAATTTCATTAGTAATTGAGGTTTAAATAGAAATAGAATCATGGAGAATGTGACGTAAATAACTAAGGGAATTGTGACTTGAGTAGTGATATAGTTTCGGTTACAGACAGAAAAACACATCGCCTTCTAGCACATATATGATAAAAAGGGTTGGGGTTTGCATCAAAGGCAGCAGGGTTGGGACAATCATATAGGTGCTAGGGCCTGACATGACCAGCCGATTGATCGGAGAGGAGCCTCACCGACCGCCAATCTAGCCTAAGTAAGGGTCAACGGGGAATGTTGCATATCATGGTACGCCCTGCTAGTAGGATCTCATCCTCAAGTATCACAGGTGTCCCCTCAAGTCAGACATATATGTTTGACATTTTTCATGATGAACCACACAAAGAAAACCATCCTCCCCATCATTCCCCACAAACTAAACTAGCCCTCCCATAATGACATCATGATGCACCACCAAAAATATAGCGTATAAGGAAGATTATGAAAACAAATAATTCACTTGGTTTGGTTACCAGGCGCCGTTGACTTTCTGTCTTCGTTAACCTAAATTATATATATATATATATATATATTATATATATATATATATATATATATATATATATATATATATATATGGGGGGGGTCAGATGTGAACAAAACCAGATCGAATCACGTGTTGACTAAATAACAGCAATCCCAATCAAAGCACACACACATATATATATATATATATATATATATATATATTCTATAAATTTTGTCAACACATCTGTCGGATTCATTTCCATTTCCCTCACTTGCATACACACACACACACACACATATATATATATATATGTGTGTGTGTGTGTGTGTGTGCAAGTGAGGAAAATAGAAATAATTCCGACAAATATGTTGAAACTATGTATAGAATATATATATATATATATATAAACATATGTACACACACACACACACACACACACATATATATATATAAGATTTTTGGATGTTTGTTTATTTAGAAACGTTGCGGATAAAGTATATTAAATTTTTACTTGAAGGCACTTACAACGCATGTATCGCATAAAATTCGATATCGAATTACCTATTGTGGCCGAGGCGATAAGGTGTTTCACTAGTGTTTCACTGTGTCTGCTGAGGTCCCGGTTTCGATTTCTGTCGGAGGGAAATCGTTAGTATATACCGCTGATGAGACATAATAAAGTCGAAACAGTCTGTACGGTATTCTACACATCGAACCATCCTTTGTTGGGATTACACTTGTCAAGTTCATTTTCTATAAGAAAAAGTATCGAATTTTATGCGATACATGCGTTGTAAGTGCCTTCAAGTAAAAATTTAATATACTTTATCCGCAACGTTTCTAAATAAACAAACATCCAAAATCTTATTCACTTCGCCGAAGGGCAAACGGTCTGTTTGTTGTTATTATTCTCTCATTAACGCCCCTTACCTATTATGGTAGAGGCGTGAGTATCACTTGACAAGCTTAATTTCGCTAGGATGGTCAGCTGTGTACTGTGGCCGAGGCGATAAGGTGTTTCACTAGTGTTTCACTGTGTCTGCTGAGGTCCCGGTTTCGATTTCTGTCGGAGGGAAATCGTTAGTATATACCGCTGATGAGACTTAATAAAGTCGAAACAGTCTGTACGGTATTCTACACATCGAACCATCCTTTGTTGGGATTACACTTGTCAAGTTCATTTTCTATAAGAAAAAGTATCGAATTTTATGCGATACATGCGTTGTAAGTGCCTTCAAGTAAAAATTTAATATACTTTATCCGCAACGTTTCTAAATAAACAAACATCCAAAAATCTTATTCACTTCGCCGAAGGGCAAACGGTCT
>CM042178.1:21806840-21819340 GCA_023376005.1 Doryteuthis pealeii
TAAAGAAAAAACTGCAACTGTAAACAGTGTTTTCTATTGCCAACTCATCAGGTATTATTTCATCTTTACTTATTGAATGAGCCTTGTATATATAAAGAAAAACTGCAACTGTAAACAGTGTTTTCTATTGCCAACTCATCAGGTACTATTTCATCTTTACTTATTGAATGAGCCTTGTATATATAAAGAAAAAGCTGCAACTGTAAACAGTGTTTTCTATTGCCAACTCATCAGGTATTATTTCACTTTACTTATTGAATGAGCCTTGTATATATAAAGAAAAAACTGCAACTGTAAACAGTGTTTTCTATTGCCAACTCATCAGGTATTATTTCACTTTACTTATTGAATGAGCCTTGTATATATAAAGAAAAAAGCTGCAACTGTAAACAGTGTTTTCTATTGCCAACTCATCAGGTATTATTTCACTTTACTTATTGAATGAGCCTTGTATATATAAAGAAAAAACTGCAACTGTAAACAGTGTTTTCTATTGCAACTCATCAGGTATTATTTCACTTTACTTATTGAATGAGCCTTGTATATATAAAGAAAAAGCTGCAACTGTAAACAGTGTTTTCTATTGCCAACTCATCAGGTATTATTTCACTTTACTTATTGAATGAGCCTTGTATATATAAAGAAAAAGCTGCAACTGTAAACAGTGTTTTCTATTGCCAACTCATCAGGTATTATTTCACTTACTTATTGAATGAGCCTTGTATATATAAAGAAAAAGCTGCAACTGTAAACAGTGTTTTCTATTGCCAACTCATCAGGTATTATTTCACTTTACTTATTGAATGAGCCTTGTATATATAAAGAAAAAACTGCAACTGTAAACAGTGTTTTCTATTGCCAACTCATCAGGTATTATTTCACTTTACTTATTGAATGAGCCTTGTATATATAAAGAAAAAGCTGCAACTGTAAACAGTGTTTTCTATTGCCAACTCATCAGGTATTATTTCACTTTACTTATTGAATGAGCCTTGTATATATAAAGAAAAAGCTGCAACTGTAAACAGTGTTTTCTATTGCCAACTCATCAGGTATTATTTCACTTTACTTATTGAATGAGCCTTGTATATATAAAGAAAAAGCTGCAACTGTAAACAGTGTTTTCTATTGCCAACTCATCAGGTATTATTTCATCTTACTTATTGAATGAGCCTTGTATATATAAAGAAAAAGCTGCAACTGTAAACAGTGTTTTCTATTGCCAACTCATCAGGTATTATTTCATCTTACTTATTGAATGAGCCTTGTATATATAAAGAAAAAGCTGCAACTGTAAACAGTGTTTTCTATTGCCAACTCATCAGGTATTATTTCATCTTACTTATTGAATGAGCCTTGTATATATAAAGAAAAAGCTGCAACTGTAAACAGTGTTTTCTATTGCCAACTCATCAGGTATTATTTCATCTTACTTATTGAATGAGCCTTGTATATATAAAGAAAAAGCTGCAACTGTAAACAGTGTTTTCTATTGCCAACTCATCAGGTATTATTTCACTTTACTTATTGAATGAGCCTTGTATATATAAAGAAAAAGCTGCAACTGTAAACAGTGTTTTCTATTGCCAACTCATCAGGTATTATTTCATTTACTTATTGAATGAGCCTTGTATATATAAAGAAAAAGCTGCAACTGTAAACAGTGTTTTCTATTGCCAACTCATCAGGTATTATTTCACTTTACTTATTGAATGAGCCTTGTATATATAAAGAAAAAACTGCAACTGTAAACAGTGTTTTCTATTGCCAACTCATCAGGTTTATTTCACTTTACTTATTGAATTAGCCTTGTATATATAAAGAAAAAGCTGCAACTGTAAACAGTGTTTTCTATTGCCAACTCATCAGGTATTATTTCACTTTACTTATTGAATGAGCCTTGTATATATAAAGAAAAAACTGCAACTGTAAACAGTTTTCTATTGCCAACTCATCAGGTACTATTTCACTTTACTTATTGAATGAGCCTTGTATATATAAAGAAAAAACTGTAAACAATATTTCTTATTGTCAACCTCTTTGTTGAATGACTAATATACATAAAGAAAAAGGATCAACTGTAAACAGTGCTTCATGTTGCTAACTCATTCGTCAATATTTTACCCTACTTATTGAATGACCTTGTATATATATATATATATATATATATAAAAGTGGACTATATTACCTTTGAGCACCATTTTTTGATCTCGATTAAGAAAGGACATTTTTTTCATTTACACCGTCAATATTCGGTTGTTAGATGTTAGGGTTAGGGGTTAGTTTTATAATTTTTAAAAATCTAAAAATCGTCTGTTAAAACAACCGGATATTGACGGTGTAAATGAAAAACATGTTCTTTCTTAGTCGAGATCAAAAAGAGGTGCCTAAAGGTCATATGGTCCAAAAAAAGGTGCAACTGTAAACAAAGTTTCCTTTTGACAATTACTTAGGCATTTTAACTTTTACCAACTCCTTAGGTATGTTAACTTACTTATCATCATTTTATATACCAGTACAAAATAAAAAAAAAGTCCTCCGGGCGATGTAAAAATAGATTTTTGAAACATATTGTCGGAGGGGTGGGAGTAAAAAATTCAATGTCAGCGAGTTTGTACCCTAAGTAAGTAAAATCTTCATATTCATTAAAGAATTAAACAATAAAACAATTTGAAATGTAAACTTTAAATATGTATTAAAATAAAACAAACTATATATAGATATATAATACCAGTCATGTATTTATTAAAACTTGTTTAAAAAAAGCAATGAGGACTATCTAATGTTGCATGTTCAAATTTTGAGTGTATTTATTCTATGTTATGACGATTTTGGGTAATGTGACGTAAGCAGTGACGTAATTTTCATTATTAATAGATATATATACTTACTCATTTTCATAGGTATGCCCGTCTGTTCTACAGATAAATTCATATTTTAAATTGTCACAATTTCTCTCCATGATTGTCTTGCAGAATTTGTTTTCCACAGAAATGCTTTCTATCAGACGTTAATTAAAAAGAAAGAAGAAATTACATGACAGTAAAATGAGGAAATTTTTGCATAATTGTGTGGTGGCGTCGGTTATTTTTAAAAATATAAAACTAAGGCATACATTGAGACCCTAACGAGATTCAGAGAGAGAATCCGACGAGTAAGTCCCGACTTTCCAACCGACAATGTCCCTCTTCTGCATGACAATGCACCCTCCATACTCAGACAAAACCGGAAGCTAATCTCCATATTATATATATATATATATATATATATATATATATATATATATATATATATATATAAAGGTGCAAATGTAAACAATACTTCCTATTTCCAATTTCTTTGGCAATATTCCCTTTATTTATTGAATGACCATTGTACTTTGGTATATTAGTATAGATTATGTAGAGTAATTTGCCGGATGGAATTTGAATAATTTCTCATTTTTTATTGTGGAAAGTTGACCAAGTGTTCATTTCGACTTGGTTAATCTACACCCGTTCACCTTTCGACAGTAAATCAGAAATGAATCGTTGGAATTTTAAGTAGAACTCACTCGTCATATCTCAAACCCATTTAGTTACATAATCTCCATTGAATTAAAACCAGGTGTCTGTTAGAAAATAGGCTTCAAAATGATTTGTCATGTTTGAAATAATATTGTTGATACAAGGGAGTGGAAAAAGAAGAGAACAACAAAAAAAAAAAACAAAAAACAAAAACAAAAAACAAAAGAAAACAAAAAGACAAAAAAGTATACTATCAAATGCGTTGGAAATGAGTTAACCATAAAAAATTCATTTGTTAATGATTTTACAATAAAATGTATTGGACAATGATTTTTATATAAAATACATTGGGCAATGATTTTTAATATAAAAAAGGGGTTCGGAAGGATTTTTACTATAAAAATCTATTTGGCAATGATTTTGCAATAAAAATGTATTGGACAATGATTTTACTATAAAATACATTGGGCAATGATTTTAATTTAAAAATGCATCGGGTAATGATTTTACTATAAGAATACATTGGGCAATAATTTTTAATATGAAAAAGGGGTTCGAAATGATTTTTACTATAAAAATCTATTTGGCAATGATTTTGCAATAAAAAATGTATTGGACAATGATTTTACTATAAAATACATTGGGCAATGATTTTACTATAAAAAAATCATTGGGCAATGATCTTTAATATAAAAAGTCATCCTTGTAGAACAATGGTTCCCAACTTTTTTAGTACCATGCCCCACTTTTTTATCACAAATTTCTTCATGTCCCCCACCCGTTTATTGTTTAGTATGATATAACAATATCAGTTTTGAAGAAGTATAACATAAAAGATGTATCTTTCAAATAAAACTAAAGGGTTTAACTTCAAATTTAATCAAATAAAAGCCATTTTATAATGTGTATAATTGCGGGGGGGGGGGACAACAGATGAAGAACTGCAAAGTTAAACAAGTCAGAATCCATGCATATAGCTGGTGCCTGATGCATGATAACATTAGTAGGACTCACGTTGGGAATCACTGTCGTAGAAGAACAGTAGTGGTATTTTTAAACATATAGTTCGGAGGTATAAGAGGCTTCATACCATTCCCAATGTTATAATGAATATACGAAACTAGCTTGCTAACCATTACACCACGATTTAAGTTCAAATGAATAATGAATATCTTTGGAGTGGTTTGGTTTCTTTGTTTAATGGTTCATCAAGCCTCGTTGGCTATTTTATGCCAAAGCCATCCTTGTAGAAGAACAGTAGTGGCGCTGTTTTCCCCGGGTTATAAGTTCACAAGTATACGTAATAGGTCTATTTCCTATAACTCCAAGATAAAAAAAGGGGAACCACTCTGAATGAATTTTATCTGTTAATTAATCTACCCATTATTTTCCCATTAAACTAACCCTAAACCCTAACGCTAACCCTAACCCCGTCTTCTTTTTTCCTAGTGGATCAATTAATAAATAAATAATTTAAGAGTGGTTCCCCTTTTTATGTTAGAGTTATAGGAACTAACTCGTAATAGAGCGATTGGAGTTGGAACTTGGAAATACTTTTTACTATAAAATGCATTTGAAGTTATTTTATTACAAAAATACAATATAAATCATTTTAGTAATAGAATACATTGTATAATGATTTTTACTTAAAAAATGCATTGAATAATGATTTTACTTTAAAAATGCACAGTGATTGATTTTGTTATAAAAACACTCTATAAATGTTTTCACAACAAAATATAATGGAGATAATTTTTGTATAAAATACATTGGATAATGATTTTACTATAAAATGCATTAGAAATTGTTCTACTATAAACTTTCTTTTTTATAGTAACTAGTACAAAATAAAAAAAAACACCCTCCAGGCGATGTAAAAATAGATTTTTGAAACATATTGCCTCAGGGGTGGGAGTAAAAAACTCAATATTAGCGAGTTTGTACCCTAAGTAAGTAAAATCATCAAATTCATTAAAGGATTAAAAAATAAAACAATTTGAAAAGTAAACTTTAAATATGTATTAAAATAAAACAAACTATATATAGATATATAATAACAGTCATATATTTATTAAAACTTGTTTTTAAAAAACAATGAGGACTGTCTAATGCTGCATGTTCAAATTTTGAGTGTATTTATTCTATGTTATGACGATTTTGGGTAATGTGACGTAAGCAGTGACGTAATTTTTGTTACAGACAAAACCTGGAAGCGAATCTCCATTATTAATAGAGATGTTGGGTCAGTACAACGGTTAGTCCGGGTGGACATAAGTCCAAAATGAGTTATCTTCCCTTGCTGTGGTTGATTCGGTCGATAGGTGGCGTTGATTTTTGGCCACAAGCGGGAACTACGATTATTTTTACCATGAATTACATTAGAAATGATCTTACTACAAAAATACAATGTGAACTATTTTAATACAAAAATTCATTGGATAATGATTTTATTATTAAATGCATTAGGCTATAATTTAACTATGAAATCCACTGGAAATGGTTTTACAATAAAAATGCATTGGAAATATTTTTGTCATAAAATGTACTGAAAATGATTTTACAATAAAAATTCATCGTAGTTCCCGTTTGTGGCCAAAGATCAACGCCACCTATCGACCGAATCAACCACGGCAAGGGAAGATAACTCATTTTGGACTTATGTCCACCCGGACTTACCGTTGTACTGACCCAACATCTATTAATAATGGAGATTCACTTCCAGGTTTTTTTTTCCTGTAACAAAAATTACGTCACTGCTTACGTCACATTACACTCAGGCCGTCAACGAGTTAACATAGTTTAGGTGCCTGAGGCCTTTGAAGCTTTAGGGGGCTTTGCTCTCTAACAAACCCGCTACCAGTAAGTGACATTATCTACGACGTGAGTCATACGCCTAATTCCTTTTATAAAACCTTTATGTATCTGTATCTTTTACACCTTTGTCGGAATGGTTTTTATGCATACACTTGTACCCACGTTGGGAGGTTACTTTGAGCCTTCCAACGTTAATATAACACCCTCACATGTTATATAAAAATTATTTCTAATGCATTTTTATAATGATTTCATTTCCAGAGTCTTTTATAGTAAAATCATTTTCCATTAATTTTTTATAGTAAAACCAATTTTAATAGAAATGATTTTACTTTAAAATACACTGGAAAGAAATTTATTATAAAAAATGCATTAGAAATGATTTTAATATAAAAGAATATTAGAAATTATTTTCGACAAAAATGTTTTGGAAATAATTTTTACTATAAAAATGCATTGAATAAATATTTTTACTTTAAAAATGCATCGGGAATTCATTTTACCATGAATTACATTAGAAATGATCTTACTACAAAAATACAATGTGAACTATTGCATTAGGCTATAATTTAAATATAAAATCCACTGGAAATGGTTTTACAATAAAAATGCATTGGAAGTATTTTTGTCATAAAATGTACTGAAAATGATTTCACAATAAAAAATTCATTAGAATGGATTTTACTACAAAAATAAATTGGACAATGATTTTATCATAATATGCATTAGCAATTATTTTACTATAAAAATGCATTTAAAATTTGGTAGCTATAAATGAAACGGTTTGTTTGTCTTCAGAAAAAAATCTCAATTATTAATATCTATTAATGTACTATAGGTACCACCAAAATACGTCACGTGATCAGTTTAGGCCATATTGAAGGAAGAAACGTAAATATTTTAAAGCTTTTTTATCTTGAAAAATGTTATCTTGAAAAATAAGTAAAACAGCCCTTTTTTTTTACAACAGGGTCAATTTCTTTATTGATATTTTTTAGCAGAATTCTGTATCCATAGTTCTTTTACTAAAAAAAACTCTCGCATAAAAAATCTTCTGATATAATTATTCTTTACATAAAAAAGAGTTAAAATCAATTTTTGTCGGTTTATTTTTTCATATTTCATAAAATAAAATAGGGGTGGGGGTAAACATCGTAAAAATATTTTCCCTGATATATATTATGGAAAAAAACTATTTCAGACATATTTTCATCAAAAGGTAAGTAATTAAGCAAATTTTCGGGAAAATCGGACCATTAATTGATTTTTCATAGAATTTAAAAAAAAAACCCTCTAGTCATAATTTGTTTTTGTCTACGTTAAATTTCAATTGATTTAACGGTGCAAAAATCTAAACATTGTTTTTCGTTTATAATTTTCCTTATTTCCGTAAGCTGAAACATTTTTCTTTAAATCATCAGGAGTTTTTTTGTTTTTTTAAAAAAATTTTTTTAATGTTTCTTCTTTTGAATGGACAAAAAATTCCCAAGATAATATTAACCTTTATGCAAGTTTCAATATAGGAAGCGGTAAATTTCACAGGGAAAATTGGTGGTAACTAATGTACTATGATAAGTAGAACGTCTTCTCTAGCAAGGTCAGGTAGAAGTTGCTATATTGACGTATTTACAACTAGTGAGCCGATGTTAAAGCCAATATTTCCTATACCTACCTTTTTTTAAAGGCAAAACTCCCTCTCCCCTCTAAACCTCTCTCACCAAATCTCCCGCCCCTCTAAACCTCCCCCTTCAAATCCCCCTCCCCTTCAGATGACATTGTGAATATTAAGCATCATTGCTTTTTTGCCATATTTTTTTTTTTATTAAAAGAGGAAATAGAAGGCGTTGTCTTCATTTTAATTTACGCCATTTGAGAAAATAAATAAATAAATAAATACAAATTTTAAATATTGGATATATGACAAAGGAATGCGAATATTATTTTACTTTCTGTGACTAGCAAGTACAAATTTAATGAAAATTTTTTTGAGCGACTCCCACTTTAACGTTGTAGCAGCAGTAGTAGTATTTATTTATTATTATTATTATTATTATTATTATTATTATTATTATTATTATTATTATTATTATTTTCACTCCTTTTGAGTTTTTCACATCAGCGTTAGCTGATGGTATTTCACTAGAGTCTGAGTGACAACAAGTCTCTTCAGGTCTCCAGGACTCTTCTGAGTATTCTGGCCGATTGCAGCAGTGCAGTATTCTGGATAGTCTCAATTCTCCTTCTGATTTCCAGATTTTCCAAGCTTTTTGGGACCGTTCCAAGTGCACCTACTACAATTGGTATCACTTTGACTTTCATATTCCATAACTTTTTCAGTTCTCTGGCAAGGTCCAGATATTTGTCCATTTTTTCATTTTCCTTCAGCTTCACCCTGTGATCTGCTGGAACTGCAAAATCCACCAGTTGACAAGTTCTTTCTTTTTTTTTTTTTGTTAATCAACACTAGGTCTGGTCTTCTTGCTGGGATAAGGTGGTCCGTTTTTATTTCAAAGTCCCAGAGAATTTTATGCGTTTCGTTCTCAAGAACAGATTCTGGCTTATGCATATACCACTTTGTTGTATGGTCAAAAGTTAATTTTTTGCATAATTCCCAGTGGATCACCTTCCCAACCCAGTCGTGTCTAGCTTTGTATTCTCGTTATGCTAGTTTGCTACATTCGCATAGTACATGGTTTACAGTCTCATCTCTGTCACCGCATAGTCTACATTTACTATTTTGTTGGGTCTTATCAATTTTCGCTTTGATGTAGTTTGACCTTATGGCATTATTTTGTGCAGCAGTTATTAGTGATTCAGTTTCTCTTTTGAGGTTTATTATTATTATTATTATTATTTTATTATTATATTATTATTATTATTATTATTATTATACCAATCCTTGCTAATTGTTCACACCAGCGTTAGCAAGTGGTCTTTCAAAGAAGTCACCTCGGGATTCCAGAACTCTTCTGGATATTCTTGTCGATCTTAACAATCCTGTGGTCTAGATGGTCGTAATCTTTCTTCCTATATCCAATTCCTCCTGTCTTTCTTTCCAAGACTTTATGGACCGTTCCAAGTACTCCAACTACATTTGGTATCACTGCCTCCCTCATGTACGATATTTTTATCAAATGCTCGTAATATCACATCACTCCTTGTGAATTTTTCACACCAACTTTAGCCGATGGTCTTTCACTGGAGTCTGAGGGACAACAAGTCTCCTCAAGACTCCAGGACTCTTCTGGGTATTCTAACTAATCTTAACAATGCTGTTTTCTGGATGGTCTCAATTTTCAATTCCTCTAGTCTGTTTTCTAAACTCTTAGGGACCGGTTCAAGTGCTCCAATTACAATTAGTATCACTTTCATCCTCATATTCCACTGTTTTTTTTTTCAATTCTCTGACAAGGTCCAGGTATTTGTCGATCTTTTCGTTTTCTTTCATCTTCCCCTTTAAATTTAAAGAGCGCTGTCTTTCATTGTATTATATAGTTAGCTATGTGCAAAATATCGCTGGCTCTATAAAAGGGTGATCACAGGAAATTCTTCTAAAAACCATATAAAATAAACTAACAATCCGATTTTAATAAAACTTTCGGTATATGAAGTAATAAAAGACGAACTTTTATTGTAAATAAATGTTTACTAAATTGAAAAGGCTAATAATTCTTTTCGTTAGTTTTTGTTTCGCGCATTGATCCCCCGTACCAAGATCTTTTTTTTTTTTTTGTACATGAATAAATTTTACATTTTTCGAAAGACAATTTAATGACGCAACATATGTAAAAAAAAAAAAAGATAATTCGCTAATAAATCGGTTTTGGAAATAGGGCATCTTATACATTGAAACTTAAATTTAAACTTTTTAAAAAATTTGGAGGTCACTGTTGTAAGAATAAATATAATGTATAACATTAAACCGAATGTTAAGCAACGACGAGCCAGTTCAATATTTAAATGGGTGACCTCCTAAGCAACAACAGGCACCATAAGCAACCTGAGTTCTGTGTTAAGTATCTAAGCCAAGCTTTTATATATATATATATATATATATATATATATATATATATAAGGAAGTTTGTTATGTACGTGTCGACGTATAACTCGAAAACGGGAGGTCACTCGGATTCGAAATCTCCTATACACATTAATATCCTTCTAATTAAGAAACACGCCAAATTTGGTTATTGAGTTTTACTGATTAAGGGATATAATTAATTAAACAAAAATCAAATGGTTTAAGATAATTTCTCGCACATCACCGGTCTAATCTTAGAAATATTTATTTGGTTAGAAAGAAAAGAAAATAATCTTTCTAAATATGTAATTTGTATGTGGTTTTATCGATTGAATTATTTTTTACAGCTTTGGCTGTAAAATCTACCTATTGACAAGTTCTCTTTTTCTTGTTAATCAATACTAGGTCTCGTCTTCTGACTGGTATATTATTATTATTATTATTAATTATTATTTGTAGTAAGCCTCTCAAATTAGTAGACCGGTTCACATACCTTGGTAGCAATATCATAGCCCTCCTAAAGGCATTAGTCTAAAAGTGAATGTAATAGGGAGACTGGAGTTCGAAATGTCGCAGTCCGGCACGCTAACCACTACGCCATGGGAACTCTGCGGTATGATGATGATGATAATAATAATAATAATAATGATGATGATGATGATGATTTAGTCCTGTACCTTCAAAATTATTTTACTGTGTTGAATAAATTCACGAAAGGCTTCCTTTTCAATGTTCTGTTTTGGTTGGTTGGTTGGCTGGTGGATTTTACGGCACGCCAACCCTTATTTGGTTATTTTATGCCGAAGATGTTTTTGTTTTATTCATTCCTGATGGGTACTCCCTACTTAACCCATAGATGGGACCCTAACAGGTATTACCACTCCGGGCAAGAGTGGACCTGGGAGTAATGGTGATAAAGGGGTACTCCATATTCCTCGGAATTTCGGAATTGGAACATCATCATCAAATAGAGTTTAGCGTCTTACCCAGGACATGAAGGTCCTCAGCCACCGTCTTCTAGCACATATATGATAAAGATTGTTGGTGGTTCCCATAAGTTCAATAGGGTTGGGACAATCGTATAGATGCTAGGGCTTGAAAAGTCTCACCGATTGAGTAAGGACCCAAAGTGGAGTGTTGCATCTGATGGACTGTTCAGTGGTCCTTAAGCATCACGGGTAGCAACCCATGGTCAACAGGGTGCTCCATTGTGGAGGGGCTACCCCTCTACAGAGGTGCTCCATTGTGGAGGGGTTACCCCTCTACAGAGGTGCAGTTGTATTCTAAAGCTCCAGTTAATAGGGCTGGTGCTGATTTAGAAGCTGTTTATGGCGCAGAATGATGTCAAGGCGATCGAGAGAAAAAAAACCCAGGGGGAGAGAGAGGTCTGGGTGGGGATGGGTACGGATGAGGCCAGACATTCCGAAATCGATAGGCAACCTTGATATACTCAGACAACACACATTTTTATGAAGGGGGAAAAACGAAGAAAAAGTCGAAGGGAAGGAGAGAGGTGGAGTAGAAGAGGAGGAGGAGAAATATAGAGGAGGAACGATGAAGGGGAGGAAAGAGGGGGGTAGAAGAAGAAGAGGAGAAGGAGAAGGAGAAGGAGAAGGAGAAGGAGGAGGAGGAGAAATTAAAGGAGGGAAAGACGAAGAGGAAGAATGACGAAGAGGGGAATTGGAGGAGTAGAAATAGAAAGGAAGAAAGACGAAGGGGAGGAAAGAGGAGGAGGAGAGATGAAGAGAAGAAAAGACAAAGGGGAACAAAGAGGAGGAGAAGAAGAGGATGAAGAGGATGAATGAAGAAGAGAAAGAAAGACAAAGGGGGGATTAGAGGAGTAGAACAGGAATACAAATGAAGAGGAGGAAAGAAGAAGGGGAGGGAAGAGGAGTAGAAATAGAGAGGGGGAAATAAAAAGGGGGAAGGGGAGGAGGGGGAAAAAGAGGATCACGAATTAAAAAATAGAGATGAGGAAGTGAAATAGGGAGCTTGGAAAGAAGAAGAAGAAGAAGAAGAAGAAGAAGAAGAAGAAGAAGAAGAAGAAGAAGAAGAAGAAGAAGAAGAAGAAGAAGAAGAAGAAGAAGAAGAAGAAGAAGAAGAAGAAGAAGAAGAAGAGAAGAAGAAGAAGAAGAAGAAGAAGAAGGTTGAAGAAGAGA
>CM042178.1:21824340-21826840 GCA_023376005.1 Doryteuthis pealeii
TAGCGCTAAGTGATATGAAATTAGCCCCAGGATTTGAACTCGTCTCGCCGTATCCATTTCACACACACACACACACACAACACACACACACACACACACACACAACATATATATATATATATATATATTATATATATATATGTTAAAAGAAAGGAAATAAATCCGACAATATGAGTATGAAAGGTGGAATGAAAACATCACACAATGCTGTTAAAGAAGAAAACAATTTATAATATAATCATAGCTGATACTGATCAATATTTCGATTTTACAAAAATCATCATCAGAGCTCATTCACTCCGTAGTTGTTTGGGTCGGAGAAGAATGTCAAATCGAAATATTGATCAGTATCAGCTATGATTATATTATAAATTGTTTTCTTCTTTAACAGCATTGTGTGATGTTTTCATTCCACCTTTTCATACTCATATATATATATATATACTAGCAAATATATGCACCCTCCGGGTGCAAGTATTTAAGTTTTAATATAATAAAATATCATGTTAAATTAGAAAGGCTAATGAAACTGAGTAAGAATTCAGATAAAAATATTTGGAACAGAGGGGGTATAATCGGAAAATAGAACAACTTTGAAACTAACTGTTCCACCATTTTCCCTTACTCCCGTCTTTCAGTGGTAAATTTCCCTAATTTAACTATTTAGTTAAAATAGGAAGAAAGAATAAAATTACAGTTATTTCTTTATGTTAATAGATTTCTGTTAAGATTTATCCCCGAGATTTTTGCTCATATTATTAAGATAAAACAAACAATTAGAAATCAATAATACTAAGCATATTTTATTAAAATCACATTTTTTAAGATCAATATGCAAATAAGCCTTCCCATTCACACTGTAAACCGCTATTTCGTTGAATATATAAATATAATTGCATGTTATTAGTATGTAGTTATTGTTAACAGTCTTAATGATGTAAAACAATTTTATTAATAATTGAAGTTTAGATAAAAATAAAATCATGGTAAATGTGACGTAAATAACTAAAGGAATTGTGACTTGTATAGTAATATAGTTTCGGTTACAGACAAACAAACCCACAATCTCCATTATAATAATATATATATATATATATATATATATAATATAATATAATATAATAAGATAAATATATAGGTTTTACATATCTATTCATTGGGTGACAAAGGAACATTCACAACCATATTGGTTTCATGCGATGCATTCATCAGGTGAAGATGTTTCAAATGTCAAATGACATATATATTTATCTTATTATATTATATAACAGCTCTATTTTATATTGAGCACTCTACCAATTAATACTGCCTTTGGTACACCATTCCAGCAAAAGCTGAAATAGTGACCATCTCACACTACAGTATATATATATATATATATATATATATATGTGTGTGTGTGTCTGTGTCTGTGTGTATATATATTCCTTTGGAATTCTTGAGACCCTGGGTATCATGCTTTTGCACTGATTTGTCTAACGAATACGTGAAGCTATGAAACCTGGGGTCACACATTTTTACAAGTATTATATATACTAGCAAATATATGCACCCTCCGGGTGCAAGTATTTAAGTTTTAATATAATAAAATATCATGTTAAATTAGAAAGGCTAATGAAACTGAATAAGAATTCAGATAAAAATATTTGGAACAGAGGGGGTATAATCGGAAAATAGAACAACTTTGAAACTAACTGTTCCACCATTTTCCCTTACTCCCGTCTTTCAGTGGTAAATTTCCCTAATTTAACTACTTAGTTAAAATAGGAAGAAAAGAATAAAATTACAGTTATTTCTTTATGTTAATAGATTTCTGTTAATATTTATCCCCAAGATTTTTGCTCATATTTATTAAGATAAATCCAAACAATTAGAAATCAATAATACTAAGCATATATTTATTAAAATCAATTTTTTAAAGATCAATATGCAAATTAGCCTTCCCATTCACACTGTAAACCGCTATTTCGTTGAATATATAAATATAATTGCATGTTATTAGTATGTAGATATTGTTAACAGTCTTAATGATGTAAAACAATTTTACTAATAATTGAGGTTTAAATAAAAAATAAAATCATGGAGAATGTGTGTAATTAACAAAGGGAATTGTGACTTGTATAGTAATATAGTTTCGGTTACAGACAGACAAACCCACAATCTCCATTTATAATAGATAATATATATATATATATATATATATATATATGAGAGTAAACAATTATATATGATGGTTTGTTGAGTTTTCTCACTAATATGGAAGTGTATACACATACACACACACACACACACACACATATATATATATATATATATATATATTGCTTGAAGGCAATTATAATGCATGTATCGCATAAAATTCGATAATTATAGAAAATACCTACTATGGTAGAGGCGTGTAGTATCATTGACAAGGTTAATTTCGCAGGGATTGTTCGCTATGTACCGGCGGCCGAACGGATATGGTCTCTGACTATGTCTGCTGAGGTCTCGGTTTCGA
>CM042178.1:21834340-21836840 GCA_023376005.1 Doryteuthis pealeii
CCTAATTCTTTCTTTGTAATTAAGAATAAAACGAACAATCAAACTTTAACTAGACTTGTTATTTTGACAAGTTTTAAATAATAATAACAATAAATTATTATCATTAATAATAATAATCTTATTATAATGGAGATTGTGTGTTTGTCTGTCTGTAACCGAAACTATATTACTATACAAATCACTATTCCCTTTGTTATCTGCATCCCACTCTCCATGATTTTATTTTTTATTTAAACCTCAATTATTAATAAAATTGTTTTACATCATTAAGACTGTTGACCATATCTACATACAAATAACATGCAGTTGTATTTATATATACAACAAAATAGAGGTTTTCAGTGTGAATGGGAAGGCTAATTTGCATATTGATCTTAAAAAATTTGATTTTAATAAATATGTGTTTAATATTATTGATTTCTAATTGTTTAGTTTTATCTTATTGAATATGAGCAAAATTCTCTTCAATAAATCTTAAAATAAATCCCTTAACAAAAAGAAATAACTGTAATATTATTCTTTACTTCCTATTTTAACTAAATAGTTAAATTAGGAATAGGAGTAATTGAAAATGATGGAAGAGTTAGTTTCAAAGTTGTTCTATTTTTCAATCATACCCCCTCTGTTCCAAATCATGTTATCTGCATTTTTATTCAGTTTCATTGGCCTTTCTAATTTAATATGATATTTTATTATATTAAAACTTAAATACAGAGTGAACCTGGGAGTAATAGTTATGAAGGGGTACTCCACACTGTTGCATACTGGCATCAAATTCTATATGTTATATAGCGGCTTCCAATTCACGCTGCTGAATCGTGTAGTTAGTATATGTTGCGGGTATGTATATCACGTGGCGATGTATGTAGTCGGACTTAAGAAACCACAACACATGGGTATAGTAGGAGTTGACTTTATTTCTATCCCTCGGCTGGTGGGTGGCGAGCGCTGACAATGACTACTACTACTGCTGGGATGGTGAGGTAAAGGGGTGGCTGGTGACGCCTCACCGCCCTTGGCCGCAACGGACCGTGTTGACAGTCGCTCCTTGTGCTCTGTTCGCCTTGCTAGTCTTTTTAATTTTTAAATTAAGAAAAAAAAACTATTCTCAAAGGTAAGAGATTTTTGAGGACGTGGAGGACATTACAATTTCAAAATCAAAATCGGAGTTTTAAATGTGTTTTAACCAATTGAATGACACAAATAATTAGCATAGATTTAAACAAACGATTCCAACTATTCCTATCTAATACAAATAATTAGCATATAGTTAAATAAATGGTTTCAAGTATTCCTATATAATACAAATTATTTGTATAGAGTTAAATAAATGGTTTCAAGTATTCCTATCTAATACAAATAATTTGCAAAGAGTTAAAATAAATGGTTTCAAGTATTCCTATCTGATACAAATGATTTGCAAAGAGTTAAAATAAATGGTTTCAAGTATTCATATCTAATACAAATAATTTTGCATAGAGTTAAATAAATGGTTTCAAGTATTCCTATCTAATACACATAATTTTGCATAGAGTTAAATAAACGGTTTTAAGTATTCCTATCTAATACAATTAATTTGCATAGAGTTAAATAAATGGTTTCAAGTATTCCTATCTAATACAAATCATTTTGCATAGAGTTAAATAAACGGTTTTAAGTTTCCTATCTAATACAATTAATTTGCATAGAGTTAAATCAATGGTTTCAAGTATTCCTATCTAATACAAATCATTTTGCATAGAGTTAAATAAACGGTTTTAAGTATTCCTATCTAATACAATTAATTTGCATAGAGTTAAATAAATGGTTTCAAGTATTTCTATCTAATACAAATGATTTGCATAGAATGACAAGAAAATTAACGCTTCATCCATTGGTCATTTCTGTCTGGGAAAATACAGTTCACATCATCATCATCATCATCATCATCACATGTCGTTTTAGCAGCACGGATATCCATGACAATCTCTCGCCAACTGTCCCTATTACTTTTAATTCGCTGTGATTTATATAGTCTACTTTGCGATAAAAAAAAATGGGACACACTAACTTGTGATTTTCTCACCCCCAGAGTATTTGGACCTGGTTCTCGCCACTACCGTGTCTGTGCCAATACTCATGGTGTAATCAGAAAATACAGCCTCTTCCTGTGCAGATGATGTTTTAGAGATTACTCCAATGACATTGGATTCAAGAAATTGGATTAAAATGTTGGATTCCTTGAAGATTCCAAAGATGCTGAAACATCTTTCATCTCATTTATTCCACTTCATTATGGAAATTCAATAAATTAATGTATTTATCTATTTATTCATTTTTACTCGTACGTAATGGTTATTGTCATAGGAAATGAACTCGGCGGTCCGAGTTCAAATCCCAGACGAGGCTGTTTATATTTCACATAGGGCGAATTCTCCTGTGAAATATATTAATCCACAGTTTAGCTCAGTCGGTAGAGCGTCTACCTGGGAAACACAATGTTACTGGTTCGATACTGGCC
>CM042178.1:21841840-21856840 GCA_023376005.1 Doryteuthis pealeii
AGGATATTTCTCAGCTGACCCTTTCTTTCAACGGCGAAACGTTAGAGTAGTTCAGGTCTAAGTAGAGAGCTCGATGCTCAATTTAATAGTACAGAGCAATATAATTGGTAAAGAAAAGAGCTTGAAAATCGGCCATTTTGCGGTTATAGATCTATTCCTGCCCAGACAGACACCTTTCGCCTCCTCTCGGTCAGAAACACAACCGCCTCCTAAAAAGATGAGTTGAACTTAAACCCGATATCTTCATGTCAAAAAGCATTATGAATTATGTATGTACTATTTTCAATAAAGTTAGCGGTCTGGTGAAACTTCTAGGTATACTCAGATACCTGTGGGCACTTCTTTACCATATATATATATATATATATATATATATATATATATATATATATTGTTCCAGCCATCCTCTCCCCGTTTCAAAATCCGTCGCATGCGACATGACATCATTATAACTGTCTTTCTCGACCGCGTTTGAACACTCTCTTCACGTGATTTTTTTTAAAAAGTTATTTTTTCGAACATTTCAAAAATTCTCCGATATTTCTTTGTGTGCGGAACATTTGTACATTTTTTCTATTATTATTATTTCATTTCATTTTGTTATTTAAAAATTATAATAGATTGAATAATGTACACATGGATAAACTCCTGACCGAAACACGTGTAAGTTAAATTAATTAAAATATCCTATTTTATCAAATCAATACTTTCTTTCCTTTATTTCTCTTTTCAACATACCGTCATATTCATTTCCATTTTACACACACACACAAACACACACACACATACACACACATACATATATTATATATTATTAGTGCTAATACCCTTGGGAAAGGTATGAATCTTACTCTCCATCCAGCTATGGATAAATAGCAGTGCAGACTGGGCTCTTTAATCTTGGTTAGGCAACCGGTCTAGTAGAAGGAAAACTCTGAATTCAAACCTGTTGAACTCCGCTTAAGAAATTGACCTTGTGTCACATCCTGCTCGTGCAGAGGGGTTGGTAAATATATATATATATATATATATATATATATATTATATATTGATTATAATACTGTTGATATTGCATCTCTCTCTTTCAAAAATGGAGTATGACTGCGTGATTGGTAAATGGGGGTAAACATACACAAGTTTTCGCTGCATGGGCAAGATGTGGTACTAGGTCAATTTTTAAGCGTAATCTAAGATGCTTTTTTTCTTGGATTCGGCTCTTCTGGTCTACGCTGGTCAACAAATTTGTTTTCTAAAAATAGTCTAGGCATATTATAAATATATATGGTGCTAATGTATCTCCTTGTAGGACTCCAGTGGTAATGTCAAAGAAATCTGTGTCGCCATCGGGTGAGCGTACAATTGCTTCAGTGTCTTTGTAGAACATCATTATAGCGGCAACCGTTTCTTTAGGGAGACCATATGCTAGTAGTATTTGTTCCATTTTCCTTCTGTGTATGGAATCAAATACCTTGAAGAAATCTACGAATAGTAGTGTTGCCTCCATATTCTTTGCTCGAACCCCTTCTATGATCCGTCGAATAGTCAGGATCTGAGAGGTTGTGGATCGATTTCTGCGGAATCCGTTTTGGTTTTTCGTAAGGATTTTCTCTATTTTGAGTCGGATGCGATTAAAAAGAAGGGCATTATATATATTGGCTGCAATAGCAGTAAGAGTTATGCCCCTGTAATTTTTAGCGAATCCGAGATCTCCCTTTCTGGGGAATGAGAGGATGCAGCCTTTCGTCCATTTATCTATTCTATTTTGTCTGTATACTGCATTGCATAGCCTAAGCAGTATGTCATTGAACCTTCCTATCTTCTATACCTCAGGGGGTATTTCGTCAAGTTTAATAACTTCAGACGGCAGGGTATTTTTTTAGAATGCATCAAATACCTTCAATAATGCATATTGATATTTACTTAAATTTACCGTCCTATCATGGTGTAATGGTTAGCAAGCTAGTCTCGCCGGATCCTTGTTGAATAAAGCGTAAAAATAATAATAAAAATCCCCTGCAGTCTCACTTTCATACATGTAATTTCTCCCCGGTCAATTCTGACCCAGAATAGGTCTCATCTGTTGGTGAAATTGATTGATTGATTGGTTTTAACGGGGACCGTTCCAAGTGCACAACCCCCCCCCCAAAAAAAAAACAATTGGTATCACCATTAACATTATAATTATTCTTATCATTATTTCACTCTTTCTCCTTCTCCTACCTTTCTTTTCGCCCCCTCCTACTGCTTTCTTTTCTTGGCCCTCGTTCTCTCTTTTCTCTTTGCTTCCTTCTTCTCTCACTGAGGCCTGTTCACTGAATTAGCAGTTTTTTTTCCTTTTCAGGTAAGCGGTCGTCTTTTATTCCCACTCACCTACCCACAATGCATTGCACTGTACTATAAGATGCAACCTCTACTCGCTTCCAGCTTCTCGTTAGTTATAGCACGCCAGCAAGCTCTCCTCGACCTCACACCCACTTCTAGTACGTTAATAAGTACTTTTTGACCACAGTACTCATAGCCGGAAGGAGAATAGTTGGATTGTGGCTTTGTGCTTCACTTTTTTAGACAGGCATAGTGTGACACAAGGTCGCCAGTATGGGTTTGGTTTGCTTTTGTTTTACGGCATATCAACCTCAGTGGGTTATTTAATGCCGATAAAGTTTTGAAATAAATCAATTCTTAATGGATAATACAATTTTGTTCATCAACTCATGTTTTTCTATTTAACCCATAGATGGGACCCTAACAGGTACTACCACCCCGGACCAGAGTGGACCAATGGTAATTAATGGGTGCTCCACATTTCCCAAACCTCCAAAACTGGAATCTCACCATCAGATAGAGTTTAACGTCATTCCCATGACATGTAGATCCTCAGCCACCACCTTCTAGCACCCATATGATAAAAAGAGGTTGGGGCTTGCCATAGGGCAATAGGGTTGGGGCAATCATATAGGTGCTAGGGCTTGACATGACCAGCCGATTGATCGGAGGGGGCCTCTCCGACCGCCCGTCTAGCCCAAGAAAAGTCTAAAGTGGAATATTGCAAGTCATGGACTGCTCAGCCACCTGGGTTCGTTAAGCATCACGCGTCACCACCCACGGTCAACAGGTAGCCCCATTGGGGGAGTCTTACCCCTCTGCAGAGGTGCCGTCGGCGCATTCTAACGCCGCAGCCGACAGGGCGCGCCAGTATGGGATATTCAGCGAGGATCGAAATTGCTATTCAGCAGCAAGAAATGTGCAAGATTAGCTTGCTAATCACTACACCACGATTGGACGCTCGAATATTTCCCGGTTGTCATATCAAGGTTGAATCGATCTTAACAGGAGCCTTGCAGTTTTGTGCTACACCCAGGGGTCTACACACTCTGTAGGGGAAACTATCAGTGCATTCTAGGCCCCGCCGACAGGACTATCAAAAATAAGTACACCTCTTCTATATATTTATATGGGAGAAATGTGAGGAGGTTAATCCGACAGCATGTGGAGAAAGGTATACAAACGCGGGATGATATGGAAACTGGACGTTTATTGTCGACGATGCAACGTTTCGGTCTATTGGACCATTAGATCATTTTTGAGAATGTCCATCATTGAAGCAAGAACTTTATCCAAGTTCTGAAGATGGTCTAATAGACCGACACGTTGCATCGTCGACAATAAACATCCAGTTTTCATAACACCCCGTGTTTGTCTACCTTTCTCCACATATATTTATATATATTAATTTGATAAATGCTAATGGTTTTCACAGACGAATTGTCTATAATTTTATGCACATATAAATCTACTTATTATTTGGTTATTTTTATTTATCTATATGCTCAGTGTTAGTATGGATACGTATATAGATGTGTGTATGTATTCGCATGTGGCTAATCTTTATAGAGAAATAATTAAAAAAATTAAAAAACAAAGCAAACACAAACATATAGATAATACGATTGAGTGAACGGACAAATAATCCTATATAATCATTAACCAAAAATCAGGGAATCAACCGAAACAAAACAAAAAACGAATACTAGAAAAGATGGGAAGAAAAATAATTATATGGAGACTTCAAACGACAAATCGGAGAGGTTGCTCATGAAAAGACTTGGACATGGTTAAGAAGAGGAAACCTCAAGAGAGAAACTGAATCACTAATAATTGCTGCACAAAATAATGCCATAAGAACAAATTATATCAAAGCAAAAATTGATAAGACACAACACAAAACAGTAAATGTAGACTATGCGGTGACAGAGATGAGACTATAAAACATGTATTAAGTGAATGCAGCAAACTAGTACAACGAGAATACAAGACTAGGCACGACTGGGTTGGGAAGGTGATCCACTGGGAATTATGCAAAAAATTAACTTTTGGCCATACAACAAAATGGTATATGCATAAACAAGAATCTGTTCTTGAGAACGAAACGCATAACATTCTCTGGGACTTTGAGATAAAGACGGGTCACCCTATCCTAGCCAGAAGACCAGACCTAGTGTTGATTAACAAAAGAGAACGTGTCAGCCGATGGACTTTGCAGTTCCAGCAGATCACTGGGTGAAGCTGAAGGAAAATGGAAAGATGGATAAATACCTAGACTTTGCCAGAGAAAATGATACCAATTGTAATTAGTGCACTAGGAGCGGTCCCCAGGGCTATAGAAAAAAGTCTGGATGAACTGGAAATCAGAGGAAGAATCGAGACCATCCAGACTACAGCATTGTTGAGATCGGCTGGAATACTTATAAGAGTCTTGGATACCTGAGGAGACTTGTTATTACTCAGCCTCCAGTGAACCGCCGGCTAAGGCGGGTGTGAAAAACTCTAAAGGAGTGAAAATAATGGTGTATGCTTAAACTAGAATCTGTTTTTGAGAATGAAACAACTAAAATTCTCTAGGACTTTGAGATATAGACAGATCGCCTCACCCCAGCCAGAAGAGTAGGCCTAGTATTGATTAACAAAAAAGAAAAAGAAAAGAGAGAGAGAGAGAGAGAGAGAGACAGAGAGACAGAGAGAGAGAGAGAGAGAGAGAGAGAGAGAGAGAGAGAGAGAGAGAGAGAGAGACTTGCCAACTCGTAGATTCGGCAGTTACAGCAGATCACTGGGTGAGAATAAAAGAAAACGAAAAGATAAACAAATAGCTGGACCTTCCTAGGGAATTGAAAAAGTCATGGGAAATGGACTCGTCGCCCCGAGTTCAAATCCTGGATGTGGTAATTTCATTTCACTTAGCGCTAATACCCCTGGGAAAGGTATGAATCCTACACTCCCTCCAGCTATGGATAAATAGTAGGGCAGCCTGGGCTCTTTAACCCTGGTTAGGTAACCGGTGTAGGAGAAGGAAAACTCTGAATTCAAACCTGTTGAACTCCGCTTAAGAAAAGCTGTAGAATATAAGAGTGGAAATGATACCAATTGTAGTTGGGACAATTGGAACGGTCCTCCAAAAGCTTAGAAAGGGGACTAGAGGAACTGGAAATCAGAGGAAGAATTGTGACCACCCAAACAACAGTTTTGTTGAAATCGGCTAGAGCACTCAGAAGAGTCCTGGAAACCTGAGGAGACTTGTTGTCACTCAGACTCCAGTGAACGGCTATCAACTTACGCTAGTGTGAAAAACTCTCATAATAATAATAATAATAAAAATTAATAGAACGTTCCTTGTCCATCACATTCAATAAGACTTTTTCACACACACACCCCTCCCATATATATATATATATATATATATATATATATATATATATATCTGTGTGTGTGTTGGTGTGTGTGTGCGTGCGTGCGTGCGTGTTGCGGCAGGAGAGAAACGCGGCTCAGCTGTCTACTGTTGAAATGTCGGCCCGTTACGGACCATTTAATGTGGGTGAGACCCTTTATTGAGAAGGTCGGGCCGGCATCAGAAACAGAGAAAATAGTTTTATGAGAGATGGGTGGTGCACATTTTCTGATTATCTGTGGGTCCGATACCGACACCCCCACCCTTCTTCTCTCCCCCCCTCTCTCACTCTCTCTCACTCCTCCTTCCCCCCTCCGCTCTTAAAACCCACTCCACCACCCCCCAACCCGGGTACCCGACGTACACGCATGCTCACATCATATGCTAAGATTACGCTTCTACGTTATGGCTTATGTGATTGTTGTTTTTTTAGTTTTTTTTTTTTTTTTTTTTTTTTCCACAGAGCTGGGGCCCAATGTCTATTTCCGCACCGAAGTCAAATGTACCGTCACAACCGGAAACTCGCCACCTCCCCCCTCCTCCTCATCTCACTCTCCACCCTGCTTCCCCCCCCACAGTTCTTTCCCGTCAAGTTTTGTTTTTTACTTACATCAAACCCCCCCCACCTCCACAAATCACCTGCTTTTTTTTTTCATTTTTGCCCACTACTCTTCTGTTGGAAGCAAGAGAAAACAGCGCCGCCTGGTGTTGATAGTAAAGAAAGAAAAAAGGGGGAAATAATAACGTTGCGTCAGTTTAAAAAAAAAGAAAGAAAAAAAAGAAAAGCTTGCTTAGTAAATGCTGGTGCATGGTTAGTGGGGGCGCCTGGAAGTGGGGCGTCCCTCGGCGTTTAACAAACTTGTCTGATGTCAAAAATAACCTTATTTTGGACATGATCTGTAAGATAAATATTTTTTCATGTTGCCTTACGGGCCTGCTGCCTCGAAACAGAACTCATGCCTTGTATACCGTGTGCCGACAGCACTACCCCAGTCTCAACTGCCTTTTTTTTTTATTGAACCACTGATTATTTTTTAGCTTAGAACGATAGGCAGTTTATTCTACGGAGTTTACGGAGAACTTCACGCCACTATGTTCGTCTGAAGAATCTTTCTATAGAATCCTTACCCTAAAGTGTTCATCTGAAGAATTGACACCTGGATTTGAACCATCTTTAGAATCCTCACCCTAAATGGTTCATCTGAACAATTGTCATCTGAATTTGAGCCATCTATAGAATTCTAACCCTAATGTGAAATGTTCATCTGAATTTGAGCCATCTATAGAATTCTCACCCTAACGTGAAATGTTCACTCTAACGTGAAATTTTCATCTGAATTTGAGCCATCTATAGAATTCTCACCCTAACGTGAACTTTTCACCCCACGTGAAATTTTCATCTGAATTTGAGCCATCTACAGAATTCTCACTCTCTAACGTGAAATTTTCACCCAACGTGAAATTTTCATCTGAATTCGAGCCATATATAGAATTCTTGAATTTTAACGTGAAATTTTCATCTGAATTTGAGCCATCTATAGAATTCTCACCCTAACGTGAAATGTTCACCCTAACGTGAAATTTTCATCTGAATTTGAGCCATCTATAGAATTCTCACCCTAACGTGAAATGTTCACCCTAACGTGAAATTTTCATCTGAATTTGAGCCATCTATAGAATCTCACCCTAACGTGAAATGTTCATAACGTGAAATTTCATCTGAATTTGAGCCATCTATAGAATCTTTACTCTAAAGTGTTTATCTGAAGAATTTTCATCTGAATTTGAGCCATCTTTAGAATCCTCACTCTAACGTGTTCATCTGAGGAATTTTCATCTGAATTTGAGCCATCTTTAGAATCCTTACCCTAGAGTGTTTATCTGAAGAATTTTCATCTGAATTTGAACCATCTACAGAATCCTTACCCTAGAGTGTTTATCTGAAGAATTTTCATCAGAATTTAATCCATCTTTAGAATCCTCACTCTAAAGTATTCATCGGAAAATGAACCGTATTCATGTCTGGATTTGAACTATCTTTGGAATCATCACTTGCAAAGTGTTTATCTGAAGAATAATCACCTGAGTAAATTTTAACAAAAGATTAAAAACAATGTAAATTATTTTATTCTTGTGCTTTAGTTGTTTAATTTCAATCATTAAACTTCAGCAGGAATTTAGCACTTAATTGAATGTACTTCTTTTTTGTTTTCACGCGGTCTGTTATATGCGATAGTTTCGTAAAGTTTGTTTTAAACAATTTTTTATAAACAACTTTTTCCTATTTAACCCATAGATGGGACCCTAACAGGTGCTACCATTTCGGGTCAGAGAGGACCAGGGAGCAATGGTGATGAAGGGGTGCTCCCCATTCCCCAAACTTCCAGAACTGGAACTTCACCATCAAATAGAGTTTAGCATAATTCCCAGGACATTGAGACCCTCAGCCACCGCCTTCTAGCACCCATATGATAAATATGCTTGGGAATTGCCATAGGGCAATAGGTTTGGAGCAATCATATAGGTGCTAGGGCTTGACGTGACCATCTGATTGATCGAAATGGATGAACACTTTAGCGTAAGGATTCTAAAGATGGCTCAAATTCTGATGAAAAATTTTCAGATGAACACTCTAGGGTGAGGATACTATAGATGGTTCAAATTCAGATGAAAATTCTTCAGATAAACACGTTAGGGTGAGGATTCTAAAGATGGATCAAATTCAGATGAAAATTCCTCAGATGAACACGTTAGAGTGAGGATTCTAAAGATGGCTCAAATTCAGATGAAAATTCTTCAGATAAACACGTTAGGGTGAGGATTCTAAAGATGGCTCAAATTCAGATGAAAATTCCTCAGATTAACACGTTAGGGCGAGGATTCTATAGATGGTCCAAATGCAGATGAAAATTCCTCAGATAAACACGTTAGGGCGAGGATTCTATAGATGGCTCAAATTCAGATGAAAATTCTTCAGATAAACACGTTAGGGTGAGGATTCTAAAGATGGATCAAATTCAGATGAAAATTCCTCAGATGAACACGTTAGGGCGAGGATTCTATAGATGGCTCAAATTCAGATAAAAATTCCTCAGATAAACACGTTAGGGCGAGGATTCTATAGATGGCTCAAATTCAGATAAAAATTCCTCAGATGAACACGTTAGGGTGGGGATTCTAAAGATGGCTCAAATTCAGATGAAAATTCCTCAGATGAACACATTAGGGTGAGGATTCTAAAGATGGCTCAAATTCTGATGAAAATTCCTCAGATGAACACGTTAGGGTGAGGATTCTAAAGATGGCTCAAATTCAGATGAAAATTCTCAGATGGACACTGGCTCAATTCAGATGAAAATTCCTCAGATGAACACGTTAGGGCGAGGATTCTATAGATGGCTCAAATTCAGATGAAATTCCTCAGATAAACACGTAGGGCGAGGATTCTATAGATGGCTCAAATTCAGATGAAATTCCTCAGATAAACACGTTTGGGTGTGGATTCTAAAGATGGCTCAAATTCAGATGAAAATTCCCCGGATGAACACGTTAGAGTGAGGATTCTAAAGATGGCTCAAATTCAGATGAAAATTCCTCAGATGAACACGTTAGGGTGAGGATTCTAAAGATGGCTCAAATTCAGATGAAAATTCCTCAGATTCCTCATTCTGAACACGTTAGGGTGAGGATTCTAAAGATGGCTCAAATTCAGATGAAAATTCCTCAGATGAACACGTTAGGGTGGGATTCTAAGATGGCTCAAATTCAGATGCAGATGAACATTAGGGTTGGATTCTAAAGATGGCTCAAATTCAGATGAAAATTTTTCAGATGAACACGTTAGGGTAAGGATTCTAAAGATGGCTGGTATATCTTTTAAAAAACCTATAGATATACCAGAGCATGATAATTAAATTATTACAACGTTTGATATGTTTACTTAAGAGCTATTGCTAAATAGTTCAATATGTATAAAGTATAATAATCTTGATTTAACTCTCTAGCAGGACCTGTGGATATATTACAGTATGATGATTTAATTATTACAATGTTTGATATGTTTACTTAAGAGCTACTGCTAAATAGTTCAATATGTATAAAGTATAATAATCCTGATTTAACTCTCTCTACTAGCAGGACCTGTGGATATACCACAGTATGATAATTTAATTATTACAACGTTTGATATGTTTACTTAAGAACTATTGTAAAATAGTTCAATATGTAAAAAGTGTAATAATCTTGATTTAACACTCTCTATCTATCTATCTATCTATCAATCTATCTATCTATCTATCTCATACACACACACACACACACTTTTCTCTTTCTCTCCCCCTTCTCTCTCTCTTTCTTTCTTTCCTTCTTTTCACCCTTTCATTATGTTCGATTGAAACAGATTAGCCTTATCGCTTCCACGCACTCAACCCATATCTCTATCTTTCTCCATAATTTCTTTCTTTCTTTCTTATTATACCTTTTTCTGACTAGCATGTCTTTTTCCTTTCCTTTCTTTACTATAAAAACGGAATGGTCCATTATTTAGCTGAGGTGACGACACTCATATGAAATAAGAATTCGGTGGATAAGCAAGACCTGATAATCAGGATTTACATTTTTGCATTTCATCTTGGACGATTTGGACGGTACCATCTTTAACCAGAGGGTGTTGCAATATGATAACGTTCGCATTTTTAGGAACACCGGTATTACTATGTTTAATGATGATTGATGATGATATGATGATAGATTAACTCATATCCAAAACAATAGCAAAAATGAATCTAAGCGTAATATACGAGGATGAGTCAAAAAGTAATGCCGTTTTATTTATTTCATGTGAAGATTTCTTTTTTTTATAAAACTAAGGTCTACAGTGAGACACTAACGAGGCTCAGAGCAAGGGTGTAAAAAAGTAATGCCATTTTATTTATTTCATGTGAAGATTTCTTTTTTTTTAAAACTAAGGTCTACAGTGAGACACTAACGAGGCTCAGAGCAAGGGTGTAAAAAAGTAATGCCATTTTATTTATTTCATGTGAAGATTTCTTTTTTTATAAAACTAAGGTCTACAGTGAGACACTAACGAGGCTCAGAGCAAGGGTGTAAAAAAGTAATGCCATTTTATTTATTTCATGTGAAGATTTCTTTTTTTTATAAAACTAAGGTCTACAGTGAGACACTAACGAGGCTCAGAGCAAGGGTGTAAAAAAGTAATGCCATTTTCTTCATTTCATGTCAACTTTGTTTTTTTTATATAAAACTGTGTCCTACATTGAGACACTAACGAGACTCAGAGCAAGAGTGAGTAAAAAATAGATACCATTTTCTTTCTTTATTTTATTTGTTTTTTTTTTTAATAATTTTTATAAAACTGAGTCCTACTTTGGGACCCTAACGAGGCATAAGGCAAGGGTTATTAAAAAAAGTAATGCCATTTTCTTTATTTCATGTCAATTTTTTTTTTAAAACTGAGTCCTACATTGAGACACTAACGAGACTCAGAGCATGGTTGAGTCAAAAAGAAATACCATTTTCGTTATTTTATTTATTTATTTTTTGTTTTTTGTTTTTTTTTTTTTCATTTTTATAAATCTGAGCCCTACATTGAGACCCTAAAGAGGCTCAGAGCATGGTTGAGTCAAAAGGAAATGCCATTTTCTTTTTTGAAGTTTAAAAAAAATAAAATAAGGCCTACATTGAGACCCTAACGAGGCTCAGAGCAAGGGTGAGTCAAAAAGTGAGGCTATTTTCTTTATTTCATGTG
Organism: Doryteuthis pealeii; assembly: GCA_023376005.1. Classification (NCBI taxonomy): domain Eukaryota; kingdom Metazoa; phylum Mollusca; class Cephalopoda; order Myopsida; family Loliginidae; genus Doryteuthis; species Doryteuthis pealeii. Next base: position 21,853,327 of record CM042178.1, read on the forward strand.
AAGATTTTTTTATAAAACTAAGGTCTACATTAAGACCCTAACGAGGCTCAGAGCAAGGGTGAGTCAAAAAGTGAGGCTATTTTCTTTATTTCATGTGAACATTTTTTATAAAATTAAGGTCTTCATTAAGACCCTAACGAGGCTCAGAGCAAGTGTGAGTCAAAAAGTGAGGCTATTTTCTTTATTTCATGTGAAGAGTTTTTATAAAACAAAGGTCTACATTAAGACCCTAACGAGGCTCAGAGCAAGGGTGAGTCAAAAAAGTGAGGCTATTTTCTTTATTTCATGTGAAGATTTTTTATAAAACAAAGGTCTACATTAAGACCCCTAACGAGGCTCAGAGCAAGGGTGAGTCAAAAAGTGAGGCTATTTTCTTTATTTCATGTGAAGAGTTTTTTTATAAAACAAAGGTCTACATTAAGACCCTAACGAGGCTCAGAGCAAGGGTGAGTCAAAAAGTGAGGCTATTTTCTTTATTTCATGTGAAGAGTTTTTTTTATAAAACAAAGGTCTACATTAAAACCCGAACGAGGCTCAGAGCAAGGGTGTCAAAAAGTGAGGCTATTTTCTTTATTTCATGTGAAGAGTTTTTTTTATAAAACTAAGGTCTATATTAAGACCCTAACGAGGCTCAAACCAAGGGTGCGTCAAAAAGTAATACCATTTTCATTAATTCATGAGAATTTAAAAAAAAACTAAGGCCTACCGAGGCCCAGAGCGAGAATCCGACGAGTAAGACCCAACTCGCCAACCGACAATGTCCATCTTCTGAATGACAATGCTTGACCACACACAAGCATTAGGACAAGGAAGAAAGTCGCCCCATTCGGGTGGACAACTTTACCACATCCTCCATATTCACCAGAATTAGCGCCTTCAGAATATCATCTCTTCGACCCCATGAAAGAGGGTTTGAGAGGTAAACATTATTCTAGTGACGAGGAAGTGAAATCTGTAGTGAAGTGTCTCAAAGAACAGTCAACAGAATTTTACGGGACAGAGATACATGCTCTCATTCGAAGGTGGAACATTGCTATTGAGAGAAATGGTGACTATGTGGAAGAGTAGGGACATGATCCACAGAGAATCAGCTTCTTCTTTTTTATGTATGTTCCTGTGTTGGTAATTATACCTGTCCCGTAACAAAATGGCATTACTTTTTGACTCTTCCTCGTATAAATAGTCGCATCACAGACAGACTATCAGGTTCCAGTGAATAACTAAATACGGAGCACTACTAATTTGGGGCATACTACGGGGTCGTCTAAAAGGGGCAGCGTTGGGTTTATTGCCCGGTGCATGAGGCGACTCAAAAGAGGAACTTGAGCAATCCATGACTTGCAATACTCCACTTTGGCTCTTTCTTGGGCTAAACGGGCGGTCGGAAAGGCCCCCTCCGATCCGATCACGTCAAGCCCTAGCACCTATATGATTGCCCCAACCCTATTGCACTTATGGTTAAGTCCCAACCATTCTCAGCCACCGTATCTATCAATCACAGTCTTATCATATCTATCTATCTATCAATTTATCATGTTTTTTTTATATCTATCTTTCTATTTATCACAGTTTTTTTCATATCTACCTACCAATCAATTACAGTCTTTCCTTATCTATCTATGTATCTATCACAGTCTCATTCTATCTATCTATCTATCTATCTATCTATCAGTTTATCAGTCTTTTATGTGTATCTATCTATCTATCTATCTATCTATCATGAGAGGAAAGGTTCTGGTGGTGTGGTTATAGGATTGTGAGGGACAGCAGTGATCTCTAAAGATTATGCTATTGCTATCTATCTATCTATCAATATATCAGTATTTTCATATCTATCAATCAACTACGGTCCTTATTCTTTTATTTCGTTTTCTTTTTCTTTTCTTTTTCTTTTTTCTTTCTTTCTTTTTTCTTTCTTTTTTCTTTCTTTTTTCTTTCTTTTCTCTTTCTTTGTTCTTCCTTTTGTTTCTTTTTTCTTTCTTTTGTTTCTTTTTTTCTTTCTTTCTTTCTTTCCTTCTTTCTTTCTTTCTTTCTTTCTTTTCTTTCTTTTTCCTTTTCTTCCTTTTGTTTCTTTTTTCTTTCTTTCTTTCTTTCTTTCTTTTCTTTTTCCTTTCTTTGTTCTTTCTTTTCTTACTTTTTTTCTTTTTTCTCTTTTCTTTCTTTTTTCTTATTTGTTCTTCCTTTTGTTTCTTTTTTTCTTTCTTCCTTTCCTTCTTTCTTTCTTTCTTTCTTTTTTTCTTTCTTTGTTCTTCCTTTTCTTCCTTTTGTTTTTTTGTCTTTCTTTCTTTCTTTCTTTCTTTCTTTTCTTTTTCCTTTCTTTGTTCTTTCTTTTCTTTCTTTTCTTTCTTTCTTCTTTTCTTTTTCTTTCCTTGTCTTCCTTTTTTTTCTTTTTTCTTTCTTTCTTCTTCTTTTCCTTTCTTTTTTCTCTATTTTCTTTCTTTTGTTTCTTTTTTCTTTCTTTCATTCATTCTTTCTTTCTTTCTTTTCTTTTTCCTTTCTTTGTTCTTCCTTTTCTTTCTTTTTTTCTTTCTTTGTTTTTCCTTTTCTTCCTTTGGTTTCTTTGTTTCTTTGTTTCTTTTCATTATTTTCCGTCTTTCTTTCTTTTTTGTTCCATCTTCTCGCTTTCGATTTTCTTTTTGTTTTCTTGCTGCTTCTCTTTCTTTCCCCAGTCTTTGTTGTTCTTTCTTTCTTTCTTTTTTCTTACTTTTTTTGTTTTTCTTTTTCTATCCATCTATCTCTCTATCTAACTCACATCCTTTCATAACTATCTATCAACCACAGTCTCATCATATCTATCTATTTATAACAGTATTTTCATATCTATCTAACTATCAATTACAACCTTTGTATATATATATATATATATATATATATATATATATATATATATATATATATATATTTATCTATCACAGTCTCATCATATCTATATATCTATCAAAGCCTTTTCATAGGTATGTATGTATGTATGTATCTATCTATCTATCAATTAATCAATCACAGTCTCATCATATCTATCTATCTATTTAGCACAGTCTTTTCATATGTATGTATGTATGTATGTATGTATGTATCTATCTATCTATCTATCTATCACAGTCCTTTCATATCTATCTATCAATTAAAGTCTTTTCTTATCTATCTATCTATCTATCTATCTATCTATCTATCTGTCTATCTATCAGTTTTCAATATTTAATCTAAAGCAAACATTCTTATTTTTTAATTGACCTATTTTCTTCGTCTATTTAAAGAAAAAAGGTTTTACGACTTTTCGGCCATGTACCCTCTGGCCTTCTTCAGGTGGTGTTGGATTTATTCAACCGGTCGCAGCTGGTGTTCACTCTCCATTAGAATTCAAACGTGAATACGATTTTTTTTTTCATTATTTAGAATTGTTAGACTAAACACCAGTGTCCGTAATAACGACGAGTCTTTTTTTTTTCACGAACATATTGTTGATTTCAACGGTATGTTAAACCACCCAGGGTTATTTTATGCCTAGAAGTTAATG
>CM042178.1:21861840-21881840 GCA_023376005.1 Doryteuthis pealeii
TTTCCAGCAGCCACCGGCTAGCGGTTTTTGAGGCAGAAAATGAGCCGTTTCCCTTGTTTTGGTTTTGTTTCTTTTTTCTTTTCTTTTTTCTTTTCTTTTTTTTCTTTTTCTTTTTCTTTTTTTTTTTTTTTTTTTTTTACTTATACCGTTTTGCGTTAAGTATGTATTTAGCACAACCTTTTGCACTTTAAGCACGGATATCAATTTGATCGTATAAAGGCGATAGTTTGTTTAGTTATCTATTTTTGTTGCTGTTGTTTCATTTTATTTTATTGTTGCTTTTTTTTTAATTATTTTTTATTAAAAAAAAAGCTTCAACCTACTTAGATGAAAACCCTGGATGCATTAAACGGAAAACGTGAATTTCTCGTAGTTCAACCCCGTTATGGCTCCAATGAATTGCAATCACTCAATATATATATATATATATATATATATATATATATATATATCACCCGACAAAGTAATCGAAGAGTGGCGTCAAAGAAAATTCCCATATCGACATCTCCCGGGAATCGGCAGATCCCAAAACAATTATTTTTGCCCTAAAAACAAAAGCGAAAATCCATTTTTATGGATTTTACCGTGTTCTGTTTCCAGCAGAGAGCGCGCTCTTTTTTTTCTCTTCTTCTTCTTCTTCTTCTTCTTCTTCTTCTTCTTCTTCTTCTTCTTCTTCTTCTCCTTCTCTTCTTCTTCTTCTTCTTGAAGTGCAACTGAGACTAACATGAAAATCTTGACAAAGCGTTTTGCTTCGACTATGTTTCTCCGCATTCTTTGGTTGTTCTACAATTGAACTTTTACCGATTGCCTAGATCATGAATGTCAAACGGGCGGTCCGCGGGTCACAAACGGCCCTCAACAAACACAGATGCGACCCACACGCAAACTGCGCTCTCATATAGTGCTTTTACAGTACCTCGGTTTTTTACAAAAATTCTTCGGCAAAAAAGTTCGTTTATAATTAGTAGGACAATGTGTTGGTAATAAACAGAGTCTGTTATCAACAATCGTCTCTCACCCCCTCCCTTTGAGCACCCCTTTATCACCGTCGCTCCCTGGTCACTCTAACCCGGAGTGGTAGTACCTGTTAGGGTCCCATCTATGGGTTAAATAGAAAAATGTATTTATAAAAATTTGTGTCATAATAAAAATGAAATATATTTCATAAAAATCCATTAAGAATGAATTTATTTCAAATCTTTGTCGGCATTAAAATGACCCACTGAAGTTGATATGCCGTAAAACAAAACAAACCAAAACCAAAACCAAACGTTCCCTTTGAGTTACAAAAGGAGGAGGCTAACCCAGTCAATGAAAGGGAGTGAGTCTTTCCTCTTGCCTTCTCCTGCTTTTAATGAACACATGACCATAATTGAAAGTGACGGTGACACTTGTACGTTTTATTATTTTATTATTTAGTATTTCATTATTTGAACTTGGTCAGTAATAGTCTTTTTTCCCTTTTTTATGTATTCATTGTTTTTTAGTTGATAACAAAGAAATTGATTAGTATTATTTGGATTATTCGGATTATTGTCCACATTTTCATTGTTATCTGTACAATGTTTCGGCCGATGTGCCCTCTGGCTTTCCTCAGGTATTTCTTGTCGGACTCGGGAACCCTTTGGCACCCCTCTTATGGATGAAGTATTGAAAGCACTCCAAGACAAAGAAGAAGGGGACTTTTTTCCTTTCTTTCTTTCTTTCTTTTTCCTTTCGTTCTTTCTTCCCTCCTTTTTTTTTTCATCTTTTCTGTAAATTTCATTCATGTGTTTTCGACTTTTTTCGGTTATTTACCAATAATGAGATATAACCCCAAAGGATGTGTTGCAGCTTTTTTGTTTGTTGTTTTTTTTATTATTGTTTATTTTTTACATTCTACTTGTTCTTGTTCTCCTCCTCCCCCTCCTCTTCTTCTTCTTCTTCTTCTTCTTTTCTTCTTCTTCTTCTTCTTCTTCTTCTTGTCATCGTTTTCTGTGTTTTTTGGTCTCCTCATCTTCGGCTTCTTTTTAGACGTGTTTATCATTCGTCTTCTTCTTCGCCTTCTTTTTTATACATCGTAACGCCTTAAGTAGCACGTCGAACAACATAGATAGATAGATAGATAGATAGATATTAACAGACTGATGAGAGAGAGAGAGAGAGAGAGAGAGAAGAGAGAGAGAGAGAGAGAGGGGGGAGATGAATGAAGACAGATAAAAACATAGATAGTAAAATACCGAGATAGATAGATAGATAGATATTAACAGACTGATGAGAGAGAAGAGAGATTGAGAGATTGAGAGAGAGAGAGAGAGAGAGAGAGAGAGAGAGAGAGAGAGAGAGAGGGGGGGGGATGAATGAAGACAGATAAAAACATAGATAGTAAAAATACCGAGATAGATAGATAGATAGATAGATAGATAGATATTAACAGACTGATGAGAGAGAGATTGAGAGATTGAGAGAGAGAGAGAGAGAGAGAGAGAGAGAGAGAGAGGAGAGAGAGAGAAGAGATGAATGAAGACAGATAAAAACATAGATAGTAAAATGCCGAGATAGATAGATAGATAGATAGATAGATATTAACAGACTGATGAGAGAGAGAGAGATTGAGAGATTGAGAGAGAGATAGAGAGAGAGAGAGAGAGAGAGAGAGAGAGAGAAGAGGAGAGGGGGGGGAGATGAATGAAGACAGATAAAAACATAGATAGTAAAATACCGAGATAGATAGATAGATAGATAAGATAGATATTGACAGACTGATGAGAGAGAGAGAGAGATTGAGAGATTGAGAGAGAGAGAGAGAGAGAGAGATGAATGAAGACAGATAAAAACATAGATAGTAAAAGACCGAGATAGATAGATAGATAGATAGATAGATATTTCCAGACTGATGAGAGAGAGAGAGATTGAGAGATTGAGAGAGAGAGAGGAGAGAGAGAGAGAGAGAGAGAGAGAGAGAGAGAGAGAGAAGAGTGGGGGAGAGAGAGATGAATGAAGACATATAAAAACATAGATAGTAAAAGACCGAGATAGATAGATAGATAGATATTAACAGACTGATGAGAGAGAGAGAGAGAGAGAGAGAGAGAGAGAGAGAGAGAGAGAGATGATTGAAGACAGATAAAAACATAGATAGTAAAAGACCGAGATAGATAGATAGATAGATAAATATTAACAGACTGATGAGAGAGAGAGAGAGAGAGAGAGAGAGAGATTGAGAGAGAGAGAGAGAGAGGGGGGGGAGAGAGAGATGAATGAAGACATATAAAAACATAGATAGTAAAAGACGAGATAGATAGATAGATAGATAGATAGATATTAACAGACTGATGAGAGAGAGAGAGAGAGAGAGAGAGAGAGAGAGAGAGAGAGATTGAGAGAGAGAGAGAGAGAGAGGGGGGGAGATGAATGAAGACAGATAAAAACATAGATAGTAAAAGACCGAGATAGATAGATAGATAGATAAATATTAACAGACTGATGAGAGAGGGAGAGGGAGAGAGGGAGAGATTGAGAGAGAGAGAGAGAGAAGGGGGGAAGGTGAATGAAGACAGATAAAAACATAGACCGAGATAGATAGATAGATAGATAGATAGATAGATAGATAGATATAAACAGTTGGATAGAGAGAAAGTAAAAGAGAGAAAGACATTTTTTTTAAATACATGAAAAGAATTAAAAAAAAAGGTTATATGTAAATGAAAAAAGAAAAATAACTCCTGACATTCTACGCAAAGGACAAAACCGCCAAACCCACCACCAACACCGGCCCAAAAAGTTGAGGACCAAACACCAGTTGCCACAGCAGAAGAAACTGACGACGACGACGACGACGATGATGATGATGATGAAGAAAAAATATATATATATCATATAATGTATAATAAATACCATGTGCGATACCCTGTCCTCATCAGCCACTAACCAAGAGTTATGATACTGGTGCGGTGGCTAAAAGCGAGAAGGCCACCTCTAGCGCCACCAGCAATCTTTAGACCACAATACTGGATAATAATAATAATAATAATAATAATAATAATAATAATAATCAAGGCTTTTCACCCTAGAGACGATAGAGATAGATTATATGACCATGCACAAGGCTCTTCACCCTAGAGACGATAGAGATAGATTATATGTGTCAAGAAAGGAAGGGGGAAGAGGTCTTGCCAACATAGAGGACTGCGTAGAAACCACTATCCGACAATTTGAGGATTACACAAGAAAGAGCAAAGACAAATTACTTATGGCGGCCAACAATAGTAGAAGTGACAGATGGACAAACAGAAAAACAGCAAAGACTAGAAAACAAAAATGGGAAGAAAAACAATTATATGGACACTTCAAACGACAAATCGAAGAGGTTGCACATGGAAAGACTTGGACATGGTTAAGAAAAGGAAACCTCAAAAGAGAAACAGAGTCATTAATAATTGCTGCACAAAATAATGCCATAAGGACAAACTATATCAAAGCGAAAATTGATAAGACCCAACGAAATAGTAAATGTAGACTTTGGTAATAGAGATGAGACTGTAAACCATATACTCTGCGAATGTAGCAAACTAGCACAACGAGAATACAAAACTAGACATGACTGGGTTGGGAAGGTGATCCACTGGGAATTATGCAAAAAATTAAATTTTGACCATACAACAAAATGGTATATGCATAAACCAGAATCTGTTGTTGAGAACGAAACGCATAAAATTCTCTGGGACTTTGAGATAAAAACCGGTTCACCTTATCCCAGCAAGAAGACCAGACCTAGTGTTGATAAACAAAAAAGAAAGAACTTGTCAACTGGTGGATTTTGCAGTGCCAGCAGATCACAATGTGAAGCTAAAAGAAAATGAAAAAATGGACAAATATCTGGACCTTGCCAGAGAACTGAAAATGTTATGGAACATGAAAGTGAAGGTGATACCAATTGTAGTTGGTGCACTTGGAACAGTCCCAAAAGGATTAGAAAAAGGTTTGGAAAGTTTGGATATCAGAGGAATGATTGAAACCATTCAGAACACTGCACTGCTGCAATCTGCCAGAATACTCAGAAGAGTCCTGGAGACCTGAGGAGACTTGCTGTCACTCAGACTCCAGTGAATGACCATCAGCTACTGCTGATGTGAAAACTCAAAAGGAGTAAATAAATAACGTTAATCTAGTTTGTGATTTTATATATATATATATATATATATATATAACGGGCGAAAGTAAACGCGTTGTTAAAAAATCACAAACTGGATTAACGTTATTATTATTATTATTATTATTATTATTATTATTATTATTATTATATATATATATATTTTGTTAAACTGTACTGATAATTCTTGTCGGACAAGTTTTTGCTCAATCCTTTCTAATTTTCTGGCCATCTTTTTGGTGTCAGGGTGGAACTGGTGTAGCAGTCCACCAAAGGTTTCATTACGAGCGCTTTCGGCAAGTCGATTTGCCATCTTCAGGTAGGAAACTGATGTTATGTTCCGTGTCTCGTTTTTAAGGAAAACGAGCAGTAGCGTAGGAATTGGAAGTGGGAGGTATTAACAATTGGTGGAGGGAGGTTGTAGGAATTGGTAGGAACGATGCAGTAGAGATTTTTTTAAATATTTATATAAAGCTGTTTGTCTCCTAAATGTCTTTTTACTGTTTTGTTTAATGACACGAATGTTATACTAAAATATTCCTTAGTTTTAGGATTTTATTCGTGTATATTGAATGAGTATGCTGTTCACACTAGGTCAGATAGAAAAGACACGATGAGGGGCTTTGTCTTGCGTTTTGTTTTATGTGGACTCCGTTCTTTATGATGAATTCTTTATTACTTTAAAGGCATTTGAAAACAGATTTTTCTTTTTTCTTTTTTAAATTTTATAGTCCTGTGATATGAATTCCAAACGAAAACCTTGATGTTGCAAAAAAAAAAAAAATTATGCTGTATTTTCAAATATGAGCACTTCCACCACAAATATTTTGGTCACCAATCCATGTATCTCTTAATGTATCTCTTAGTGTAACAAATTATGAAAAAGAAAGACATATTCCAAGTTCGACATCAGACGAATTTTCTTATTCAAACAGTATGAATATTAACCGTTGACGGCAAACCCTGCAACGGATTTTTAGAAAAGATTTTTTATTTTTGTAATTAATTTTTTAATATCTTTATTTTTCTATTTTTTATTTTTCTTATATATAAAGTAAAAGAATTAAGAATGAATGTAAGGTTTTTAATTTTTTGGATAATGTGAAATTTAAATTTAAATAGCAGCAAAGTCTATTTCTCCCTGTGACAAACAATTGGTTTTGTAATTAAGTAAAAAAATACTGACCCGTCTTTTTCTTCATATTCTGTCTGTAACTTTCCTCCTCTACATCTCGATTACATCGTCGTTATATAGGCTCGTCTCTCAGTTGCTAGAGAGAGAGAGAGAGAGAGAGAGAGAGTGTTAAAAATATTAGTATGTTAAGTTTCATCGATATCCATCCCGTAGTTTCTCAACATCTTGGCTCATAATAAAATTCCAAGAATCAGGTCCATTTTTATTTAGATTAGGTCAAACATCCCCTTTCTTAAATTTTTTTTATTTTTAATTTTCTGGTAGTATTAATTCAAAAACTAATTGCTTTGCAAACACTTTTCCCTAATCCCAATTATCTACCCAGAGCTCAATGGGTGACCTAACAGGTCACTTTTTATCTGGAATATTTATATATAAGTAAAAGTAAAGTCAACGGAGCGGCCTAAAGTCGGTATCAGCCAGTCAGCGAGGGAGTCTAACCCCTTTTCAATAGCGCTAGACCAAGGAGATTGTTTTCAGCATCTGAGGTGGAGCGCCACACCTACCATCAGCTGTGAATCCCTTTATTTTGTAAAATTCGTCTGATGAGGTTAGCTACTTAAGGATTTTTTGGTCGAAATAAGGAGTTTTTGGTCGAAATAAATTATTACGGAGTGACGGTTTGTTAAGTTTTTCTTCCTTTGAAAGTCAAATATTGTTCTGTATTTAATCTAATTTATTGATTATTATACATTGAGCTCTCTTTTGGTATTTATAAAAATCCTTGTATGAATTATGTTTGCACCTACAAGAGCATACAGTATGGTTTTACAGGCAGGTTTTGAAGATCCCAAATAGAATCATCCCTTACAACCAGTCATTTGGATTACCTTACATTTATATATATATATATATATATATATATATATATATATATATATATAGTTGTGTAGACGAACATGGGGGGTATTATTGTATTGGTTTTCAGTTTTAATGGATTTTTAAAATGTCGTTGTTGATTTTGGTAATTTTATTATTCATTATTTGTCTTCCTCCATTTCTTAATTGGCTTTAATGGATCTAAATTCATATTCCCGTTTCCATAGTTACAGTTTTCCTACTTATACTGAGGATATTTAATTATTCTCTACGTGTGTTGTTAATTGATTTTCCCAATCAATAAAATCCGAACATGAGGGATTGTTTTATTACAGGCACTGGTAATTATGAACTTTTGTTTAGTAAATTAGAGTGTCCCAGAAAAAAACAGAGCCCACAAATTTTGTAATAAAACTGTTAATTTTAGGGTTAGGGTTAGGGTTTAGGGTTAGGGTTGGGGTTGGGTTTAGGGTTAGGGTTGGGGTTTAGGGTTTAAGGTTAGTTTATTGGGAAAATAAATAAATAATTTGGGTTCTGTTTTTTTTCTGGGTCACCCTGTACAGAGTGACCCAGAAAAAAAGCAGAACCTTAACCCTAACCTTAATCCCAATCCCCATCCCTAACCCTAACTGTAACCCTAAACTTAACCCTAAACCCCCTAGTTAAAATTAACAGTTTTATTACAAAATGTGGGTTCTGTTTTTTTCTGGGACAACCTAATTTCATAATTACCTCAATGTGTTTGTTTGGCGCTATTATACTTAAAGAAGCAGTAGTAATTCAACGTACAATGTTATTAGAAGAGTGCTCAATATCTGTAAAAGAGCGTTAATAGATGAATAAATAGATAAATATCTTAGTTTATATTTATTTACATTGGAACAATTTTGCTACCATTGGTTTATATATACAAAAACATACAACAATAAAGTACAAACAATACAAGAAATAGAGGAGGGTCAAATGCGGTATAACCATACACAGTAAGATCAATTCGAATATTATTCAACTTATTAATCCACTTTAATCGTGTGCTATTTCAGGCTATGAACCAGTCCATTTGGTGGAGTGCTGAAGGGGTGCTAGCTACTCTACAACAGTGTATTGATACCCTAATTAGTACTACCCCATTTCCTCTGTGCTAATCTATTTCAAATATTTTGAATAATAAATTTATTAGCCAAAATAAATGACAATAAAAGTATCTTTGAACTATTTGTATACGTATATTTTGGTTTTAGAAAATCCTGGCAGTTTATGTATATATTTTTCATACATCTTATTATAATGGAGATTGTGGGTTTGTATGTCTGTAACCGAAACTATATTACTATTCAAGTCATAATTCACTTTGTTATTTACATCACATTCTCCATGATTTTATTTTTATCTAAATCTCAATTATTAATAAAATTGTTTAACATCATTAAGACTGTTGACCATATCGACATACTAATAACATGCAATTGTATTTATATATACAACAAAATAGCGGATTACAGTGTGAATTGGAAGGCTAATTTGCATATTAATCTTAAAAATTTGATTTTAATAAATATATGCTTAGTATTATTGAGTTCTAATTGTTTGGTTTTATATAAATGAATATGAGCAAAAATCTCGGGGATAAATCTTAAAAGCAACCCATTAACAAGAAGAAATATTTGTAATTTTATTCTTTACTTCTTATTTTAACTAAATAGTTAAATTAGGAAAATTTACCAATGAAAGACGGGAGTAACGGAAAATGATGGACGAGTTAGTTTCAAAGTTGTTCTATTTTTCAATCATACCCCCTCTGTTCCAAATATTTTTATCTGAATTCTCATTCAGTTTCATTAGCCTTTCTAATTTAACATGATATTTTATTATATTAAAACTTAAATACTTGCACCCGGAGGGTGCATATATTTGCTAGTATATATAAGTTGTTTTTATTGGCCAAGTATTGTAGTATGAACCGATTATTTTCGGTTGGTACGACTATCTTGTTTTTTTCAATTTTTTTTTTTTGCCAGGTGATGTTTGGTAGTATATTTTTACGATCAAACTATTTGCCGGGTTTTTTCTTACCGCAAGGATTTACCAACATGTTTGGTATATTAGATAGATAGATAAATAGATAGATACTAAATGAAAGTATATATAGCTAAATACATAACTAGCTAGATAACGTGTATACGTGCATATACTATACCCATACACACATAGACGCAAATGTATATATATATATATATATATATATATATATATATATATATATATATATATATATATAGAGAGAGAGAGAGAGAGAGAGAGATAGATAGATAGATTTGAGGTATCCAAAACTTGGTAGTAAGGTATGATTCTATATGTGATATCAAAGACACACTGTATTATTATTGTATGATCGAGTATGTATAAATACAGTGAATCTTTAAATCACTACAGAGAGGTCAATGTATAATAATCTTTTTAGATTATATACAGAGCAATATTTATCTTTGAAAGAAGGAAAACTCAACACCGTTATTCTATAATAAATTTATTTCGACCAAAATTGGGGCCTTTATAAATCTAAGTTGATTTAACAATTTTGGTCGAAATAAATTTATTATGGAATAACGGTGTTGAGTTCTTCCTTTCTTTCAAAGATATATATATATATATATATATATATATATATATATATATATATATATATATATATATAGGCGATTGAGTAATAGTTACTACTATCAAATTAAACTATATAACTAAATGCAAAAAATATTTAAGAATAAACACATTGACGATAATTCACCATTAGCGGACCTGTATATACCACAGTATGATAATTTAATTATTACAACTCTGGATATATATACTTAAGAGATATATATATTCAATATATAAAAGGTATAATACTCTTGATTTTACACACACACACACACACACACACACACACACACACACACACACACTATATATATATATATATATATATATATATATATATATATATATATGTAAACAAATGTAAACAACTTTTAGCTATTTTCAGCCGACAGTATATTTAAAAAAAAAAAAAGCACATATTCTCCCATATATATATATATATATATATATATATATATATATATAGTGTGTGTGTGTGTGTGTGTTTGAGTGCGTGTGTGTGCGCGCGCGCGCGTGTGTGTGTGTAAGAAAGGAAAGGTGAAAGCGAAACAAAAGCTAAGTATGTAAAAAATTTTCTATTAACGGTTTTTATTTATTTCTTCATTTTTGTTTTCAAAAAAAATTTTGACGTCTCCACACGGTCGCAACATATTGCAACATCTTACCGGATGTCAGCCTTGTTCTCAACAAACTTTAAAAAAAAAGAAAAAAAAAAAGAGAAATAAGAAATTACAGTTATTCGCCCATTCATAAAGGAGGAGAAGAAGAAAGAGAGGAAAAAAAGGAGAGGAAAAGGAAATAAGAAGAGAAATTATAACCACACAAAAAAAAAAAAACATAAGCACGTCATTTCTGAAAATACACTCTGATGATAAAGCTTTGCTTTGAAATCGATTAGACATATAAAACATCTTTTTGTCTTTATTTTTTACGCATTGTATTGCCTTCGAATTTTATTATTTTATATAATATATATATATATATATATATATATATATATTATATATATATATATGTGTATAGATAAAAGGATAAGAAAACGCCACAAAATGCTGTTAAAGTGAAAACATTTTATAACATAGCTGATATTAAACAATATTTCGATTTTATGAAAATCATCATCAGAGCTTGTTTATACTCCGTGTTGTTAATAAACAAGCTCTGAAGATGATTTTCATAAAATCGAAATATTGTTCAATATCAGCTATGAATATGTTATAAAATGTTTTCACTTTAACAGCATTTTGTGGTGTTTTTTATCCTTTTATCTATACTCATACCGTCGGATTCATTTCCTTTCTTTTAACTTGACTTACTACTTTTTACAAAACAGTTACAATAGTTTCTATTATTTGGATTATTCGAACTATTGTCCCCATCTTTATTGTTATCTTTACAACGTTTCGGTCGATGTACCCTTCGGCCTTCTTCAGGTATTTCTTGTCAGCGTCGGGAGCCTTCATGGAACTTTGAAACCAACCGTTTACACGACAAGCAGGTTCTCCAGTTCGAAAAAAAGAAGGCTCCCGAATTCAAAAAGAAGATTCCAGAGGTTGAAAAGAAGGTTTCCGAGTTTGAAAAGAAGGTTTCCGAGTTTGAAAAGAAGGTTACCGAGTTCGAAAAGAAGATTACCGAGTTCGAAAAGAACGTTTCAGAGTTTCAGTTTCAGAGTTTTTTTAAAAAAGGTCCCCAAGTTCAAAAAGAAGGTTACCGAGTTCGAAAAGAAGGTTCCAGAGTTTTTTAAAGAAGGTTCCCAAGTTCGAAAAGAAGGTTCCCGAAGTCAAAAAGAAGGTTACCGAGTTCGAGAAGAAGATTCCAGTCCGGAAAGAACGTTTCAGAGTTCTAAAAGAAGATTCCAGAGTTCGGAAAGAAGGTTCCAGGGTTTGAAAAAAAGGTTCCAGAGTTCGAAAAGAAGGTTACCGAGTTCGAAAAGAAGATTACCGAGTTCGAAAAGAAAGTTCCAGAGTTTTTAAAGAAGTTACCGAGTTCGAAAAGAAGGTTCCCGGGTTCGAAAAGAATGTTACCGAGTTCGAAAAGAAGGTTACAGAGTTCGAAATGAACGTTCATGAGTTCAAAAAGAAGGTTACCGTGTTCGAAAAGAAGGTTACCGAGTTCGAAAAAGATGTAACCGAATTAAAAATGAAGGTTATCGAGTTCGAAAAGAAGGTTCCAGTTAGAAAACAAGGTTACCGAGTTCGAAAATAACGTTCCAGAGTTCGAAACGCAGGTTACCAAGTTCGAAAAGAAGATTCCAGAGTTCAAAAAGAAGGTTCCAGAGTTTTTAAAGAAGGTTCCCGAGTTCGAAAAGAAGGTTACCGAGTTCAAAAAGAAGGTTACCGAGTTCTAAAAGAACGTTCCAGAGTTTGAAGATAAGGTTCCAGAGTTCGAAAAGAAGGTTACCGAGTTCGAAAAGAAGGTTCCAGAGTTCGAAAAGAATGTTTCAGAGTTTTTTTAAAGAGGGTTACCGAGTTCGAAAAGAAGGTTCCCGAGTTACAGTTTTGTTCCAAATGGCCATAAGTCGACACCTTCTTAGTGGTTATTCATTTGTCAGTATGTCAGTGAACACTTCTTGTTCCTGGGACGTTGGTAAGTACTTTGTTTTTTTACCACGCCATTGTACATAAATCTATGAGTGAAATTTTATAGGAAACAAACTTATTTTGACCAGTAAAAATAACAAAAAAACGCCCTCTGGGTGGTGTAAAAATACATTTAAAAAAAAACTATTGCCTGACGTAGGTGAGAAAAATTAAATAGATAAAATAAAGCATTTAATATTTTAAAATATATTACTGAAAAAGCTTCGTATTCCCTCGACTCAACTGAAATGTTTGTTTTGTTTAACGACAGACAACATAATTCATTGCATTTTATTTCATCATTTTTTATACAATACAAGGCTATTTTTCTTATTCAAAATAATGTAATATATATTATGTTAGTTAATAATATTATGTAATATATTATGTTAGTTAATAATATTATGTAATATATATTATGTTAGTTAATAATAGTATGTAATATATATTATGTTAGTTAATAATAGTATGTAATATATTATGTTAATAATATTATGTAATATATATTATGATAATTGATAATATTATGTAATATATATTATGATAATTAATAATATTATGCCATATATTATGTTAGTTAATAATATTATGTAATATATATTATCTTAGTTAATAATATTGTGTAATATATATTATGTTAGTTAATAATATTATGTAATATATATTATGATAGTTGATAATATTATGTAATATATATTATGATAATTAATAATTTTATGTAATATATTATGTTAGTTAACAATATTATGTAATATATATTATGTTAGTTAATAATATTATGTACTATATATTATGTTAGTTAATAATAGTATGTAATATATTATGTTAGTTAATGATATTATGTAATATATATTATGTTAGTTAATAATATTATGTAATATATATTATATTAGTTAATAATATTTATATATTTTTCACATGTGTATTAAAGTAATGTAACAATAATGTGGGTGGTTTAATAACATTTCAGTTAAAATTAGGTTGGCTTAATGACATTTTAAAAATAATTGAATTAATGAAATTTCAGTCAATTTCAATGGGTAAAATTCTTTGATATTACGATGGTTGGTTTGTTTGTTGATTTTAACGGCATATCAAGCCGTATAGGGTTATGTCATGCCTAACATCATCCTTGTCGCCACAAAAATCAGTTATATCCCGAGATGTAGGATATACAGAATTGATAATAAAAACTGGGAATATGTTAACAATAACAATATGTGTTTTATTTATTCTGACAAGGAATACGGTGGGGTGGTTTGGGATTCAGTTCGGCTTGATGTAGGATACGCGTGTGTCACGTACCGGGCTCGGTTCTTGTCTGTCTGTCTGTCAGTATTTTGTCCTCCTCCTTTTTTGGAGAGTTTCCAGTTCGAATCGTTAGGGGGAGATAACTCTCACTAACAGGTTTTAACAATGTGTTAGCGCCACTGGGGATCTTGTTGTATGGTATTGATTAGGTTCATGTCTATATTCTATGGTATAATTCTGTTTCCCTCAAAAAGGAGAGAATGTTGATATTTTCAAATAGATCTTTCATGTTGTTTGCTTTAAAATAACGGTTTCTGAGGTGAGCAAAAAAAAAAAAACCCTGCATTCCATGAATAAGTGTTTAAGAGTCAAAGGTGAAATTACGAGGAAACTGAGTTAAGCGAAGAACGAATTAAATGACTAAGTAAAGTAACTCGTCCACATACTGAAACTTAATTCTTTTCTTTTCCATAGGCTGAGTTATTGAAATTGGTAGAATACTCTCTTGAAATTAATTGGAATCTCTCTCTCTCTCTCTCTCTCTCTCTCTCTATATATATATATATATATATATATATATATATATATATATATATATATATATATATATATGTATATATCGCATTTATTTCTCTATATACAGGATGGGCCAAAAGTAGGGTTACAGTTAACACTTAACCTTAATGAAGTAACTGTAACCCTACTTTTGGTCCACCCTGTATATGTACATTAGGATATATATATATATATTCATATATGTTATGTAGTATCTCTTCCTTCCCCCCTCTCTCTCTCTCTCTCTCTCTCTCTCTCTCTCTCTCTCTCTCTCTCTCTCTCTCTCTCTGCATTTGCTTCTTAAGAGTAGTTAACGTAATTTTATTACGTCGTTCTAGAATATGACATAAAAATAAATATCTGACTCTTTAGATACAATCATCTATACGTATATAAAGGGCAGTTGTGTGTATGTGTATGTCCGGAGGAAACTTACACATTAAACATACACATTAAATATCACCAGTTCAAAAATAATGAAGGTTTGATTTATATTAGTGAAGATACTTTAAAAAAATATAACTTAAATGATAATAGCATAGACTCTTTTTTGCATTTAATATTTTAAATAGTAGAAATTAATTTTTATTTCCAGAGTGGCTGGATCAACGCAACGTCTTTTGTTTTTACATAGGGATTTTAATGGGGGTATCCAACTCGCAATTCAATAATAATGGATTTGTGAGAGTAATTTTTTTTACTTCGCCCACTACCCAGGCGACGCCGGATAGCCACTTCTAGTACACATATAAATGGCAGTTATGCGTATCTGTATGTCCGGAGGAAACTTCGAAAGTAAAACAATTAACGACAAAGTAAATATATATACACATTAAATATCACCAGGGCTTGGTTTTGGAGCAAAAATAATAGAGATTTGATTTATATTCGTGAAGATAATTAAAAAATAGAATTTAAATGATAACAGCATGGATTTTTTTTTAAATTTAATATTTCAGATAGTAGACATTAACATTTCTTTTCAGAGTAGCTCGATCAATGCAAGGTCTATTTTTTATAGGGATTTAAATGGGGCATCTCACGATGATTCAATTCACGATTCAGTAATAATGGATCTGCGGGACTAACTTTAAAAAATCCCCCCTCTACCCAGGCGACGCCGGGTGGCTGCTGTTAGTACATATATAAATTGGTTTGGTTTGGTTTGGTTTATTTTGTTTTACGGCATATCAACCTCAGTGGGTCATTTAATGCCGATGAAGTTTTGAAATAAATCAATTCTTAATGGATAATACAATTTTTTTATAAATACATTTTTCTATTTAACCCATAGATGGGACCCTAACAAGTACTACCACTCCGGGTCAGAGTGGACCAGGGAGCAATGGTGATGAATGGGGTGCTCCACATTCTCCAAACCTCAAAAACTGGAACCTCACCATCAGATAGAGTTTAACGTCATTCCCAGGACATGTAGACCCGCAGCCACCGCCTTCGAGCACTCATATGATAAAAAGGGGTTGGGGCTTGCCATAAGGGCAATAGGGTTGGGAAAATCATATAGGTGCAAGGGCTTGACGTGACCAGCCGATTGATCGGAGGGGGCCTCTCCAACCGCCCGTCTAGCCCAAGTACATATATAAAAGGCAGTTGGTATGTATGTATGTATGTATGTGTACGTATAGTGGTGAAGTTCGGATTCTGGAGCTGTAAGGAGTGTGGAGTAAGTCTTCATCACCATTACTCCCAGTTCCACCCTGAACCGGAGTGGTATGAAGTTAAATTGCATCTAGTGGCGAAGTTCGGATTCTGGAATCTGTGGGAGTGTGGAGTAACCCTTCACCACCATTACTCCCAGGTCCACCCTGTTAAGGTCCAATCTAAGGGTTAAATAGATAAGAAGATCAGTTTTTAAAATGAATGTGTTAAAAAAAGAATTGAATTTCGAAAAACAGAATACCCATCAAGAATGAAGAAAACAAAACACGTTTGGCATAAAATAACCCAACAAGCATTGACATTCCACAAAATCCAACCAACCAACCAACCAACACCCACCTCCATTATTATTATGAGAGGTAGACAGTTCTCCTCCCCCCTCCGTGCACATTGAACATGGAAGATTGACTGCTGAAAACGACCGCGGTTAATTGAAACCGAGCCTGTCAGTTCCACGGATGTATATACCCTCTATCTATACATCAACATATCAAAATCCAACCAACCAGCCAACCGACACATACACTCAGTTATTGACAGCACTCCTGTTATTTTATCTATTAGCAGGACCTATGGATATATCACAGTATAATAATTTAATTATTACAATGTTTGATATGTTTAATTAAGAGCTATTGCAAAATAGTTCAATATGTAAAACGTATCATAATCTTGATTTTACCCCCCCTCTCTCTCTCTCTCTCTCTCTCTCTCTCTCTCTCTCACACACACACACACACACACACTTTTTTCTTTCTTTCTTTTCATTTTTTCATTATGTTCGATTGAAATAGATTAGCATTATCGCTTCCGCGTGCCTACTCTTTTCTATCTTTCCCCCACTTTATTTCTTTCTTATAATATTTCCTGTGTAGCATGTCCTTTGCTTCCTTTTCTTTTTCTTTTTTATAATAAAAACGGAATAGTCGATTATTTAGCTGAGATGACGACACTCATAAGAAATAAGAATTCGGCAGATAAGCCACACCAGATAATCAGGATTTACATTTTTGCATTTCAGCCAACCAACCAACCAGCCAACACACATCCTCAGTTACTGACAGATCTCCCCCTCCCTGCACACACTTTCCTACTTTCTTTCTTTCTTTCTTTCCGTCTTCCCTTCTATTCCATAATTTCTTTCTTTCTCTTTTTCTTTTTCGTCATTTCTTTCTTTCTTTCTTTCTTTCTTTCTTTCTTTCTCATTGATTCTTTCTTTCTTTCTTTCTTCCCTTCTTTTCCATAATTTCTTCTTTCTTTCTCTTTTTATTTTCCGTCATCTCTTTCTTTCTTTCTTCTTTCTTTCTCTCATTGATTCTTTCTTTCTTTCTTTCTTTCTTCTTTCTTTCTTCTTTTATTTTCGTCATCTTTCTTTCTTTCTTTCTTTCTTTCTCTCATGATTCTTTCTTTCTTTCTTTCTTTTCTTTCTTTCTTTCTTTCTTTCTTTTTCTTTCTTCTTTCTTTCTCTTTTTATTTCCGTCATCTTTTTCTTTCTTTCTTTCTCTCATTGATTCTTCTTTCTTTCTTTCTTTCTTTTTTCCTATAATTTCTTTCTTTCTTTCTCTTTTATTTTCCGTCATCTCTTTTCTTTCTTTCTTTCTTTCTCTCATTGATTATTTCTTTCTTTCTTCTTTCTTTCTTTCTTTCTTTCTTTCTTTCTTTCTTTTCTTTTCCATAATTTCTTTCTTTCTCTTTTTTTCCGTCATCTCTTTCTTTCTTCTTTCTTTCTTTCTTTCTTTCTCTCGTTGATTCTTTCTTTCTTTCTTTCTTTCTTTCTTTCTTTCTTTCTTTCACTTTGGTAAGTTTGATAAAACTATTGAACATGGAAGATTGGCTGGTGAGAGCAACCGCAGTTAATTGAAACCGAGCCTGTCAGTTCCACGGATGGAGAGGTCTTGCCATATCTATATATATTAAAAAAAACAGTTATCAACTGATTGATGAAAGGGTGACCGTTATATGTGATCATTTAATAAGATGTTTGTACTCTTCTTTTTCTCCATTTTATTTCGTTTGATAATAGTCTCCATGATCACGGAGATCATCTGACTGCCATATTGGCTTATCATAGGATGTCTAAGGCAAATAGAACTATTCTAGGTACTGGCAAAATGAGACTAAAATGCGTTTTTGACAAAATGACTTTAGCCCCCCCCCACACACAGAAAATAATTTACCAAAAATCAGGGAATTATCGGATTTTAATGAAATTTTCAGTGTTTATTTATCAATGAATGATCTTTATAATTAATTATTTATTTTATTTTAAAACTTTCTCATTTTTTTTCAGGTCACCTAATATTGACCCCCCCCCCTTTATGTTGGGGGGCGTAACATTTTTTCGAGTTGGTCTTATACTGTACTAATTACGGTATAAATAATGAGATAAAAGACCGAACTTATGAATAGAAACAAAAAATATTTACGGTGGCTTTTCTATGAGAAAATAAGTACCGAAAATTGAAAAATAAAATGTAAAAAAATAATAAATAATTAATTTTTTAGAGATTTCTTTTTTACTCATTTCGATAATTATTTAATTGGCTATTATCTTACAAAAGAAAAAAAATATACATCGATATTTTTTCTGCTTAAATAGATTTTTTTTTCAAAACTTATTACTTTCGTCTAAAAAAAATAAGGTTTGCATTAATAGATATTTATTTCTAGAATCTAAAATATAACATTTTAAACTAAACATAAGGCTTTTCACATTTTAAATGAATTTTATATATTAATTTTTCATAGCAAAAATACTGAATTAAAGTTTTGAAATAAAATAACTGATGCATTATAAAATTCATTAATTGAATCAATATTGAAAATTTCATTAAAATCGAATAATTACCTGATTTTTGGTATTTTTTTTTTTTTTTTGCAATCGCGAATGTTACATTAAAATTGTAAACAGGTGCGTAAAACCATTGAAAAATTGACAGAATGGCGGATCACATGGAAATAGACCAATACAAATCGTTTTAAATCTATAAAAATAAACTTCATATGTAATGATATTTTTCTTTTTTTAATGATGGTTATAATAACTACTTATCGATTTTAGACAAAAGTTTGACCTTAAATAGTAGATTTAATTATTCTTAATTCGCTTTTAAAACTCATAGCAGACGATTTTATTGCCAGTAGCTATTATTATAATGGAGCTTGTGTGTCTTTTTGTCTGTAACCGAAACTATATTACTACTAAAGTCACAATTCTCTCAGTTATTTAGGACACATTCTCCGGGATTTTATTTTTGTTTAAACCTCATTTATCAATAAAATTGTTTTACATTATTAATACTGTTGACCATATCTACATACTGATAACATGCAATTGTATTCATATATCCAACAAAATAGCGGTTTACAGTGTGAACGGGAACGCTAATTTGCATATTGAACTTAAAAAGTTGATTTTAATAAATATGCGCTTGGTATTATTGATTTTAATTGTTTGGTTTTATTTCAATAAATATGAGCAAAAATCTCAGAGATAAAATGACTGTTACTCTGGAACTTGTATTAAAGTTGAATTTAAGATATAACGGATTGAAAGAATTCCATAGAGGAATTTGAATGACTTATCGCATTTTCCTATATATAAGCATATATCTTATTATAATGGAGATTGTGTGTTTGTCTGTCTGTAACCGAAACTATATTACTACTCAATTCACAGTTCCCTTAGTTATTTACATCACATTCTCCATGATTTTATTTTTATTTAAACCTCAATGAATAATAAAATTGTTTTACATTATTAAGACTGTTGACCATATCTACATACTAATAATACGCAATTGTATTTATATATACAACAAAATAGAGGTTTACAGTGTGAATGGGAAGGCTAATTTGCATATTGATCTTAAAAAATTGATTTTAATAAATATATGCTAAGTATTATTGATTTCTAATTGTTTGGTTTTATCTTATTGAATATGAGCAAAAATCTCTGGGATAAATCTTAAAAGAAATTCATTAAGAAGAAGAAATAACTGTAATATTATCCTTTACTTCCTATTTTAAGTAAAGAGTTAAATTAGGAAAATTTACCAATGAAAGACGGGAGTAATGGAAAATGATGGAAGAGTTAGTTTCAAAGCTGTTCTATTTTTCGATAATACCCCCTCTGTTCCAAATCTTTTTG
>CM042178.1:21886840-21904340 GCA_023376005.1 Doryteuthis pealeii
GAAATTTTCAGTCGTTGATGTATATCTACTGCCATAAGATATCAATGTATCAATTATTCTATAGAAATTTTTAAACACTTTTTCGGTCAGTCTAACTTTGAACACGCATCTTTGAGAAATCTGTTTCAACTTAAAGATAATGCAATAAAACACGCATCTTGACTGCAACTTGACACGTGTCCAAACTCGCAAATCATAAAACCCGCCTATGAGATTCGACAAAAAGTTGCTAATCACATTTTGGAGCATCAAGTGATTATCTCAACAGACACCTGCTCCGCTTTCCAGACAATTCCTTTCGGCCTCGTCTATCAAGGAACAAAACAAAGCACCTATTCGAAAGAATTTCATACACCGATCAAACGACACAAAGCATCTTAGTCTTCTTGTCAGTGTGTCCATTTTTGTTATGATACTTTTTATGCGCGATCGCGCATCTTTGATATGCGTTCTCTTTCTTAAAAGTTTATAGTTCATACGTGTAAAGGTCGTTTTTTCTCAATCGGTAGAAACCTCCGTCACATTTGCAAGGTTCCGGTTTCGATACCCCCACGAGTAGCTCAATTGGCTAACTCTGACTGAGTTTAAAATGCGGGAGCTGACGTAGAATGTGGGGCTTTATTAGTTAACAATATCCCTGGTTTTAGCGCTACCGAAAAGGGAATAACATTCTTTCTTCGAATAAGATATGATTAAATAGGACAGCATGACCATCGTGATAAAGATGTTATGGTTAAGGGACAGTATAAGCGGTGACAGTTATCTCTAGAGTATCAGCGTTCAATACGCTGTCAGAGGAACAGCAGGATGCAATAGAATAATAAACTAGACCATCTTAACGCCTCTATCCCAGCTATGGTTTAATCGAATGAGATCATGATAACAACCCCCGGTGGACTGATAAGGATAAAGAGTCTCAATACGCAAGTTCGCGTGACTTCCCATTACGACAAAGAGGTTCCGATTAGAACAAGAAGGTTCCAATTTTACGACAAGAGGTTCCCCGATTTCGAAAGAAAGGTCTTCACGTCCGAAGATAGTTTCCGAGTCCGACAAGAAATACCTAAAGAAAGCCGGATGGCTCATCGACCGAAAACTTTGTACAAGATAACAATGAGATGTGCGGACAATAGTCCGAATAAAATGACAAATACATACTTAATCTCAGTAACACGCCTCATGCTAAATTCAGAGAAATACTCGACTATAAAGTCTCAATATACTATATACATAATCATCACTTACTAAACTATTAATCAAAGCCGCACACTCTACACCCCTCTATTTAAACAAATAGTGACCAGCAGTACTTGGGTACTTACTACTCACAAAAATCCTCCCAACGTGGAGATCTAGAACGGGGCTCTTAAACGACTCATACAGAGCTCTGAAATTAAACCCTACTTATATCTAACTCAAGGAATTATGTTTGACAGATATACGATAGCCAGACAAACCTACCGTCTGAACCACGTTACAGCACGCTCAGAAGGAAAAGACTAGGGAGTAACACCCCGAAAACAACTCGGTTGAGTAGAATTCCTAAAGATACAGGTGTGATACTCCGAATCCAGTAGCTACCCATGCAACGTCCTGCGATACTACCGCAATTGCATAACTGCAGTTGGTTCCCTTACCTTTCCTCTTGGATCTACAGCGAGGCAGTACTGGAAAGGGGGATTTTGCTATGCTTGGGTCAAATACGCAGAGACTCATCGACCTCCATATGAAAAACTTCCCTACCACCACAGACTCCGAGTTTAAAAAAATATGGACACTACTCCATTGTCTCTCGTAGACGGAAGGATATGCCACGCAAGTAGCGACATAAAATATAATATTAAAATTTTAGTAAAGAGCTACTTCTAAGCAATTAATTTTTTTAATAAAGGAGCCATCTAAAACCTGTAAATAATTTGTCAATGCAAATTATTCATACGTAAAATCAATTTCCATATGCATTTTATAGGTGGAATCATTTCCAGAATGCATTTTATAGTAAACTCAGTAATTGTCCAAAGTACAATTTTTTATTGTAAAAAATCCATTTTTCAATGCACATTTTTAAGTACACCATCATTTAACATCGGCATCTTTACTTGTAAAATCATTTCCAATGCATTTTTTTATCAGTAAAAAACTCATTCCCAATGCATTTTATAGTAAATCATTTTCCCAATGCATATTTTCAATAATACAGATTAATCAATTTTTCGCAATGCAATTTTTTTATAGTAAAAATCACTTCCCACTGCATCTTTTATAGGTAAAATAAAATTGTACCTAATGCATTTTATAGTCAGAAAGAATCATCTTCATGAGCATTTTTAATAAAAAATCATATCCAATGCATTTTTTATAGTCCAGATGCATATTTTATAGTAAAAATGCATGCTTTATATAAATAATATTATTTATTACGCTCAGTAAAAATGCATTTTTTTAGTAAAAAAATGACATCTTTATATATTATATATTATTATTCCTCTTTTATTTCTTAATATATGACCATTTAAAAACCTGTTGATTAGACCAAGTTCGACCATTCTTCCAAACTGTAGTTGTAGCAGTGTGTGTATGGCTTCACCACTTCGACCCTAACGAGGCCCTGGAAAAAAGCAGATGCGACTGTACAAGAATACTGTGTGCCAATCTTGAACAAGTTGTGAAACAACACCCCCATAAGAGAGCACTGTGACGGTCACCTTCCCACTATCTCACAAAACCATCCAGTGAGACGAACAAGACATGGAGAGAGAAGCAAGACGAACTCAAAAGCCGACGTTCCTCCTGTGGAACCAACACATGGACATGCTAATGTGGCCGCCACTGCTAAGGCAGGATGAGAAATTAATGAAGTGAAATATTTAAAAAAAAAACTTGTTCATTTTCCTAGTTAGGGGGATTTGCTGTTCCAGTAGATCACAGTCTAATAAAAAAGCAGTCCATGTGGCTTTATTGTGATCATCTATAAACTTTTCTATTCTCATCTAAAACGTAATTCTTGCCTAAAACTTTCTGTGCAATTTACACATTCACTGTGGCAGAGAAAAGTTTAAGGATGAATCACAATAAAGCCCTATTATGTTACACGCAATCACTATCGTAAAGTAAAAATAAATTATATCTTCAGGAGACATCATTTAGGCATAACCGAAAGAGGAATACGAAAACTTGTCAGTGCCGACATAGATAAAGCAGCAGCTGAATACTGACCAAACTAAAAGACAAAATGCACTGTCCCCTGGGAGACAAAAGGCAGTTAGCGAAAAGAGAAATACACAAAAAAAAGCACCCTAGCGCAATTAAATAAACCTAACCCAATATACAAAATCCTCAAGAAAATCTTCCTAGAAACTAAATAAAACTACCAAGAAAAAGAACAAATAGTTAATACATCTGAGGGCAAATAAAGAAAATCTGAAAGAGAGCCAGACAGACGCGACTAGCATGGTAAAACTGTAAAGAAATTAGTGTAAGAAAATCACTTTTAAAAACTGCCACAGCCTTCTTCATGAAGTAGACTTCTGAAGTAGAAGCATGCCAAAAACTGCCAGGAATCCCCAAAATCATAGAAGATAAATACAAATGTTTCAAGAAACATTGTATATGTAGTAAAATCATTCGAACAGATCTATTTGACCAGTATATATTTGTTTTTTGTTTTACGGCATATCAACCCTACTGGCAATTAACGCTATCCAAGTCAATTTTGATAAAAGTTCCTGGTTGCAAGTTCTTAATATCTGAAAATGTTTGTTTTGTTTTCTTTATGCATATCAACCTCGGTGTCAGTTAATGCCGGAAAAAGTTTGAAACGATTCTGGTGATAGTTTGAAGAAAATTCTAAAATTTCAATTTTCTATTTCTATCTATAGATGCTACTCTAACGGGTAATTATCACTCCGGGTCAGGGTGACCTGAGTAATGGGGTGTAAAGAGGTGCCCTACATTCCCCAGAACTCCATAATGGAACTGTACCAACAGAAAGAGTTTATGTCATTTCACAGGACATGAAACCCCTCAGCACCGCCTTCTAGTACCCAATGAATAAGAGTGTTCGCTGCCATAGAGCAATAGGGGTTGTGACAGTCATGAATCGGAGGGGCCTCTCCGATCACACGTCTAGCTTAAGTGAGGGCCAAATCAGAGTGTTTGAAGTGCATGGACTTGCTCAGCCACAAGGATTCCGCCGTAATTTGAACTTTCTCATAGAAGCTAATACCCTTGGAAATATGAATAAAATGTATGCAACCAGTCGGAGAAAAGAAAACTCTGAAATGAAACCTGTTAACTTTGCGTTCTAATGGACATTGTCGCACCTGCTCGTGTGGAGGTTGGAAAATACACATGTGTAAGCGCGAGTGTCGTGTATGAGTGTGCGTCTGAGAATGGTGTATGCGCTTGTGTGTACTTGGGATGGGTATGTGTGTATGCCATACGTGTGTGAGAAGAGAGAGAGCGCATGTGAGTATGGGAATATCATACGGCGTTGAGTTGCTTGTTTGTATGTGTGCGATATATGGGGCGATAGAATGTGGGTATTGGTTGAATATGACTATATGCCTATTGATGATATCATGGTGTGTGTTGTGTGTGTGTGTGTTGTGGTTAAGAGAGAGAGAGGAGAAGGGGGATTGTTGCCTGGTGTATGCGTATGAGAAAACAGAGTGCTGTGAAGAGAGAGAGAAAAAAAAGAGAGAGAATTGCGTTCTCTGTGCGTGTATGTGTCGTGCATGAAGAGAGAGAGAGAGAGAGGAGAGCAGAATTGCGTGCCTCCGTGGGTATGTTATGTGTGTATAAAAGAGAGAGAGAAGATTGCGTGTACTCAATGCGTGATATGTGTGCGTTGTATGAGAGAGAGAGAGAGAGAGAGAGAGAGAGGAGAGATTGCGTGCCTCCGTTTGTGTATGTGTGTAAGAGAGAGAGAGAGAGAGAGAGAAGTAGAGAGAGAGAGAGAGAGAGACGAGAGAGAGAGAGAGATTGAACTGTCCTATGCCTGTATGTGTGCGTGTATGAGAAAGAGAGAAAGAGAGAGAGAGAAGAGAGAGAGGAAAGAGAGAAAGAGAGATGTTGCCTGCCTGTGTGTGGTCACTGACCATGTTGTAAGTGGATGTTGTAGCTCGGGAGTGCCTTAGGTGTGCGCATATGTATATGGACTTGAATGTGAGTATCTGCCTCCGCGTGTATCGCGTCCTAATGTATGTGTGGTGAGTGCAAGAGTCTAGTTAATTGTGCCTAATGCTTATGCATAGTATGCGCCTCGCCTCATGTAGATGTAAGCATTGGTTTCAACGTGATTAATGTGCTACCAACATATGAGTGCGTGTTGCGTGCAAATATGTGGATAGAGCTGAATTGATAATATGCAAGTGTGTTGTGTGTGAGCGTGTGTGTGAGTGTGTGTGTGAGAGTAGTGTGTGTATGTGTGCGGGCTTGCACATGTGTGCGTGTGTGTGCTGCGTGTGTGTGTGGTGTGTGTGTGTGTGTGTGTGTGTGTGTGTTACGTATCCACTTGTGCATTAACGTCTGCAGTTGACTGCCACAGTGTTAGTGCACACATGCCGAGTGTTGACGTAGCAGTCATCATGAATATTCATAACCCTAATAATAATTATGCAACCCCTCCAAAAAAAAAACCGTAATTAATAAAATAATAATAAATAATAATAATAAGAAGAAGAAGAAGAAGAAGAAGAAGAAGAAATTAAAATAAAAAAAGAGCGAAATTAAGCGAGCGGTATCGGGTGCGGAAAGGCAAATACCGGATGCTAATTTTCAGACGCATTTCCGTTACCAGGTCATGTTAGCGACCCTTACCGAAGCAGGACGTTGCACTCAACTTGCAATTCCGTCGATTCAAAGTTTCCCACATTTCGCTATCAAAAAAACGAAAAAAAGAAGTCGCTAAATTAAAGAAAAAAAAAAAAAAGAAAAGCAAAAGAAAGAAAAAGCCCACAAAAATACAAAGAAAAAAAAATTAATTCGTTAAAACGACTTCTAGAAAAATGGCGTAAAATCTTCACTCGGATATAAAACTCAGGACCCTATTCAGATACAAAGTTGGGATTGTAATTATAAACACTAATTGCGTTGTTGGTGTGGCTGGTTGGTTGGTTGGTTTCAGGAATTAATCTTCAACGTACCATGCTGGGCCTTTCTCTGGGATAGGGAGAGTTACATTTTTTTTAGGCTTCAGCAAGTAACTGCATGTGTGTATGAATATTGTTGGCTACGCCCATGGATATATTTTAAGGCCAACACACTGTATCCTTCACTGCCTTTCCAGAAGAGTTAGAAATTACAGACATTACGCAAAAAAAAAAAAAAAAAAAAAAAAAAAATGAAAAGAAAAGTAGAAAAAGAAAAAAAGTGCCCGCAAATACAGAGGTTCTGCGTCCAATTGGTTGAAACTTGAAGATACTACGGCAACTTCAAAAGTTTTCGAGAATTGTGGCACGCGCTCGTTTGAGGCGCTCATATCACGTGACCTGGGCGTCGACGTGGTGTAATGGTTAGCGAGCTAGATTAGTGGACCATCGATTTTGAGTCCGATTTTCACTGACATCTGGGTCTACCCCCATACTTCTTGTGTCCACATCTAAGCTAAGCTTAGTAAATAACTATATGACTATACTGAGGGCACTTCATGTGGTTGTAATGGTTGTAAGATGCTTAGCAGACCATTGTTAGTGAGTTTGATCCTCACTGGGTGCCCCATACTTCTGGCCTTGTGCCACCTCTAAGCTAAGCTTAGTAAATAACTATATGAGAGACAGATGGGTACTTCACGGGTGTAATGGTTAGCAAGCTAGCTCAGCAGACCATCGATTGTGAGTCCGACTCTTCACTGGGTGCCCCATACATACATCTGGCCCTGTGCCACATCTAAGCTGAGCTTGGTAAATAACTATACCATGTGACCGTATGGAGGCGCGAGGTGTATTGGTTAGAGTCGTAGAGAATGGACTCGTCGACCAGAGTTCAAATCCTGGACGATGCTGTTTGCATTTCACATAGCGCAATACTCGCGAAAGGAAGGTATGCATCGAACTACTCTCCCTCCAGTATGGTAAATAGTAGGAGACTGGGTTCTTTAAGTAAGGATAAGTTGGGCGTTATCACAAAGCATCTAAAAAAAAATGAATGAACTCGCATGTTATGGAGTATTGGATTCACTTATTTTTTTATTATTTGTTATCAATACATTTTCGGGATGGTTAGATACCCTTTTTCAAATGAATGTTGCTCGTTCCAACGGATCTTTTGTCTTTGTATTGAGAGCGCAACGTCTGTAAAATATTTATAAATAACGGAGTAATCCGATGTCAGCGTTCAGTCCCCTCATGTGAGCTTGTAATTTTAGAATATATATTTTATATATATGTGATATAGATAAGTGATAAGGAAAACTCTGAATTCAAACACACACACACACACACACACACACACACACACATATAATATATATATATATATATATATATGTTTAGCTCAGTTAGTAGAGCGTCCGATTCATGAATCACAAGTTCCCTGATTATTTACTGTCCCGCCAGCTCAGCGTATGAGTAGTACAGAGATCTGTGCGGTAAAGTAATGATTTGTAGATGATGGTAGATTTGGCGCTTCACCTCAGAGGCCAAAACAATCTCATTGATCTAGCTAGTGAAAAAGGGATAGATTCCCTCGCTTTCTAGATGATACCTACTTTAGGCCACCCCAATGACTTTATTTACTGATATATATATATATATATATATATATATATATATAGTCATTCACAGACACATGGTTCGACGTTTACGTCTCATCAGTGCGGCTCGACTTTTAACAGCTACTTCTAGCTGGGAGTGAAACCCGACAGAATTTTCGTCTGTCAAGCTCCTTACCTCAGGGCTGTCAGTGACTGTCTGTAAGAGGCGAACCATTAATTAATACATACTTACATAGATATATGTTTTTACAATCACCAGAGAACTCAAGCCTGTTGACAACAGGCAAGTAAATGGCTTACGCTAGACGGTGAAAGTCCAATTAATATCTCCTCCCAGGAATATTGGGAGTATATATATATATATTATATATATATATATATATATATATATATTAGTCATTCACAGACGAGTGTTTCGATGTTTACGCCTCACACACACACACACACAAATATATATATATGCTTAATTGAAGTCGTACCTAATTTTGAAAGTTAATTAGTTAATAAATAATTAATTAGGCGGGCATACCTATTTAAATGTAAGGCTAAACAAATCGAGAAAAATCAATCTCTGTATGTACATTTCGGCCTATTAGGCCTCATCAGCAGAGCTAGTGACTTCTACACGACAGAAACTACTAAAAAATAGCCATATCATAAACACATCGCTGTGTATTTACTTCTCATACTGTCGTGTAGAAGTCACTATAAGAAGAATAGGAACCCTACTTCTAAACAAAACGAAAAATCTAAGAAAATCCGGTTGGTGTAGGGGTTAAGATGCTCGCCTGTCAGCTTGACAGTCGGGTTTTCGAATCACGCACAAGGCGGTCTTTCTATCTATAGCTCTGCTGATGAGGCCTAATAGGCCGAAATGTACATACAGAGATTGATTTTTCTCGATTTGTTTAGCCTTACATTTAAATAGGTATGCCCGCCTAATTAATTAATTAATTATTAATTAATTAACTTTCAAAATTAGGTACGACTTCAAATAAGCACATATTCTCCCAAAAATTGTCGGCTAAAAATGCCATATCATAAACACATCGCTGTGTATTTACTTCTCATATATATATATATATATATATATATATATATGACTGCCTTTACATACATACATATGTGTGTATTAAAACAGTTAAAATCTCCTTCGCATTCTGTGGGTGACGATATCGAAGCGGTTAAGCTGTCTGACTGTTGGTGAATCGATCGGAGTTCTAGCCTGGCTGTAGCTAGCTCACAAATGTCTAGCCACACTGAAGAGATTTGATAAATCGAAACACGTGTCTGTGATGACTATATATACACTCACACCACACACACACACACACACCATATATAATATATATATTAATAATATATATAATATATAAGTATATAATATATAGAGACAGCGACCAGAAGCAGTTCAAACCGGGAAAGTTTGTTTGAATTTTACGGCATGTCAACCATTTCTGGGTTATTTTATGTCGGAGACATTTTATGTTATTCATTCTTGTAGGGTATTCAATCTTTTTTTCAAACTCAGTTATTTTAAACACATTTTAACACTCATTTTTAAATCTATTGAGCCCATAGATGGGACCCTAACAGGTACTACCACTCAGAGTCAGAATGGACCTGGAAGTAATGCCAATAAAGGCATATTCCTTTATAAAAATCCACGCTGGCCCTTACTTAGATTTTCAATCTTTTGTGTGATTAAATATTTTCATTTTCTGCGTGAAATAAATTTAAAAAAATTTTTTCTGCGCTAAAAAATCGAATTTTTAACGGATATTTAAAAATATGATTTTTAGATTTCAGGTGAACTAAAAGTTGGTCCGATCCGAGCTCGATTAATATTTTTAAAAGAATTTGTAATTTTTATTGTTAAATAGTAATTTTTGGTTCTTAGAATATACGGAGGAGCAAAACCGACATATTTGTTTTACAAAGAGACGAGACGAGACGCTTCTGAGTAACAAACCCGAAGTTTGTTTTTTTTGTTCAAAAAAAAGTTAAAAAAATAATTTTTTTCGTTATTAGAATACAAAGTAAGTATACCAGGATTATTTTATCAGTTTTTCTCTTAGAAAAAATATTTCAAATTTTCATTTCATTTTCGATTTTAAAAAGTAATACCAAAACCGAGACATTTTTTTTAACGTCAATTTCACGGTGATATTTTACTATTAAATTTTTTTCAAGTTTTTATTCATTTTAATAGTAAATTGTAATATTGAGCTTCAGAATTTGGAACTTTGCTACTAGATGCATTTTAACACCATACCAAGGACATCAAGATCCTCAACCAGCTTCTAGCATATATATATGATAAAAAAGCGTTTGGGTGTTTGGCATAAGGACAAATAGGGTCGGATCAATCATATATATGCTAGGGCTTAAAACACGTGTCTAGCCGATTGATTGAGGGGCCCCTTTCCAACTGTCCGTCTAGGCCTAAGTAAGATCAAAAGTGGAGTTTTGCATGTTATGGATTGCTTAGCCTCCAGGATTCTGTCCTTAAGCATCACTAGTCTCTACCCACGATCAACAGGTGATACCATAGAGGAATTTTACCTCTATGCAGAGGAGCAAGTCGTGTATTCTGAAACCCCTGCCGACAAGATGGACACCATGTTTAGCGTATTTTTAAATTATAAAACAGTAAAATCATATCTACTACTTTATCTCGTTTTATTATCATCTAATTATTAATTAATTATATTATATTAATTTATTATACTAATTGATAATAACTATAATTACTTGAAATTAATATTATTAATTAATCGTATATATGAAATATCGCCCATAATTAAATACACCCATACGAGTTTTAAATAAAAGGATAATTTCTTCTTAACCAGTTACCAGAATGTTGTAGTACCTGTTAGTGTCCTATCTATGGATTAAATAGAAGAGAAAAAAATATAGCTGAAAGATTGAGTATTAAAAAAATTGAATGCCCAACAAGAATGAATCAAAACACAATATCTTTGGCCTAAAATAACCAACAAGTTTTATATACCGTAAAGATCCAACCAACCAACCATCCAACCAACCATACCAGTTTATAAATAAAAGGATAATTTTCTTCTAAACCCAAGTTACCAGAATTGTTATCATTTCTAGTGGAATGTCAATAAAAACATGCATATTACTATATATATAATATATATATACTATATATATATATATAATTTGCTGTACGGCCACTAAACCTCCTATCATACAAACCATCAAATTAAAGACAACCCTCAATCATGAACAGTTGTTGCATCGGGAACTCCACGAAATCACGGGTCGTCTAGCAAAGTAAGGAATTTAGCCCTGTCTGCTAGGGCTTTAGAATTCACCGACTGCACCTCCACAGAGTTGTAAGACCCCTTCCCCAATGGGGCCAACTGTTGGCTGTGGATAGTGACCCGTGATGCTTAAGGACGGAATCCTGTTAGCCTAGCAGTCGATGGCATATAAAAATCCACTTGGCCCTTAAGATAGACAGGCGGTCGAGACGACCCGTTCGATCAATTGGCTGGCCACATCAGTCTGTGCACCAATATATTTGTCTTGGCCGTATTGCCCAATAGCAACCCCCACAGCCCCATTATATCATATAGGTGCTAGAAGGCGATGGCTGAGGATTTTTAGTAGCCTGGGTAGGTTAAACTGCATCTAGTTGTGTAGTTCTTATTCTGGAGCTGTAGGGAGTATGGAACACATCTTCATCGCCATTGCTCCAAGGCCTACTCTGCGCCGAATAGTGGGAGTACCTGTTAGGTCCCATGTTTGGTTTAATAGAAAAAAAATTGGTTTAAAAGATGAGTTTTAAAAAATTGAGTTTTAAAAAGTAATTAAGTACCCAACAAGAATAAATCAAACAAAATGACTTCGGCCTAAAAAACCCAACTAGTTTTGACATACCGTAAAAACAACCAACCAACCAACCAACCAACCAACCATCCAACCAACCAACCATACCAGTTTCTAAATAAAAGGATAATTTTCTTTCTAAACCCAAGTTACCCAGAATTTTATTATTTCTGTGGAATATCAATCAAAACATGCGTATATTTAAAAAAAAGTATTTGTACGGCCACTACCTCCTATCATACAAACCATCCAAGTTAGACAAACAGTATACAACTGGACATTAAACGTTTTAACTTTGTAAGTGTAGAAGCCGTAACACACCAAAAAACAAAATTTACAAACCACCGTTTTTTTTAAAGTTTTTTTTTTCGATATAAATGAATGCCCAGACGATGGTTTTACTAAACAATCCGAATGTTATAACGACGGCTCCTCCAATAAAATATCATCCATCTAAACAGCTTGTTTTTAAAATTTTACACACACACACACACACACATAATATACTATAATATAGTGGATTACTTATTATATTATATATATAAATATAATATATATATATATATACACACATACATACACACACACACAATATATATATACACACACACCTAATATATACACACACATACACACACACACACACACACACATATTATATTCTATAACACACACACATACATATATAATATATATATATATAATATAATACGCAATATATTATATACACACACACACATACATACACACATACACACACACACAATATATACCACACACACACAACACAAGCACCCAACACACACACACACACACATACACAAACACACATATATATATATATATATATCTTACAGGCGCTTAGCCTGAGAAAAGTGGCTAATATTGCTACTTGGAAACCAATGGTAACAATTGCACCGTAAATGTATTATACTATATAATAAATAAATACAGCTCTTACACACGTGATCGAGCAATTAATTTCAATTCTCCAGCACTAAAAAAGACTACCGATATATATATTATACATATATAATATATATATATATATATATATATAATATATAGATTATAGGGGATGAGAATGTCATGTGTACAAGGGCTCCGATACTATGCGTTTCCCTTTATATCAGGTTGGACTGTAGTGTTGGTATTTTGTAGGTAAACACACACACACAGTCATACCACACACACCAAAACACTATATATAAATTAATATACTTATATAATATGTGTGTGTGTCGTGATGTGTGTGTGTGTGTAATCAAAAGTCCAGAGAATAAATCTTCCTACGAAATAGGAGTTTTTGTTAGAACTGTCGCAGTTTGCAGAGCTCAATGTTGCTCTTATTGTTAGAGTACAGAGCAAAAAAATAAATTGTTAATATATATTATATATATATATAATATATAAGATATCTAATGAGCAGACGAACCCTACTATTAGTTTCGCATAAAGCTCTTTCAGGGCTAAAATCCGAGTCAGATTTTATCTTTATTACTTGCTCTACTTAGTTAAATTCGAGCACTTTTTACATATTAGCTTCTCCTAGCGGTTATATGAATATATATATAATATATATATCTTATAAAACCATATAATATACATATAAATTGTTTTTTTCTTTGGCCAAAATACTGTACCAATAGATTATTTTTTGTTGCGTACAAATCTTTTTTCAAAAATTTTTTTTCCTGGGTTGATGTTTGTAGTTATATTTTTACAATCAAACTCTCTGCTGGGTTATTTTCTCTCCGCAAGGATCTACCAACATGCTTGCTACTATAATAATATATATATATATATATATATATATATATATATATATATAATAATATACCTTTGAAAGGAAGGGAAAAACTCTATAAACCGTCGATTCTGTAATAAATTTATTTCGACCAAAACTTAAGAGGCTTTAGAAATTTAAATAAATTCCTAAAACTCTTAAGCCTTTTAAGTTGGGTCGAAATAAATTTATTACAGGATGACGGTTATTGAGTTTTCCCTTCCTTTTCAAAGTAAATATTGCTCTGTATTTAAATCTAAAATAGATTATTATACATTAGCTCTCTTTAGATTTATAAAAATCCTTGTATTTGCCACCTACTAAAACATGCAATATATTATACAGTGAAGATTTTGAAGATCCCAATGAGAATTATCTCTTACATCAGTTTTGCATACCTGACACACTCACACACACACACAACACACAACACATATATATATTATAATAATATTTATGTTGTGTGTGTGGACCAGGGATATCATTTAGGAAACAAGCTGCTCATTAATCTTCCTTTTTTTTCTTTCTTTTTGAGGACGTGAGTTGGGCGGCTATTAGGGGGCAAAACCAGTTAACAGTCCTTCGTGTATGCAAGGATACTAAAAAATTGTCCGAGCAAGAAATGCGACTCGATTTTCATCAATTCAAAAACGAAAATCAAAAATTCTGAGCTATGTCCCATGAATTGATGCCTTGACAAGAACTCGTCATTTGCTAATTTTACTCATTATTTTGTTTATATATACTACCAAATAATGCACCCGCCGTAGGGTAGCAGTTTTAAGTTTTAACATAATAAATATATCATCGTTAAATTAGAAAGGCTAATAAAACTAAATAAGAATGCAGGCAACAAGATTTGGAACAGAGGGGGTAGTATCGAAAAATAGAACACGCTTGAAACTAACTCTCCACATTTTCCATTACTCCCGTTCTTTTCATTGGTAAATTTCCTAATTTAACTCTTACTTAAAATAGAAGAAAGCGATAATTTACATTTATTTCTTCTTCTTAATGAATTTCTTAAGATCTATCCAGAGATTTGTTGCTCATATTCATTAAGATAAAACCAAACAATTAGAAATCAATAATACTCAGCATATATTTATTAAATAAATTTTTAAGATCAATATGCAAATTAGCCTTTCCAATCACACTGTAACCTCTATTTGTTGTATATATAAATACAATTGGCGTATTATTAGTATGTAAACTATGGTCAAACAGTCTTAATAATGTAAAACAATTGAATTATCATGTAGTTTTAAATAAAAATAAAATCATGAGAATGGTGATGAAATAACTAAGCAACTGTGAATTGAGTAGTAATATAGTTTCCGGTTACAGAACAAGACAAACACACAATCTCCATTATAATAAGATATATGCTTTATATATAGGAAAATGCGATAAGTCATTCAAATTCTCTATGAATTCTTTCAATCCGTTATATCTGTATATTCAATTTTAATACAGTTCCAGAGTAACAATCATTTTATCTCTGAGATTTTGCCTCATATTTATTGAAATAAAACCAAAACAATTACAAATCAATCAATACCAAGCCATATGATTATTAAGATCAACTTTTTAAGCCATTCCAATATGCAAATTATCCCTCCCTTCATACTGAAACCCTATTTTGTTGGATTATGAATTACAATTGCATGTTATCAGTATGTAGATATGTCAACATATTAATAATGGTAAAACAATTTATTGATAAATGAGTTGTAAACAAAAATAAAATCACGGGAGAAGGTCCTAAACTAAACTGAAGAGAATTGTGACTTAGTAGTAATATAGTTTCGGCTACCACGACAGAAAGACACACAAGCTACCATTATAATACATAGCTACTGCGCAAATAAAATCGTCTGCTTATGAGTTTTAAAGCAATTAGAAATAATTAAATCTACTATTTAGGTCAAACTTTTGTCAAAATCATAAGTAGCTTATTATAAGACCATCATTAAAAAAAAGAAAAATAATCATACAATGAAGTTTATTTTGATAATTTAAACGATTGTATTGGTCTATTTCCATGTGATCCGCCATTCTCATTATGTCAATTTTCAATGGTTACGCACCTCTTACAATTTTAATTGTAACATTCGCATGCAAAAAAAAATAAAAAAAATACCAAAAATCAGTAATTATTCGATTTAATGAAATTTCAATATGCATCAATAATGAATTATAATGCATCAGTTATTTTATGTCAAAACTTTATTCAGTATTTTGCTATGAAAAAATTAATATATAAAATTCATGAAAATGTGAAAAGCCTAGTATAAGTTAAAATGTATATAATTCTTAATGTCTAGAAATAAACATATCTTATGAATGCAAACCTTATTTTTTTAGACGAAAGTAATAAGTTTGAAAAAAAAATCTATTAAGCAGAAAAAATATCGATGTATATATTTTTTCTTTTGTAAATAATAAGACCAATTAAATAATTATCAAATGAGTAAAAAAGAAAATCTCTAAAAATAATTATTAGTAGTTTTTTACATTTTATTTTTCAATTTTCGGACTTATTTTCTATAAAAAGCCAAACCGTAAATATTTTCATATTCATAAGTTCGGTCTTTATTCATTAATTATACCGTAAATTAGTTACAGTATAGACCCAACTCGAAAAAATGTTACGCCCCCAACATAAAGGGGAGGGTCAATATTAGGTACCTGAAAAAAAAAATGAAGAAGTTTAAAAAAAATAAATAATTAATTATAAAATCATTCATTGGATAAATAAACACTGAAAATTTCATTAAAATCATAATTCCCATTTTGTAAATTAGTTTTGTGTGTGTGTGATGTGTGGGGGGGCTAAAGTCATTTGTCAAAAACAACGCATATTTAGTCCTCATTGCCAGTACCTAGAATTAGTTCATTTGCCTTAGACATCCTATGATAAGCCAAATGCAGACAGCAATCGCCGTTGATCAGGAGACTATTATCAAACGAAATAAAATGGAGAAAAAAAGAGTACAAACATCTTATATAAAATGATCACGAGATCATCTGACTGCCATATGCTTATCATAGGATGGTCTAAGGCAAATAAACTATTCTAGGGTACTGGCAAAATGAGACTAAAATGCTTTTTGACAAAAGACTTTAAGCCCCCCCACACACACACACACACAAAAAATAATTTAAAATCAAAATCAGCGAATTATCGGATTTTAATAAATTTTCAGTGTTTATTTATCAATGAATGATCTTTATAATAATTATTATTTTATTTTAAACTTTCTCATTTTTTTCAGTCACCTAATATTGACCCTCCCCCTTTTATGTGGGGGCCGCTAACATTTTTTCGAGTTGTCTTATACTGCTACTAATACAGGATAAAAATGAGATAAAAGACCGAAACTTATGAATAGAAACAAAAAATATTTACGTGCTTTTCTATAGAAAATAAGTACCAAAATTGAAAAATAAAATGCTAAAAAAATTAATAAATAATTAAATTTTTAGAAATTTCTTGGTTTACTCATTCGATAATTATTTAAATTGGCTATTGATTCTTACAAAAGAAAAAAATATATACACGATATTTTTCTGCTTAAATAGATTTTTTTTTTTCAAAACTTATTACTCTTCGTCTGAAAAAACATAAGGTTTAGCCATTACATAGATAATTTTTTCTAGAATCTAAGAATATAACAAATTTTAAAACTTAACATAAAGGCTTTTCACCATGTTTAAATGAATTTTATATATTAATTTTTCATAGCAGAAAAACTGAATTAAAGTTTGAAATAAAATAACTTATGCATTAATAAAATTCATTAATGAATCAATTTTTGAAAATTCATTAAAATCGATATAATTACCTGATTTTTGTATGTTTTATTTTTTTTCAATCGCGAATGTTACATTAAAAATTGTAAAGAGGTGCGGTAAAACCATTGAAAAATTGACCAGAAATCGCGGATCACATGAAATAGACCAATACAAATCGTTTTAAATCTAATCAAAAACTAAACTTCATATGTAATGAATATTTTTTTTTTTAATGATTATATAATAAATACTTATCGATTTTGACAAAGTTTGACTGTAAATAGTAGATTTAATGATTTCTAAGTCGCTTTTAAAACTCATAGCAGACGATTTTAATTGCC
>CM042178.1:21909340-21934340 GCA_023376005.1 Doryteuthis pealeii
GACACGTTAAGCCCTAGCATATATATGATTGATCCGACCCTATTGTCCTTATGCCAAACACCCAACGCTTTTTATCATATATATATGCTAGAAGTGGTTGAGGATCTTGATGTCCTTGGTATGGTGTTAAAATGCATCTAGTAGCAAAGTTCCAATTCTGAAGCTCATATTACAATTTACTATTAAAATG
The DNA here is from genome assembly GCA_023376005.1 of Doryteuthis pealeii. Classification (NCBI taxonomy): domain Eukaryota; kingdom Metazoa; phylum Mollusca; class Cephalopoda; order Myopsida; family Loliginidae; genus Doryteuthis; species Doryteuthis pealeii. Next base: position 21,909,531 of record CM042178.1, read on the forward strand.
AATAAAAACTTGAAAAAATTTAATAGTAAAATATCACCGTGAAATTGACGTTAAAAAAATGTCTTCGGTTTTGGTATTACTTTTTAAAATCGAAAATGAAATGAAAATTTGAATATTTTTTCTAAGAGAAAAACTGATAAAATAATCCTGTATACTTACTTTGTATTCTAATAGCGAAAAAAAATTATTTTATTTAACTTTTTTGAACAAAGAAAAACAAACTTCGGTTGTTACTCAGAAGCGTCTCGTCTCGTCTCTTTGTAAAACAAATATGTCGGTTTTGCTCCTCCGTATATTCTAAGAACCAAAAATTACTATTTAACAATAAAAATTACAAATTCTTTTAAAAATATTAATCGAGCTCGGATCGGACCAACTTTTAGTTCACCTGAAATCTAAAAATCATATTTTTAAATATCCGTTAAAAATTCGATTTTTTAGTGCAGAAAAAAAAAATTATTTCACGCAGAAAATGAAAATATTTAATCACACAAAAGATTGAAATTCTAGGTAAGGGCCAGCGTGGATTTTTATAAAGGAATATGCCTTTATTGCCATTACTTCCAGGTCCACTCTGACCCTGAGTGGTAGTACCTATTAGGGTCCCATCTATGGGCTCAATAGATTTAAAAATGAGTGTTAAAATATGTTTAAAATAACTGAGTTTGAAAAAAAAATTGAATACCCTACAAAAATGAATAACATAAAATGTCCCGACATAAAATAACCCAGAAAGGTTGACATGCCGTAAATTCAAACAAACTTTCCCGGTTTGAATTGCTTTGGTCGCCTCATATATATATATAATATATATATATATATATATATAATATATATCATCCACAGACACGTGTTTCGACTTATCAAATCTCTTCAGTGTGGCTAGACATTTGTGAGCTAGCTACAGCCAGGCTAGAACTCCGATCGATTCAGCAACAGTCAGACAGCTTAACCGCTTCGATATCGTCACCCACAGAATGCGAAGGGATTTTAACTGTTTTAATACACACATCTGTATGTATGTAAAGGCAGTCATTATATATATATATATATATAATATATATATATATGAGAAGTAAATACACAGCGATGTGTTTATGATATGGCATTTTTAGCCGACAATTTTTGGGAGAATATGTGCTTATTTGAAGTCGTACCTAATTTTGAAAGTTAATTAATTAATAATTAATTAATTAATTAGGCGGGCATACCTATTTAAATGTAAGGCTAAACAAATCGAGAAAAATCAATCTCTGTATGTACATTTCGGCCTATTAGGCCTCATCAGCAGAGCTATAGATAGAAAGACCGCCTTGTGCGTGATTCGAAAACCCGACTGTCAAGCTGACAGGCGAGCATCTTAACCCCTACACCAACCGGATTTTCTTAGATTTTTCGTTTTGTTTAGAAGTAGGGTTCCTATTCTCTTATAGTGACTTCTACACGACAGTATGAGAAGTAAATCCACATTAGCGATGTGTTTAAGATATGGCTATTTTTTAGTAGTTTCTGTCGTGTAGAAGTCACTAGCTCTGCTGATGAGGCCTAATAGGCCGAAATGTACATACAGAGATTGATTTTTCTCGATTTGTTTAGCCTTACATTTAAATAGGTATGCCCGCCTAATTAATTATTTATTAACTAATTAACTTTCAAAATTAGGTACGACTTCAATTAAGCATATATATATATTTGTGTGTGTGTGTGTGTGTGAGGCGTAAACATCGAAACACTCTCGTCTGTGAATGACTAATATATATATATATATATATATATATATATATATATATATACTCCCAATATTCCTGGGAGGAGATATTAATTGGACTTTCACCGTCTAGCGTAAGCCATTTACTTGCCTGTTGTCAACAGGCTTGAGTTCTCTGGTGATTGTAAAAACATATATCTATGTAAGTATGTATTAATTAATGGTTCGCCTCTTACAGACAGTCACTGACAGCCCTGAGGGTAAGGAGCTTGACAGACGAAAATTCTGTCGGGTTTCACTCCCAGCTAGAAGTAGCTGTTAAAAGTCGAGCCGCACTGATGAGACGTAAACGTCGAACCATGTGTCTGTGAATGACTAATATATATATATATATATATATATATATATATATCAGTAAATAAAGTCATTGGGGTGGCCTAAAGTAGGTATCATCTAGAAAGCGAGGGAATCTATCCCCTTTTCACTAGCCCTAGATCAATGAGATTGTTTTGGCCTCTGAGGTGAAGCGCCACATCTACCATCATCTACAAATCATTACTTTACCGCACAGATCTCTGTACTACTCATACGCTGAGCTGGCGAGGACAGGTAAATAATCAGGAAACTTGTGATTCATAATCGGACGCTCTACTAACTGAGCTAAACATATATATATATATATATATATATATATATGTGTGTGTGTGTGTGTGTGTGTGTGTGTGTGTTTGAATTCAGAGTTTTCCTTATCACTTATCTATATCACACTATATATATAAAATATATATTCTAAAATTACAAGCTCACATGAGGGGACTGAACGCTGACATCGGATTACTCCGTTATTATAAATATTTTACAGACGTTGCCGCTCTCAATAACAACAAAGACAAAAGATCCGTTGAACGAGCAACATTCATTTGAAAAAGGGTATCTAACCATCCCGAAAATGTATGATAACAAATAATAAAAAAATAAGTGAATCCAATACTCCATAACATCGAGTTCATTCATTTTTTTTTAGATGCTTTGTGATAACGCCCAACTTATCCTTACTTAAAGAACCCAGTCTACCCTACTATTTACCCATACCTGGAGGGAGAGTAGTTCGATGCATACCTTCCTTTCCGAGTATTGGCGCTATGTGAAATGCAAACAGCATCGTCCAGGATTTGAACTCTGGTCGACGAGTCCATTCTCTACGACTCTAACCAATACACCTCGCGCCTCCATACGGTCACATGGTATAGTTATTTACCAAGCTCAGCTTAGATGTGGCACAGGGCCAGATGTATGTATGGGGCACCCAGTGAGAGTCGGACTCACAATCGATGGTCTGCTGAGCTAGCTTGCTAACCATTACACCCCGTGAAGTACCCATCTGTCTCTCATATAGTTATTTACTAAGCTTAGCTTAGAGGTGGCACAAGGCCAGAAGTATGGGGCACCCAGTGAGGATCAAACTCACTAACAATGGTCTGCTAAGCTATCTTACTAACCATTACACCACATGAAGTGCCCTCAGTATAGTCATATAGTTATTTACTAAGCTTAGCTTAGATGTGACACAAGAAGTATGGGGGTAGACCCAGATGTGCCCAGTGAAAATCGGACTCACAATCGATGGTCCACTAATCTAGCTCGCTAACCATTACACCACGTCGGACGCCCAAGGTCACGTGATATGAGCGCCTCAAACGAGCGCGTGCCACAATTCTCGAAAACTTTTGAGTTGCCGTAGTATCTTCAAGTTTCAACCAATTGGACCAGAACCTCTGTATTTGCGGGCACTTTTTTTTCTTTTCTTACTTTTCTTTCTTTTTTTTTTTTTTTTTTTTTTTTGCGTAATGTCTGTAATTTCCTAACTCTTCTGGAAAGGCAGTGAAGGATACAGTGTGTTGGCCTTAAAATATATCCATGGGCGTAGCCAACAATATTCATACACACATGCAGTTACTTGCTGAAGCCTAAAAAAAAAATGTAACTCTCCCTATCCCAGAGAAAGGCCCAGCATGGTACGTTGAAGATCTAATTCCTGAAACCAACCAACCAACCAGCCAACCAACCAACCAACCAATCTAGTGTTTATAATTACAATCCCAACCTTTGTATCTGAAATAGGTCCTGAGTTTTATATCCGAGTGAAGATTTTACGCCATTTTTCTAGAAGTCGTTTTAACGAATTAATTTTTTTTTCTTTGTATTTTTGTGGGCTTTTTCTTTTCTTTTTGCTTTTCTTTTTTTTTTTTTCTTTAATTTACGACTTTTTTTTTCGTTTGTTTTGATACGAAAATGTGGGAAACTTTGAATCGACGGAAGTTGCAAGTTGAGTGCAAACAGTCCTGCTTCCGGTAAGGGTCGCTAACATGAACCTGGTAACCGGAAATGCGTATGAAAATTAGCATCCGGTATTTGCCTTTCCCCACCCGATACCCTCGCTTAATTTCGCTCTTTTTTTATTTTAATTTCTTCTTCTTCTTCTTCTTCTTCTTCTTCTTATTATTATTATTAATTATTATTATTATTAATTACGTTTTTTTTTTGGAGGGGTTGCATAATTATTATTAGGGTTATGAATATTCATGATGACTGCTACGTCAACACATCGGCATGTGTGCACTATACACTGTGCAGTCAACTGCAGACGTTAATGCACAAGTGGATACGTAACACACACACACACACACACACACACACACACACACACACGCACGCACACACACACGCACACACATGTGCAAGCCCGCACACATACACACACACTCACACACACACTCACACACACACTCACACACACACACACTTGCATATTATCACATTCAGCTCTATACACATATTTGCACGCCCAACACGCACTCATATGTGGTAGCACATAATCACGTTGAACCACATGCTTACATCTACATGAGCGAGCGCATACTATGCATAAGCATAGGCACAATTAACTAGACTCTTGCACTCACCACACACATACATATACACGCATACACGCGGAGGCACATACTCACATTCAAGTCCATATACATATGCGCACACCTAAGGCACTCCCAGCTACACACATCCACTTACAACATGGTCACGTACACACACACAGGCAGGCAACATCTCTCTTTCTCTCTCTCTCTCTCTCTCTCTCTCTCTCTCTCTCTCTCTCTCATACTACACGCATAGAGACAGCAATCTCTCTCTCTCTCTCTCTCTCTCTCTCTCTCTCTCTCTCTCTCTCTCTCTCTCCTCTTACACACTACACAAACGGAGGCACGCAATCCTCTCTCTCTCTCTCTCTCTCTCTCTCTCTCTCATACACGCACACATACACGCATTGAGACACGCAATCTCTCTCTCTCTCTTTTACACACACATACATACACACACGGAGGCACGCAATCTCTCTCTCTCTCTCTCTCTCTCTCATGCACGCACACATACACGCACAGAGACACGCAATCTCTCTCTCTTTTTTTTCTCTCTCTCTCTCACACACTCTCTTTTTCTCATACGCATACACACAGGCACACAATCTCCCCCCTTCCCTCCCTCTCTCTCTCTTACACACACACACACACACACACACACACACACACACACATGATACTCATACACATAGGCATATAGTCATATTCAACCACATACCCACATCTACTCGCCCCATATAAGCACACATACACAAGCACACTCAAACGCCCGTATATATCCACATACACCTGCGCTCTCTCTCTCTCTCACACACATAGGCATACACACATACACATCCAAGTACACACAAGCGCATACACCCATTCTCAGACGCACACTCATACACAGACACATCCGCGCTTACACATGTGTATTTATCCAACCCCTCCACACGAGCAGGATGCGACACAATGTCCACTTAGAAGCAAAGATTAACAGGTTTCATTTCAGAGTTTTCCTTTTCCCAGACTGGTTGCCATACATTTTATTCATACCTTTCCCAAGGGTATTAGCTCTATGAGAAATTCAAATTACGGACGGAATCCTTGTGGCTGAGCAGTCCATGACATTCAAAACACTCTGATTTGGCCCTCACTTAAGCTAGACGTGTGATCGGAGAGGCCCCCTCCGATCAATGACTGTCACAACCCTATTGCTCTTATGGCAAGCCGCAACACTTCTTATCATATGGGTACTAGAAGGCGGTGACTGAGGGGTCTTCATGTCCTGTGAATGACATTAAACTCTTTCTGTTGGTAAAGTTCCAATTATGGAGTTCTGGGGAATGTAGGGCACCTCTTTACCACCATTACTCCCAGGTCCACCCTGACCCGGAGTGGTATTACCCGTTAGAGTACCATCTATAGAATAGAAATAGAAAATTGAATTTAAGAATTTTCTTCCAAACTATCACCACGAATCTTTCAAAACTTTTCCGGCATTAAATGACCCACCGAGGTTGATATGCCATAAAAGAAAACAAAACAAACAATTTTCAGATATTAAGAACTTGCAACCAGGAAACTTTTATCAAAATGACTTGGATCAGCGTTAAATGACCCAGTAAGGGTTGATATGCCGTAAAACAAAACAACCAAATCATATATGGGTCAAATAGATCTGTTCAGAATGATTTTACTACAATAATACAATGTTTCTTGAAACATTTGTATTATCTTCTATGATTTTGGGGGATTCCTGGCAGTTTTCGGCGTTCCTTCTACTTCAGAAGTCTATCAGAAGAAGGCTGGCAGCTTTTTAAAAGTGATTTTCCTACCACTAATTTCCTTTACCGTTTACCATGCTAGTCGCGTCTGTCTGTCTTCTTTCAGATTTTCTTTATTTGCCCTCAGATGTATTCTATTTGTTCTTTTTTGTACGTTTTATTTAGTTCTAGGAAGACTTTCTTGAGATTTTGTATATTGGCGTTAGGTTTATTTAATTGCGTAGGGATGCTTTTTTTAGTGTCATTTCTCTTTTCGCTAACTGCTTTTGTCTCCCAGGGGACAGTGCATTTGTCTTTTAGTTTGGTCAGTATTCAGCTGCTGCTTCTATGTCGGCACTGACAAAGTTTTCGTATTCCTCATTTGGTGTATGCCTAAATGATGTCTCCTGAAGAATATCAAATTTATTTCTTACTTTTACCGAATAGTGATTGCGTGTAACATAATAGGGCTTTATTGTGATTCATCCTTAAACTTTTCTCTGCCACAGTGATGTGTAAATTGGCACAGAAAAGTTTTAGCAAGAATTACGTTTTAGATGAGAATAGAAAAGTTTAAGGATGAATCACAATAAAGCCACATGGACTGCTTTTATTAGACTGTGATCTACTGGAACAGCAAAATCTACTAGATGACAAGTTCTTTTTTTTAAATATTTCACTTCATTAATTTCTCACTCCTGCCTTAGCCGTGGGCGGCCCACATTAGCATGTCCATGTGTTGGCTTCCACAGGAGAACGTCGCTTCTGAGTTCGTCCTTGCTTCTCTCTCCATGTCTTGTTCGTCTCACTCGGATGGTTTGTGAGATAGTGGGAAGGTGACCGCACAGCTGCTCTCTTATGGGGTGTTGTTTCCACAACTTGTTCAAGATTGCACACAGTATTCTTGTACAGCTCGCATCTAGCTTATTCTCCAGGCGCCTCGTTAGGGTCGAAGTGGTGCAGCCATACAACAACACTGATACAACTACAGTTTGGAAGAATGGTCGAACTTGGTACTAATCCAACAGGTTTTAAAATGGTCATTATTAGAAATAAAAGAGGAATAAATAATATATAATATATAAAGATGCATTTTTACTATAAAAATGCATTTTTACTATAAAAATGCATTGGATATGATTTTTTATAAAAATGCATTGGAAATGATTTTTACTATAAAAATGCATTGGACAATTATTTTTACTATAAAAATGCATTGGGAATGATTTTTACTATAAAAATGCATTGGAAAATGATTTTTATTATGAAAATGCATTGGAAAATGATTTTTACTATAAAAATGCATTGGAAATGATTTTTACTATAAAAATGCATTGGAAATGATTTTTACAATAAAAATGCATTGGAAATGATGTTTACTATAAAAATGCATTGAAAATGATTTTTACAATAAAAATGCTTTGGACAATTATTTTTACTATAAAAATGCATTGGAAATGATTCTCACTATAAAAATGCATTGGAAATGATTTTTACTATAATAATGCATTGAAAATTATTTACAGGTTTTAAGATGGCCATTATTAAAAAAAATAAATGCTTTAGAGTAGCTTTTACTAAAGTTTAATATTATTATTTTATGTCGTACTTGCGTTGGCATCCTTCCGTCTACGAGAGACAATGGAGTAGTGTCCAATTTTTTAAACTACGGAGTCTGGGGAATGTTCATATGGAGGATGAGCTGTTGCCCAAGCAGAAAATCCCCCTCTCCATACTGCCGCTGTAATCCAAAGGAAAGGTAAGGAACCAATGCAGTTTGGCAATGGTAGTATCGCAGGAGTTGATGGGTAGCACTGGATTTCAGTATCACACCACTTTAGGGAATCCTACTCCCGATTTGTTTTCGGGGTTTACTCCCCTAGCTTTTCCTTTGGGATGGGGTAAGGCAGCGGAGGTTTTGTGTCGAACTTTTCCTTGAGTTAGATGGGTTACCAACCAAGGCTAAGGAGCCCCTTCTAACCCATTTGGGAATTTATGTGAGTAGTAAGTACCCCAAGTACTGCTGGTCATTATTTTTAAATAAGGTGTAGAGTCGCTGTTATTAAAGTTAAGGATGATTATTTGTAAGTAATACTTTAAGTATTTCTCTGAATTTTTTAGATGAGGCTTGATGATTAGTATTATTTGTATTATTCGGACTATTGTCCGCATCTTCATTGTTATCTGTACAAAGTTTCGGTCGATGAGCCCTCCGGCTTTCTTTAGGTATTTCTTGTCGGACTCGGAAACTATCTCGGACGTGGAAACCTTCTTTTCGAAATCGGGGAACCTTCTTGTCGTAATTGGAAACCTTCTTGTCGTAATCGGAAACCTTCTTGTCGTAATGGGGAGCCATCACGGAACTTTGAACCTATCCCTTTATTCAGTCCACGGGGGTATCCTATTCTCATTCCGATAACCATAGCTGGGATAGAGGCGTTAAGATGTCTTAGTTATTATTCTATGATCCTGCTGCCTCTGACCAGGATTGAACCTGAACTCTAGAGATAACTGTCACTTATAACTGTCTTAACCTAACTCTTTTATCCACTAGACCATGTGTCCTATTTAATACTTTAAGAAAAAAGTCTATCCCCTTTTCGGTAGCGCTAAACCAGGGATATTGTTAACTAAGATAAAGCCCCACATCTACCGTCAGCTCCCCATTTTAACTCACTGATCAGATTACCCAATTTGAGCTACTCGTGGGTATCGAAACCGGAACCTTGCAAATGTTTGACGGATGTTCTACCGATTGAGATAAAAACGACCCTTTACACGTATGAACATAAAACTTTTAAGAAAGAGAACGATATCAAAGATGGCGGATCCGCGCATAAAAAGTATCAAACAAAAATGGACACACTGAACAAGAAGATAAATTCTTGTGTCTTTGATGTGAGAATTCTTCGAATAGGTGCCTTTGTTTTGTTCCTGAGAACGAGGCCGAAAGGAATTGCCTGAAGCGGACAGGTGTCTGTTGAGATATTAACTGACCAAAATGGATACAACTTTTGACATCAGCTTTTACGTGTTTGCATTTGACACGTGTCAAGTTGCATCAAGATGCGGTTTGATATTTGCATTATCTTTAAGGTGTAACACAGATTCTCAAAGATGCGTGGTTCAAAGTTAACTGACCTGAAAAAATGTTTAAAAATTTTTATAGAATAATTAGTACATTATATCTTTTATTCATTAATATATCAACACTGAAAATTTCATTAAATTCGGTTAATTACCTAGATTTTTTTTCTTTCGGCGGGGTGACATACGATGGTGGAATTTAAGTTCATTAAGTTCGATTTAACTGGAAAGTCATTATTAGAAATAAAGGATCTAGAGTCGTTTTATTAAAACTTAGGATTACTATTTCAAATCAGTAAAAAACGTAGACTAATCGGAGTGGCATACAGTCAATAGCAGCGAGACGGTGAGGAAGTCTATCCTATTTTCGATAGCGCTAAACCAGGGAGATTCTTAGCTAAAATAGAACACAATACCTGGCGTCAGCTCCACATTTTAACGTACATATCGAGTTTTAAGATGGTCATTATTGAGTATAAAGGATTTGGTGTCACTTTTAATAAAGTATAGGATAATTATTCTTTAGCAATATTTACCCATTTTACATACGAGTTTTAAGATGGTCTTTATTAAAAATAAAGAATTTACTGTCATTTTATTAAAGTATAGGATACTTATTCGTAAGCAATACTTACCTATATTACATACGATTTTTAAGATGGTCATTATTAAAAATATAGTGCTTACTGTCGCTATTATTAAAATTTATGATAATTATTCGGAAGCAATACGTACCTAAAGGTGTTTTAATAAGGTTTATTTGTAAGCCGTACTTAGCCGTACTACATACAGATAATAAAAATGTCATTATTAACAATAAAGGATGTACAGTCGCATTTAGTAAAGTTTAGGGTACTTATTCGTAAGCAATACTTACATAAAGGTGTTTTAATAAGGTTTACTTGTAAGCCGTACTTAGCCGTACTACATACAGATAATAAAAATGTCATTATTAACAATAAAGGATGTACAGTCGCATTTAGTAAAATTTAGGGTACTTATTCGTAAGCAATACTTACCTAAAGGTGTTTTAATAAGGTTTACTTGTAAGCCGTACTTAGCCGTACTACATACAGATAATAAAAATGTCATTATTAACAATAAAGGATGTACAGTCGCATTTAGTAAAGTTTAGGGTACTTATTCGTAAGCAATACTTACCCATATTACAAATGTGTTGTAATATGGTTATTATTGAAAATAAAGGCTGTACATTAGGATTGCTCGATTTTTCACTCTTAAAAAATATCAAATTGTCTATCTATGCAAATGTGTATTACCATGCTTAATACTGATACCAAAAATTAGATCTTTCACTTGCACCATTGTTTGAGGAAATAGCATTAAAGATCGTTTACTAAAGTGCACTAAAATCTTCGTTTTCGCAATATTTAGCTTAGAAATTGGTTAGAAAATATAGCAATTTTGATATCTAAAACAAAAAAGGTTATCATTTTAAACGAAGCGACTAGAATTCAAATTGAAAATATGTCTCCCATCACCACTAACGACCCCGATATGCTGTTTTTTTTTACCTAATAATTTCCAAGTTCCAAAATCGATCTACCCTACTGTACCTCCATTTATTAAAGTTTAGAATAATTATTTACAAACATTAATTACCAATATTATAAAGGGATTGTAAAGATAGTCATTATTAGAAATAAAAGATTTAGATTCGTTTTTAGTAAAGTTTAGGATTCCTAATCCAAAGCAGTAAAAAAACGTAAACTTATCGGAGTTACATACAGTCAATATTAGCTAGATTGCCAGGAAGTCTATCCCCTTTTCGGTAGCGCTAAACCAGGGATATTGTTAATTAAGATAAAGCCCCACATCTACCGTCAGCTCCCCATTTTAACTCACAGGTCAGATTACCCAATTTGAGCTACTCGTGGGTATCGAAACCGGAACCTTGCAAATGTTTGACGGATGTTCTACCGATTGAGATAAAAACGACCCTTTACACGTATGAACATAAAACTTTTAAGAAAGAGAACGATATCAAAGATGGCGGATCCGCGCATAAAAAGTATCAAACAAAAATGGACACACTGAACAAGAAGATAAATTCTTGTGTCTTTGATGTGAGAATTCTTCGAACAGGTGCCTTTGTTTTGTTCCTGAGAACGAGGCCGAAAGGAATTGCCTGAAGCGGACAGGTGTCTGTTGAGATATTAACTGACCAAAATGGATACAACTTTTGACATCGGCTTTTACGTGTTTGCATTTGACACGTGTCAAGTTGCATCAAGATGCGGTTTGATATTTGCATTATCTTTAAGGTGTAACACAGATTCTCAAAGATATATGGTATAAAGTTAACTGACCTGAAAAATATAAAACATTTTAAATAAAATAATTGGGGCATTATATCTTTTATTCATTAATATATCAACACTGAAAATTTCATTAAATTCGGTTAATTACCTAGATTTTTTTTTTCGGCGGGGTGACATACGATGGTGGAATTTAAGTTCATTAAGTTCGATTTAACTGGAAAGTCATTATTAGAAATAAAGGATCTAGAGTCGTTTTATTAAAACTTAGGATTACTATTTCAAATCAGTAAAAAACGTAGACTATTCGGAGTGGAATACAGTCAATAGCAGCGAGACGGTGAGGAAGTCTATCCTATTTTCGATAGCGCTAAACCAGGGAGATTTTTAGCTAAAATAGAACACAATAGCTGGCGTCAGCTCCACATTTTAACGTACAGATCGAGTTTTAAGATGGCCATTATTGAGTATAAAGGATTTGGTGTCACTTTTAATAAATTATAGGATAATTATTCTTTAGCAATATTTACCCATTGACTTTCGAAAAGCGATATTCATGTCCAGCCCAATTTTCACTTTTCAAGTCTCTCAACAAATATTATTTCTAATTTAAAACAAAATATGTATATATAATGAAGTGCAGAAGTTTCTTTTAATTTTGCAATTTGTTATTTTCCTTATCGCTTGGCTCTGGGAAAATTTGACAGTAAATCAATGCTTTACATTTTTACGTTTAGCGATGACAGATTTGGCTGGTGGGCATGTTATTTATTTGGTTTTAAATGTTGAATTTTATGTAACGTAATGGTAGAGAGTAAAAACATATCTCTAAATAAGACTTAATTCAGAAAAGTGCAGTTGTGAAATAGATGTTTTGCAAGTGAGTTCGATTTTGACTAGGTTCCACGTCATCATTGACTGGTGTAAGAATGAATTAATCTGAAAAAAAAAACAAAAAAAAAACAAGGTCGGAATCATTATCATTTTAGTGAGTATGATCACCACTGAATTCTCTAACTGTTTTGGCCTTGTGTCAGACAAATCTACTTTGATTTGATTTTTGCATTTTGAAATATAGATATGATTTGATCACGTGTGAACACTGTTCAATAGGGGAGTGATTACACAATATTTATCACCAATGAGTCATAAGCAAAGATGGATTGTCAATCACCAAGAACTCTATTGTCAACTGGCTTGTGAGTGTACAGGGGGGAGGGGCTCAAGCAGTAAATAACATGTGTAATAAAGTGTAAAGGTGGTTTAATAAGGTTAATTTGTATGAAATGATTCATATTAGAAGCCAACTTTTAGATACTTATTCATAAGCAGCGCTTACCGATATTACACAGGTTTGTAAGATGGCCATTATTAAGTATAAAAGGATTTAGTGTCACTTTTAATAAAGTATATATATTTACCAACCACTCCGCACGAGCAGGATGTGACACAAGGTCACTTTCTTAAGCGGAGTTTAACAGGTTTGAATTCAGAGTTTTCCTTCTCCTAGACCGGTTGCCTAACCAAGGTTAAAGAGCCCAGTCTCCCCTACTATTTACCCATAGCTGGAGGGAGAGTAGAATTCATACCTTTCCCAAGGGTATTAGCGCTAAGTGAAATGCAATTACCACGTCCAGGATTTGAACTCGTGGCGACGAGTCCATTTCCCATGACTTTATCCATTACACCACGTGCATTCTATACTTTTAATAAAGTATAGGATAATTATTCGTTAGCAATAGTTATCCATTTTACATACGAGTTTTAAGATGGTCATTATTAAGTATAAAGGATTTAGTGTCACTTTTGGACCATATGACCTTTAGGAACCCCTTTTGCGAACTCGATTCATAAGGACATTTTTTCATTTACACTGTCAAAATCCGGTTATTTGTTAACAGATGATTTTTAGAGTTTTTTTTATTACAAAACCAACCCTAACCCCTAACCCTAACCCTAACCCCTAACCCTAACCGCTAACAAACAACCTGATTTTGACGGTATAAATTGAAAACATGTCCTGATGAATCGATTTCGCAAAAGGGGTGCCTAAAGTTTGTATGCTTCTCGCTTTTATTAAAGTTTAAGATAATTATTTGTAAGCAGCATTTACCTAAATTACAAGCATATATATTTGTAGAGAATGAAATTGATAGATAGATAGATAGATAGATAGATAGATATAAAGAGAGGTACAAAGATATATATATATATATATATAAGCAGATATATTTGCAGATAACGAAATTAAGAGATAGATAGATAGATAGATAGATAGATATAAAGAATGGAACAAAAAGATATAGATAAGCAGATATATTTGTAGAGAGTTAAATTGATACATATAATAATAATTGGACCTTGCCAGAGAACTGAAAAAGTTGTGGAATATGAAAGTCAAAGTGATACCGATTGTAGTTGGTGCACTTGGAACGGTACCAAAAGGATTGGAAAAGGGTTTGGAAAGGCTGGAAAATCAGGGGAAGAATTGATACCATCCAGAACACTGCACTGCTGCAATCTGCCAGAATACTCAGAAGAGTCCTGGAGACCTGGGGAGACTTGTTGTCACTCAGACTCCAGTGAAAGACCATAACACTTATGTAAAAACTCAAAAGGAGTAAATAATAATAATAATAATAATAATAATAATAATAATAATAATAATAATATGGACAAAAGAAGAACTCAGACAGATAGACCAAAGGACGAGAAAATTAATGACCATGCACAAGGCTCTCCAACCTAGAGATGATAGAGATAGATTGTATGTGTCAAGAAAGGAAGGGGGAAGAGGTCTTGCAAACATAGAGGAATGCGTAGAAACCACAATCCAACAACTTGAAGATTACGCAAGGAAGAGCAAAGACAAACTACTTATGGCGGCCAACAATAGTAGAAACGGCAGATGGACAAGCAGAAAAACCACAATACCATTCAGAACACTGCACTGCTGCAATCTGCCAGAATACTCAGAAGAGTCCTGGAGACCTGAGGAGACTTGCTGTCACTCAGACTCCAGTGAAAGACCATCAGCTAATGCTGATGTAAAAACTCAAAAGAGCAAATAATAATAATAATAATAATAATAATAATAATAATAATTTATATATATATATTGATAGACAGATATCTAATATATAAAGGAGAGATTTTGGTATGTACGTGTTGATGCATAACTCCAAAACGGGAGGTCACTCAGATTTAAAATCTTGCATACACATTTATATCGTTCTAACTAAGAAACACTCCAAATTTGGTTATTGATTTTTACTGATTAAGGGATATAATTAATTAATTTTTAACATAAAATTTTCCTTCGCTTTTACGAATTTTTTGTACAGATCCCAATTTCCATAGTATTCTAGACCTTTTGTCTTTTTTGAGCCCAAGCCTTTTCAAAGAATTTCAGCGCTGGTCAAAAATGGTTGTTTCACTTCACTTTACGTTAATCTCGAGGAAGCAAGTTCTTAAAGCCTTTTCCTTCGCTTTTACGAATTTTTTGTACAGATCCCAATTTCCATAGTATTCTAGACCTTTTGTCTTTTTTGAGCCCAAGCCTTTTCAAAGAATTTCAGCGCTGGTCAAAAATGGTTGTTTCACTTCACTTTACGTTAATCTCGAGGAAGCAAGTTCTTAAAGCCTTTTCCTTCGCTTTTACGAATTTTTTGTACAGATCCCAATTTCCATAGTATTCTAGACCTTTTGTCTTTTTTGAGCCCAAGCCTTTTCAAAGAATTTCAGCGCTGGTCAAAAATGGTTGTTTCACTTCACTTTACGTTAATCTCGAGGAAGCAAGTTCTTAAAGCCTTTTCCTTCGCTTTTACGAATTTTTTGTACAGATCCCAATTTCCATAGTATTCTAGACTTTTGTCTTTTTGAGCCCAAGCCTTTTCAAAGAATTTCAGCGCTGGTCAAAAATGGTTGTTTCACTTCACTTTACGTTAATCTCGAGGAAGCAAGTTCTTAAAGCCTTTTCCTTCGCTTTTACGAATTTTTTGTACAGATCCCAATTTCCATAGTATTCTAGACCTTTTGTCTTTTTTGAGCCCAAGCCTTTTCAAAGAATTTCAGCGCTGGTCAAAATGGTTGTTTCACTTCACTTTACGTTAATCTCGAGGAAGCAAGTTCTTAAAGCCTTTTCCTTCGCTTTTACGAATTTTTTGTACAGATCCCAATTTCCATAGTATTCTAGACCTTTTGTCTTTTTTGAGCCCAAGCCTTTTCAAAGAATTTCAGCGCTGGTCAAAAATGGTTGTTTCACTTCACTTTACGTTAATCTCGAGGAAGCAAGTTCTTAAAGCCTTTTCCTTCGCTTTTACGAATTTTTTGTACAGATCCCAATTTCCATAGTATTCTAGACCTTTTGTCTTTTTTGAGCCCAAGCCTTTTCAAAGAATTTCAGCGCTGGTCAAAAATGGTTGTTTCACTTCACTTTACGTTAATCTCGAGGAAGCAAGTTCTTAAAGCCTTTTCCTTCGCTTTTACGAATTTTTTGTACAGATCCCAATTTCCATAGTATTCTAGACCTTTTGTCTTTTTTGAGCCCAAGCCTTTTCAAAGAATTTCAGCGCTGGTCAAAAATGGTTGTTTCACTTCACTTTACGTTAATCTCGAGGAAGCAAGTTCTTAAAGCCTTTTCCTTCGCTTTTTACGAATTTTTTGTACAGATCCCAATTTCCATAGTATTCTAGACCTTTTGTCTTTTTTGAGCCCAAGCCTTTTCAAAGAATTTCAGCGCTGGTCAAAAATGGTTGTTTCACTTCACTTTACGTTAATCTCGAGGAAGCAAGTTCTTAAAGCCTTTTCCTTCGCTTTTACGAATTTTTTGTACAGATCCCAATTTCCATAGTATTCTAGACCTTTTGTCTTTTTTGAGCCCAAGCCTTTTCAAAGAATTTCAGCGCTGGTCAAAAATGGTTGTTTCACTTCACTTTACGTTAATCTCGAGGAAGCAAGTTCTTAAAGCCTTTTCCTTCGCTTTTACGAATTTTTTGTACAGATCCCAATTTCCATAGTATTCTAGACCTTTTGTCTTTTTTGAGCCCAAGCCTTTTCAAAGAATTTCAGCGCTGGTCAAAAATGGTTGTTTCACTTCACTTTACGTTAATCTCGAGGAAGCAAGTTCTTAAAGCCTTTTCCTTCGCTTTTACGAATTTTTTGTACAGATCCCAATTTCCATAGTATTCTAGACCTTTTGTCTTTTTTGAGCCCAAGCCTTTTCAAAGAATTTCAGCGCTGGTCAAAAATGGTTGTTTCACTTCACTTTACGTTAATCTCGAGGAAGCAAGTTCTTAAAGCCTTTTCCTTCGCTTTTACGAATTTTTTGTACAGATCCCAATTTCCATAGTATTCTAGACCTTTTGTCTTTTTTGAGCCCAAGCCTTTTCAAAGAATTTCAGCGCTGGTCAAAAATGGTTGTTTCACTTCACTTTACGTTAATCTCGAGGAAGCAAGTTCTTAAAGCCTTTTCCTTCGCTTTTACGAATTTTTTGTACAGATCCCAATTTCCATAGTATTCTAGACCTTTTGTCTTTTTGAGCCCAAGCCTTTTCAAAGAATTTCAGCGCTGGTCAAAAATGGTTGTTTCACTTCACTTTACGTTAATCTCGAGGAAGCAAGTTCTTAAAGCCTTTTCCTTCGCTTTTACGAATTTTTTTGTACAGATCCCAATTTCCATAGTATTCTAGACCTTTTGTCTTTTTTTGAGCCCAAGCCTTTTCAAAGAATTTCAGCGCTGGTCAAAAATGGTTTCACTTCACTTTACGTTAATCTCGAGGAAGCAAGTTCTTAAAGCCTTTTCCTTCGCTTTTACGAATTTTTTGTACAGATCCCAATTTCCATAGTATTCTAGACCTTTTGTCTTTTTTGAGCCCAAGCCTTTTCAAAGAATTTCAGCGCTGGTCAAAAATGTTTGTTTCGCTTTACTTTACGTTAATCTCGAGGAAGCAAGTTCTTAAAGCCTTTTTCTTTGCTTCAAGTTCACAACTTAGTTATATTTTCTTTGTCGTTCGATGATCTTTGCAAAGCTCCTTTGATATCTCCCATGTAAACATCACCTCAATCAAAAACTTTGCTACTTTTTGTTTTTTAGTATTCTCTTAGATCTTTTACACATGGACAAAAGAAAATTTGTTTTTTTTTATTTGATTTCAGGTCTTAACGTAATGCTAGATATTTACCACGTACCCCACGTGTACGGGTTAGGCACAAGGACCTATTAATGTAGGACCACCCACAAACCGGAGCTTATGGGTGGCGGGTGTAAAAATTGCGTTGATTTCGTCGGCATTCCCCCTCAAAGGGGGCGCCTCAGGCACTGGGCAATAAACCCAGCCCTGCCACTTTAAATCGAGGGGGTAGGTATTTCCTGGGGGGATAGACACCTGGGATCAACGCTATTAATTGTAACCACGGTCCAGGGCCAAAGCCACTGGACCCCCTACCCCGAGAGGGTGGGTATACGTAATACTAGTTTGATCTGCATTCTAACTTTTCTCAGGAGATTTTCGTAGATTGCAAAATTAACAATTAAAAATGTCTGAAAATTTAGTTAAATATTTTACTCAGGTGTGGGGCGGGGTATGGACGAGTTTGAATTTGACAAATAGTGGGACAGAATCTTAAAGGGCCGCGTTAGCTCAGTCGGTAGAGAGTTCGGCTAGAAACCACAAGGTTCCTAGTTCGATACCGGCCCTCGCCGACTCAGCGTATGAGTAGCACAGGGATATGTGTGGCAAAGTAAGGAGCTGATGGTAGGCGTGGCGCTCAAGCTCAGACGCAAAAACAATCTCCTTGGTCTAGCGCTAGTGAAAAGGGAATAGACTCCCTCGCTGGTTGGCTTATACCGACTTTGGGCCATCCCGAGGACGTTACTTTTATGTATATATACCAGCAAAAGTACCCGGTCCATGACCGGACTTTAAAAAAGAATTGGGAACACTAGTGAGGGGGGGGGGAGAAAGAGAAAACCAGAGTAAGAGAGAGAATATGATTTATCAAATTTTTTAAAAAGAGAGGAAAATGATTAATCAAATTTTAAAAATTGCTGATAATTCGTATAGTACAATGTTTGTTTAATTTAAAGAAATATTTTTCTTCTTGTTTACATTTAAAATATCATTTTTTTAATGTATTCCTAAACTTGAGTGTTTTGAAATATATTTTTTTCAAAAACTTTTTGTATATATGACAAAAACTTAAATTTAATTGCTTGTTGCATTAAAGTGATAAAAATAAATTTGTTTAGTTTATTTTCTTTTTTACCCCTAAAAAAGAAACAATTTAAAGGAGCTATGTATTAAACTTCCTTATTTATTTAGGTCTGTCGACTGGGACTGTATAATATGCTGACTGCACCTCCGCTGAGGAGTAAGAATTGAATATTTACAATTGTCCGTATTCCATTTTTTGGGGGGTGGGTGGGTTTACAATAGTGTTTTATCTATTTATTTATTTTCTAAAACTCTTTTGTACATACAAATTTATCAATTTGATTTATTTCCTTCCTTAACCTCGAAAAGTAACAAAGTAACTAATAAGTAAATATTACCTTATTTTGTGTATTTATTTAATAATGTTTATTTCATGAATAGTTTCTTACAAAAAAGATTTTAGTTATACTGATTATTCTAAAATGAAAGTATTAATAAAAAAAAGTTGAGTTATCGTTAAATGTTTTCGTTTGATTTGTTATTTAATTCGTTTTAAAAAATAATTCAATGTATGAAAACACATACAAATTACATGTTTAAAAAGTTTATTTTATCTTATTTCTAACCAAATGAATATTTTTAAGATAGGAATAAAAAGATTGCGATAAATAAGATTTGATTTTTCGTTAAAATTTAGTATGAAAAAAAAAATTATTTAACTCGTTGTAAAAAATAATTCAATGGATAAAAACTCATACAAATTAAATATTCAGAAAGATCATTTTTTTTTCTTTCTAACCATATACATATTTTAAAGTTTAGACCATAAATAGGCGAGAGATTCCGAGCTGAACGGCTAAGATAGCGAAATTTATTCACTGAAATTAAACTTCACTGCTGATATCGCTTATAACAAAAATCTTATTAGTAGGAGCTGGTATACGGCCAGTTTTGCAAATCGGTTGGTTTTGGCTTAATCAATTAATTATATCCCTTAATCAGTAAAAATCAATAACCAAATTTGGTTTGTATTTTAGTCAGAAAGATATCAAGGGGTATGCAAGATTTCGAATCCGAGTGACCTCCCTTTTTGGAGTTATACGTCGACACGTACGTACCAAACTCCTTAAATATATATATATATATATATATATATATATATATATATATATATATATATATATATATTAGAACTAGAACTACTTCGTATACTAATGAAAACTCTTCCGGACAACTCATTAATGCCTTAAAAATATGTTTAAAATTTTTAAAAGAAAACAAAAACTTCTAAACAATAAGGATTTCCTTATTTTTAACCAAATTTGTTTGAATATATATATATATATATATATATATATATATGTGTGTTGTGTGTGTGTGTGTGTGTGTGTGTGTGTGTGTGTTGGGTATTTTAAAGGTCATCTTACTATAATTCAAATTCATCCGTGATTCCGATTTCCGCGGATAATGTATGTTCTTTCTTCATAAAAAGATTTTTAAAAAACCTGTTTTAAAGAGGAATCTACTCGAGATGAATAATGATTGTAGCCAAAATGTCTGGATTTCAAGTTCTTCCTATTTCAAATTTACAATTACTACTCTGTATACAATTGAAAATTGTCATGAATTGAGCTCTTCGGTGGGCTACGAAAAAAATCTTTCTAATACATCTATATAAAAGATTAAAAAAAATGACATGTAAACATTTTTTCATATATATATATATATATATATATATATATATATATATCACTTATTTTTCTTATGCAAATAAGCTTATAGAAGAGAAAGTGAGTTGGTGATAAACACAAATGTACGTACCTTGTTTTGAATAAATTAGACTGATGAAGTTCCTTGCGTAAAGCAGAACGAAATATTTCTCTCCTACTTCTACTTGTTCGGGTTATTATTTTTTGTCCACTTTTCCTTTTACCTTACCCCATACTGTCGGATTTTACTCCAACCCTCCTATCTTCATATATATATATATATATATATATATATATATATATATATATATATATCTTATTATAATGGAGATTGTGTGTGTGTCTGTCTGAAGCCGAAACTAAATCACTACTCAAGTCACAATTCCCTTAGTTATTGACGTCACATTCACCATGAATTTATTTTTATTTAAACCTCAGTTATTGATAAAATTGTTGTACCTTATTAATACTTTTGACTTTATCTACATTCTAATAACATGCAATTGTATTTATATATGCAACAAAATAGCGGGTTACAGTGTGAACAGGAAAGCTAATTTGCATATTGATATTAAAAGTTTAATTTTATTAAATATGCGCTTGGTATTATTGATTTCTAATTGTTTGTTTTTTTCTTAATGAATATGAGCAAAACCTCGGGGATAAATCTTAAAAGAAATCCTTTAATATAAAGAAATAACAGTAATTTTATTCTTTACTTCCTAATTTAACTAAATAGTTAAATTAGGAAAATTCAGCAATAAAAGGAGGGAGTGATAAAAAATGATGGAAGACTTAGTTTCAAAGTTGTTCTATTCTTCGATTATACCCCCTCTGTTTCAAATCATTTTATTTGGATTTTTATTTAGTTTCAAAAGTATTTCAAATCATTACATTAAAATTCAAATACTTGCACCCGGAGGGTGCATATATTTGCTAGTATATATATATATATATATATGTCTGTGGATGACTGATATATATGCTTCCCACTCCCATGGTTGAGCACTGTAAGGGGACATTAATTGTAACTTCACCGTTTGGCATTAGCCGTGACCCGTCTGTTTACAGATTTGAGTTCTCTGGTGATTGTAAAAACATACCGCTGTAAAGTATGTAGCAATTAATTGTTCACCCTAGACTAACGTCCCACTGATAGCCGCAAGGGTAAGGAACTTGGTAGATGTAAATTCTGTCGGATTTCGATCCCGGCTAGAGGTAGCTGCTAAAATGTTGAGCCGCACTGATGAGAAGTAAACTTCAAAACACGTGTTTGTGGATGACTGATATATATATATATATATATATATATATATATATATATGTGTGTGTGTGTGTATGTGTGTGTGTGTTTGGGCAGCATTCTTTCATTTATGCATGTTGAATTAAACAAAAGATACATCTCCTGTTTAACAATTTTATTTGTGATTTTTTCAAGTTTTCTGGCCAACCTTTTAATATCTGGGTGGAATTCGTGGATTAGTCCACCAAAGTTCATGTCCCAAGTACTTTATATATATATATATATATATATATATATATATATATATATATATATATATAGCATTAAGATCTACAAAATATACAGGAATGCCTTTTGGTAATGATCCTAACGCCCCGAAAGCATGTTTGACCCCAATGATGAAGGCTGTATTAGACCAAATCCTACATAAAACACGCATCTTATATCATACACTATATCTAAAAAGTATAAAGTGAACACTATTGAAATGAGATAACCTCCCCAAATCACCCAGTCAACCCCAAAAGAAAATTACGCACAAAACCACCTAAGTAACATTTTCACCAATACCTAACCTCCCCACAATATTCTACATACACAAAATCAATTTACCTACGACTCGCCAAAATTTAAGAATTATCCAATTTACTTTTAGTTAAAATATTACAAAATTCCTTAGTAATCCTACTTAGTAAATAATTTTCTAAATATTTTTTCATCTTACACTAAAAATCCATTAACTTAAAAAAAATAATCAGGCTGGTCTACTGCCTTAATCAAGAATAATTAATTAGAATAAATATCTTCTGTTTCTAGTATCATTTACAATATCAATACTAACACAATTGGTAAGTCATCTGTAATTATTAAATGTTAGTCTATTTTGAACAACTACAATCACATTTATTTCTGCTTAAAAAACAATTTTTAAAAAAATTTATTTTATTAAAAAAGTGAAGTATACGCGATAAACCTTACAATTTAAAAAAAACATAATGAATAAATAAATAATAATGAATATAATAAATATCACATATATATATTAGTTCAACTCACCAAAATTTAAGAATTATCTAATTTACTTTTAGTAAGTTTTCTGTAAGTTTTCTTGACAACTTTTTAATATTTGGGTGGAATTCGTGGATTAGTGCACCAAAGTGTAGGTCCCGAGTACTTTCGGCACTTCGAAGTGCCATCATCAGGGGTGATGTGTTCCAGTTTTTCAAATTATATTAATTCTCCTCCTCCCAGCTTCCACGTCCATTAATATAATTTGAAAAACTGGAACACATCACCCCTGATTCCATAACATAGAATAAATACACACAAAATGTGAACATGCAACATTAGACAGTCCTCATTGTTTTTTTTAAACAAGTTTTAATAAATACATGACTGGTATTATATATCTATATATAGTTTGTTTTATTTTAATACATATTTAAAGTTTACATTTCAAATTGTTTTATTTTTTTAATCCTTTAATGAATTTGATTATTTTACTTACTTAGGGTACAAACTCGCTGACATTGAATTTTTAACTCCCACCCCTCAGGCAATATGCTTCAAAAGTCTATTTTTACATCGCCCGGAGGTCGTTTTTTATTTTGCTTGTATATATATATATATATAATATATATATATATATATATATATATATATATATATATATATGCGCTGGGGAAAATATTTCTTTTAACTGTGGGCGGAATCAACTGCCTTGTATTTCTGATATTAAAATATTGTTCGTTAAATTCTATTTTAATTCTTTTTTTTTTTTTTTTTTTTTTTTTTTTTTTGTAATTCTAATAGATCTGGGATTCCTCTCACCGCCATTAATAGCTAGTAGTAAATTTAAAAAAAAAGAATGTTTTTAAACACTCCCAGTTTTCGCCATAAAATATGCAACTGACCCCAACCCTTCTCCGCATGAAGTCAACGACCGTGGTCATCGGCCAGTAAATACGGATATATTTTTCCTTCCATAAAAGCCAACACTATATCCGTATTTTGCTCTTATGACGCCAACGGGCGTCCATCCTTGACCCTGGGAAACATTCCCGATTTCCTATCGTTTCATTAATGCCAGTTTCCTAAATCCTCACACACGCACGCACACACACACACACTATATATATATATATATATATTATATATATATATATATATATATATATATATATAAAAGATAAATCTAATAAGTCAGACGAACCTACTATTAGTTTCGCTTAATGATCTTCAGAGCTAAGATCTGACTCTATCTTAGCCCTGAAGAGCATTAAGCGAAACTAATAGTAGGTTCGTCTGACTCATTAGATTTATCTTTATTATTTGCTCTACTTAGGTATTGAGCACTTTTTACTTATTAACTATTCTCCTAGCGGTTATATGAATATATATATATATCTTATATACATATATATACATATAAATTGTTTTTTTTCTTTTGGCCAAATACTGTACTAATAGATTATGTTTTGTTGGTACGATTATCTTGGTCCTTTCTTTTTTTCAAAAAATTTGTTCTCCCCGGTTGATGTTTGGTAGTATATTTTTACAATCAAACTATTTGTTGGGTTTTTTCTCACCGCAAGGATTTACCAACACGCTTGGTATATTAAATTTTATATATATATATATATATATATATATATATATATATATATATATATATATATATATGAGGAAAAATGAGTAAAGAAAAGAAAAGTAAATGGATAAAATGAATTTAATCGATCACTTACACATGTGTTTCGGTCAGTTTATGTGTGTGAAAATATTTCGCACACATACAAGAATCGACCTTCATCAGAGTGAATATTTATTTTTATGAAAAAATTCGTTGGGAAAAAAAAAACAACAGAGATTTTTGGAAATATTCGAAAATCGAATTTTTTAAAATTTGGAACGCTGAGAAATAGCTAAGATAGTCCGTTATGATTAGGATATTTTTTTTTTTGTTTTTTTAGG
>CM042178.1:21939340-21944340 GCA_023376005.1 Doryteuthis pealeii
TAAAATCTCATCTCAGAAATAAAAGAAAGAAAGAAAGAAAGAAAGAAAGAGACATTAGAGATAAGAAGCGATAGTACTTATTGTCTGTTTCAATAAAATACAAAAATAACAGAAAAAATGAGAAGTAAAATTAGAAAAAAATAAGGGAGAAAAGAAAAGAAAAGAAAAAAAGAAATAAAATAAAATCATCATAGTTTGATATTAGGGTAGGTCGATTTTTCACTTTTTTAAAATATCAAATTGTCCATCTATGCGAAAGTTGTGTGTTAGTATACTGAATACTGATACCAACAATTAGATCTTTTAATTGCACCATTGTTTGAGAAAATAGTATCAAAGATCGTCTAATAAAATGCACTAAAAATTCTCGTTTTGGCAAAATTTAGCCTTTAGAAAACGAGGATTTTTAGTGTCTTTTAGATGACGATCTTTGATGCTATTTCCTCAAACAATGGTGCAAGTAAAAGATCTAATTTTTGGTATCAGTATTCAGTATACTAACATACAAATTTCGCATAGATGAACAATTTGATTTTTTTTTTTAAAGTGAAAAATCGACCTAAACTAATATGTAGTCCAGAATGGTGCAAGTAAAAGATCTACTTTTTGGTATCAGTATTCAGTATACTAACACACAACTTTCGCATAGGTGGACAATTTGATTGTTTTTAAAGTGAAAAGAACGACCTACCCTAATATGTAGTCCAGAATGGTACAAGTAAAAGATCTCATTTTTCGTATCAGTATTCATATATTCAGTTAGTAATATACTAGCACACAACTTTCGCAGAGATGGACAATTTTTATATTTAAAAAGAGTGAAAATTGACCTACCCTAGAGTGGTATATCCACGTTTCCCGTTAGTAATAATGTACACAATAACACCTCATCTCAGAACTAATTTTATTCGTCATGAAAGAAAGAAAGAAAGAAAGAAAGAAAGAAAGAGACATTAGAGATAAGAAGCGATGGTACTTATTGTCTGTTTCAATGAAATACAAAAAGAACCAGAAAAGAATGAAAAAAAAGGAAATTAGAAAAAATAAGGGAGAAAGGAAGAGAAAAGAGAAAAAGAAAGAAAATCAAATTATCACAGTGTGGTATTAGAGTAGGTCGATTTTTCACCTTTTCAAAATATCAAATTGTCCATCTATACGAAAGTTGTGTGTTAGTATACTGAATACGGATACCATAAATTCAATATTTTACTTGCACCATTGTTTGAGGAAATAGCATCAAAGATCGTCTACTAAAATGCACTAAAAATCCTCATTAAAAAAGTTAAAAAGCCCAGTTCGTCCTACTACCTACCCGTAGCTAGAGGGAGAGTAGTTGGATGCATGCCTTTCCCAAGAGTATAAACGCAATGTGAAATGCAAACAGACTCGTCCAGGATTTGAACTCGAGTCGACGGGTCCATTAAACTACGCACCTCCAATCATAGTGTGATATATCCACGGTTCCCGTTAGTAATAATGTTTACAATAACACCTCATCTAAGAACTTACGGACTGAGATATTTTATTCCGGTTTCTGATTCATCTCATAGGAGTTCCTCATCGGAAGTTCCATCATGGCACGACCAATTTATAAACCCAACATTTGCAAAAAACGAACTAAGAAGTTTATCAGACATCACAAGGACTTGGTATACCAATATTCCAAATAATAGAGATTTTATTTATATTTGTGAAGATAATTAAAAAATACAATTTAAATGATAGTAGCATGGATTTTATTTGTCATTTAATATTTTAGATATTAGACATTAACATTTCCTTTCTGGATCAATGTAAGGTCTAATTTTTTTTACATAGAGATTTAAATGGGGCATCCCACGACGCTTCATATTTCTTTTTTGTATATTTTGTAAATTTCATGTTTCTCTATTATCATTGTTTTTTTAATTTTGTATTTAAAATAATAATGAATAGAATACAATGTGTACAAGGGCAAACGTTCGGTCGAAACACGTATCGGCATTCCAATAAATAATCTTTATTCACACAAAATTTTCTTTCCAATTTATCTTTCAACATAATTGTTGGATTCACTTCCATCTTTCAACTTACAGACACGCACACAAATATATATATATATATATATATATATATATATAATATATGTATATTTATATAACCCAACATACAACATATATACAACATATATATATATATATATATATATAATAATATATATATACTGCATACAACTTTATATAACCCAACATACAACATACATATATATATATATTCTGTATACAACTTTATATAACAACACACACACACACACACACACACATATATATATATATATAATATATATATATATATATATATATATACTATACAACTTTAATATAACCCAACATACAACATACATATATATATATAATATTCTGTATACAACTTATATAAACCCAACATACAACATACATATATATATATATATATATATATATATATATATATATATATATATACTGTATATTTATATAACCCAACATTTGCAGTCAGATCGTTCTAAGTGTGTTGATAATCGTGTTAGGGGGCGATTCAGGCCAATATTTAATGCCGAATATTGGTTATGGTTCTACAAAAAACAAAACAAAAAAAAAACAAACAAACACATGATTTCTGATGGTTTCAAAAAAATTCCTTGTACACAATGTCCGAGAATTGGAGATTCTTATGATGCAAAACAGAGTTTATGCTGCTGAGATTACTCCATGGAGTCCCGAGTAAAAAGAGGAAAGATATTGTGGAACGTGCTCAACAATTAAACATTAAAGTTACGAATCCCATGGAAGACTCTGGGTAATCAAGGACTATTTGCTCGTAAATTCCTACCATAAAATAAATTGAACCCCCATTTTATGTCCGTGTTTTTGCAATAAATGTTTTATTTTTCTTGCACCCGTTATGTTACAATACTAAATATATTTCCTGTATTTATTTTAATATTCACTTCAATGTGTTTTTTTATTTTGTGTGAATGCTTAGTTTTAAAGTGGGGTCTCGTTTTTACACTTCAACTTTTTACTCGTAAATTCCTACGATAAAATGCCCAAGCCAAATTTTATGGCAGGAATTTACGAGTAAAAAGTTGAATATTACTTTTTGTTGTTGTTATTTCTTTTCTTTTTGGCTTTAGTACTCTAAAATAAAAACGTCAGATTTTAATCATCATCGACGAAAAAACAAAATTACGGTCATAAAAGGAGGATCCAATTTATGCCTAAATTGTAAAACGAGCCCCCACTTTAAAACTAAACATTCTCACAAAATAAAAAACTTTTAGAATATACACATTGAAATAATATTAAAATAAATAAAGAAAATATATTTTGTATTGTAAAATAACGGGTGCAAGAAAAATAAAACATTTAATACAAAAACACGGACATAAAATGGAGTTCAGTTTATTTTATGGTAGGAATTTACGAGCAAATAGTCCTTGATTACCGACTCTGGTCTCAAGAAGACGAGTAAATATTTACTGTTGGGCTGTAAAGAAGGAAAACATTCGTCATTTTTTTTTCTTCTTTCGTGTAGCGAAAACATCTCGTTAATAAGTGCTCTACATATTTGCACTGGTGTCAATGAAACTTAGACTTTGATACCGATATAATTTGTTTGTGCGTGCGTGTGTATGAGGGTGGATATGAGTTTGTGCGTACCCGAAGCTACCCGGCCGCGGTGCATGTGTTTCTTGCGGTAATACCCGAGTTTGTTTTTTTGGGCGGGGTCCATCAAATCAGCCGGCCAGCTTAAAATGCGCTTAAGACGCTGCTGCATTTTGAGTGATGCGAACAAATGATTAAGCCCGTGGGCAGGTGATAATGCATAAAATGAGAAACGACCAGGTAGACACACCACCCTCACCAGCATTCACCCTCAGCACCACCACTCCACCCAGCACCCCCCCGACTTTCTCCAGCACACCCAATCTTCATTACCAGTGCTCGGCACTTAATATATATTTACGTAACCCCTGCGCACTAGTAGGATATGACAAAAGGTCAATTTCTTAATCGGGGTTTAACAGGTTTATAGTCAGAGTTTTCCTTCTCCTAGACTGGTTACTTAATCAAGATTAAAGAGCCCGACGTTTTTCCAGCTATTTACTCATAGCTGGAGGCTGGTTGTTTGGGAGATAGATACATGGTTGGCTGGTTGGTTGGTTGCCTAAACTAAGCTTAGAGAGTCCAGTCCGCCCTACTATTTACCCGTAGCTGGGGGGAGAATAATTAGTCATACCTTTCCCAAGAGTATTAGCATAATATAAAATGTAAACAGCCTCGTTTGAAGTCAGAGTTTTCTTTCTCCTATACTGGTTACCTAATCCAGATTAAAGCGCCCGATTTTTTCCTACTATTTACTCATAGTTGGAGACTGGTTGTTTGGAGATAGATAGATAGATAGATAGATAGATAGATATATATTAAAAGAAAGAACCGGAATAGGTAGGTGGTTGGTTGGTTGACTGATTGGCTGGTTGACTGATTGGTTGGTTGCCTAAACTAAGCTTAAAGAGTCAAGTCCGCCCTACTATTTACCCATAGCTGGAGGGAAAATAATTAGATTCCTACCTTTCCCAAGGGTATTAGCATAATATAAAATGTAAACAGCTCCGTCCACGATTTTAACTCATCTCGTCATGTCCAATTTCTACCACCCGTAACTATTACACCACAACCTTAATACATATTTACGTAACCCCTCCGTACAAGTAGGATATGACATAAGGTCAGTTTTTATGGGGGTTTAACAGGTTTGAAGTCAGAGTTTTCTTTCTCCTAGACTGGTTACCTAATCAAGATCAAAGAGCCCGAAGTTTTTCCAGCTATTTACTCATAGCTGGAGGCTGGTTGTTTGGGAGATAGATACATGGTTGGCTGGTTGGTTGGTTGCCTAAACTAAGCTTAGAGAGTCCAGTCCGCCCTACTATTTACCCGTAGCTGGGGGGAGAATAATTAGTCATACCTTTCCCAAGAGTA
>CM042178.1:21954340-21964340 GCA_023376005.1 Doryteuthis pealeii
ATATATATATATATATATATATTATTAGGATACCAAGTTTCTTGGTACAAGGTGATTCTAGGCTGGTCCTATTCTATGTAAACTGTTTGGCCATTTGCCTATCTAAATAAAATGTAAACATGGTCTGACGTAGCTCTGTGGCTCCCAGATACCCACGAGTGGAAATGGTCCATAATCACGATACCTATGGTATTTAAGGCCTTTTTATTCACAAATATATATATATATATATATATATATATAAAAGTCTTCACGTATGCTGTCTAAATTATATAGTTGAGAAATAATGAAAAAAAAAAAAGAAAAATTCTGTTCCCAAAAAAAAAAGAAAATTTTTAAGAGAAATCTTTATGGAATTTTTAAAAAAATTACTGGCCTCTTTTGAAGCATTAAATTAATGTATATGAAGATAATAGGAAATTGAAAACTTTATATATATATATATATATATATATATATATATATATATATATATCCACAGGCACCGTGTTTCGACATATCACGTCTCTTCAGTGTGGCTAGACATTTGTATGCTACCTAAAGCGGGGATAGAAACCTGTTCGGACAGCTTAACCGCTCAGCTATCGTCACCAACAGAATGGGAAGGGGATTTTAACAATTTTAATACACACATCTGTATATAAGTTAAAACAAAGGAAATGAATCCGACGGTATGAGTAAATATAAAAAAGATATGAAAACACCACAAAATGCTGTTAAAGTAAAAAAAAAAAAATTATAACTTCGCTGATATTGAACAATATTTCGATTTTATGAAAATCGTCATCAGAGCTTGTTTATACTCCGTGTTGTTAAGAGCGGAGGCAAAAGTCATATGAGTTCAAAACAAAAACCTTGACGTTGCAAAAAAGAAAAAAGTTATACAATAATTTCGAATGTGAGCCACTTCCGCCGCTCCATCCCTTTTGTAGGAGAGCGCTGTGTTTACTCTTTAGTTAGCGAAATCCCCTCCAAAGTGCTCAACCCCCTGGGGTATGGGGCGCATATATAGTCATCCACAGACACCGTGTTTCGGTGTATCACGTCTCTTCACTGCGGCTAGACATTTCTCTCTCTCTCTCTCTATATATATATATATATATATATATATATACATATATATATCTTATTATAATGGAGATTGTGTGTTTTTCTGTCTGTAACCGAAACTATATTCCTACTCAAGTCACAATTCTCTTAATTATTTACGTTAAATTCTCCATGATTTCATTCTTTAAACCTTCAGTTATTAATAAAAATTGTTTTACATTATTAATACTGTTGACCATATCTATGTACTAATAACATGCAATTGTATTTATATATACAACAAAATAGCGGTTTACAGTTTGAACGAAAAGGCTAATTTGCATATTGATATTTAAAATTTTATTTTAATAAATATGTGCTTGCTATTATTGATTTCTAATTGTTTGGTTTTATCTTAAGAAATATAAACAAAAATCTCGTGGATAAATCTTAAAAGAAATTTATTTACAAGAAGAAATAACTGTAATATTATCCTTTACTTCCTATTTTAACTAAATAGTTAAATTAGGAAAATTTAGTAATGAAAGATGAAAGAGTAAGTTTCAGTTGTTCTATTTTTCGATTATAGCCCCCTCTGTTTCAAATCTTTTTTTTTTTCATTCTTATTTTGTTAGTCTTTCTAATTTAATATGATATTTTATTACATTAAAACTTAAATACTTGCACCCAGAGGGTGCATATATATGCTAGTATATATAAAGGAAATCAATAATTTATATGTCCTTTCATATCCCAGAAGACTGTCACCAAAACCTGCTTAACTGAACTAGATCTTTATTCCTTACTGGAGAGTCAAGGTGTTTCCACGACATCGACTATCTTTTCCTCACCGTCCGTAATTCTCTTCAGTTAAATCGAACTTAACGGACCTAAATTCCACCATTGTATGTCACCCCGCCGAAAGAAAAAAAATACCAAAAAAATCAGGGAATTAACCGGATTTAATGAAATTTTCAGTGTTGATATATTAACGAATAAAAGATATAATAGACCCGTTGTTTTATTTAAAAACTTACATTTTTTTTTTCAGCTAAGTTAACTTTGAACCACGTATCTTTGAGAATCTATGTTACACCTAAAATATATCTGGTTCAAAGTTAACTGACCTGAAAAATTTCGCCGTTGAAAGCTCAATGTTTTAGATCATCTATGAAAATTTTTGGCCGAAGGGATACGCGCAATCTTTAACATTGGCTACGCATGAGTTTCGGTTAGTGCGTGGTTCCCTATGTTAATCGTAAACGGCCAGATCTTGCGTTTTGAGTAAAAATGATGAAGATGCGATTTATATTTTTGAAGATAACTAGAAAATGGAATTTGAATGATAAGAGCAAAGAACTTTTTTTAATTCTTTTTGCGTTTGATATTGTAAATAAGTATAAGTAAAGTCGATGGGGCGGCCTAAAGTCGGTATCAGCCAGACAAAGCGAGCGAGGCTATCCTCTTTTCACTAGCGCCACACCTACCACACTGGGATGGAGCGCCACACCTACCATCAGCTCCTCACTTTACCGCTCAGATCCCTGTGCTATTCATACGCTGAGGGCCGGTATCGAACCAGGAACCTTGTGGTTCCTAGTCGGACGCTCTACAGACTGAGCTACGCCGACCCATAGTGGACATTATTTCTTTTTTCTTTTTAGAGAGGCAGGATCAACGCAAGGTCTTTTTTTTTTACGTGGGGATTTTAATGGGACATCCTGCGGAAATCCAACTCATGATTCAGTAATAATGGACCTGCGAGATTAACTTTTTTCAAGAGATTCCCCCTTTACCTAGGTGACGCCAGGTAACTGCTTCTAGTTATATATAAATCATGTCTACTTATCAAGTCAGTTGCATTTGCTCGAGAAAAAAAAAGAAGAAAAATTGCCTACGCCTGTCTTAGTGTGACTGATGATATAGATAAGTTACAGAAACAAAAGTGAGACTATTCATTAGCACGTATATATTACCTGCCACCCATTGGTGCAAATAACTGTAACAGGTGGTTGTTAATCAACCCTTGAGCCAGGTAGGAAAAGTAGCAGCAGTGGCGGCAACAGCAGCAACAGCAGCAGCAGCAACGGAATAAATTGCCATACAAGAATTACTTGTTTGAGACAAAAGTTTGGCAATATGTTTGTAACCTCTCTCTCTCCCACTCACTCTCTCTCTCTCTCTCCCACTCACTCTCTCTCTCTCTCTCTCTATATATATATATATATATATATATATATATATATATATATATAGAGAGAGAGAGAGAGAGAGAGAGATCTGGAATAATAATTTTTTTAAAAAGACAGAGAAGAAACTAAACAGACACACACACTTAAACACACAAACACAAACACACATAAACAAGCACCCCCCCCCACACACACACACAGAATTTGGAAGGCATGAGACAGAACAAATGGACAGCCACTAGCAACAACTTCAGTTCTGGATATCTTCTGTAGAAGGGATTTTTTATCCCGAAATATTAAGAATGAATCACAGGTTAACAAACAACACCATAGTTACCTTCTTTTTTTCTTTACACTCGCATTGCGATAGCCTTCAAAACCAACCAACAAACCAATGTAAACACAATGCTTCAAGCAAATTATAAAATCCTTTATATATATATATATATATATATATATATATATATATATATATATCAATCAAGAAAAATGAAAAAACACAGGTTTAAATGGGTTAAGTGGTGAGTTTATTGGCCGACGCTGCAGTGTTTCGATCTATTAATTAGATCATCTTCAGGGCATAAGATAAGAAATTATTTATCACAGAATAATGAGAAAAGCGAGTGGTAATCCTTGTCATTCAGTCTGTTTAAATTTTTTTTTGAAGTTTGAAAAAGGAGACGGTTTCGAAATATGACATCAAATATTCTATTTTATGGCGTGAGTATGTGGCGCTCTAAGTGTGTGTATCGAAAGGAAACATTGTGCATTTTTTTTTTAGGTATGTGGTTGTGTGTGTGTGTGTATGAATTTTTTCTGTTGCGATAAACGATAACGGAAGTAAAACTCAAGGTTATGTGTGTGTGTGTGTGTGTGTGTGTGTGTGTGTGTGTGTGTGTGTTACAGCGCCACATACTCACGCCATAAAATAGAATATTTGATGTCATATTTCGAAACCGTCTCCTTTTTCAAACTTCAAAAAAAATTTTAAAACAGACTGAATGACAAGGATTACCACTCGCTTTTCTCATTATTCTGTGATAAATAATTTATTATCTTATGCCCTGAAGATGATCTAATTAATAGATCGAAACACTGCAGCGTCGGCCAATAAACTCACCACTTAACCCATTTAAACCTGTGCTTTTTCATTTTTCTTGATATACTACATACCGTCGGATTCACTTCCTTTCTTCAGATATATATATATATATATATATATATATATATATATATATATATATATATATATCTCCTTTTAATCGAAGAACTCCTTCACTGAAGCTTCCGTCTCCTTTTATTGACCTTACATTAAATTTTAAGAAGATTTACGAAGCCGTTATACATTATAATTTAACGCTTAACTATGACTTACATTTTTGAGCCTGGGACGTTTTTTTTTTATTCAAGAATCATTACATTAATAAAATTGTTACAGTATATAGTCAATGAATTATATACGTACGATAATAAGAATATTTCGAATAAGAATTCGTTAGATTTAAAAATCTCTCTCTCTCTCTCTGTCTGTCTCTCTCTGTCTCTCTCTCTCTCTCTCTCTCTCTCTCTCTCTCTCTCTCTCTCTCTCTCTCTGTATATATTTATTAATATAATACTTTCTTTCACTTTTCTCTAAAATTATTCATGTCTGTCTGTCTGTCTGTCTGTCTCTCTCTCTCTATCTATCTATCTATCTGTCTGTCTGTCTATCTCTGTGTCTGTCTCTGTCTGTCTGTCTGTCTCTCTCTCTCTCTCTCTCTCTCTCTCTCTCTCTCTCTCTCTCTCTCTCTCTCTCTCACTGATCCTTTTTTTATTCTTTTATTTTTTCCTCTCACTTATATTTTTCTTTCTTTCTAACTTTCTTTTTCTTCCTTTTTAAAAAATTTGTATTTCTTATTTTTTATCAGCTTTCCTCCTGAATCTTTCTTCTTTATTTTTCATTCAACCACCTTTTTCTCAGAATTTTCATTCTTTATTCAATATCTTTCTCTTTTAATTAGCTTTCCTTTATTTTTGTCTTTATTTTGTTTCTTTTATTCTTCCTTCTTGTATTTTGACTTTTAACTTGGGTAATTTCCATAACCGTAAGGGTTATGATTGATTTATGCTGACCCCTGTCATGACCCTGGTAGAGCGCGATTAGACGCGTGAGTAAATTAAGTTTTAAGAGATGCGACAAGAAATTCAGAGAGAGCGGATGGGTATGCCGCTCGCTTTGAGAGTCGTTCTCCACCGCGCGGTTGAAACTTTATGGGCTGGGGTTGTTTTCAACAAAAGACAACAAAGTTTGTTTTTTTATTCATGCAAACAAGAAATGATCAACCCGAAGAAACCAACACAAAGAAGCAACCCACAGGATCAACCCAACAAGAGAAAATGAAAGGCCGATGAAATAGAAGAAGAATAACAAGTAAGAGCTCTCATTATCATCTATAGTAAAAAAAAAAAAAAAAAAAAAAAAAGAATTTGAGGTAATCTGAACATTAGCTACATAAATAAGAGTAATCTCCCCTTGTTTGTTTCACGTTTGAGGAAACCGCTATGTTTTGGTCGGCCATTTTCATTTCACCGTAAATCTACACTGAAAATACGAATTTGTTCATACCAATACAACTGCGTGTTTTATCCCTGAAATATCATAAAATGTGTTCTTAATTGTGATCGCGCATTATTTGATATGAACTTGATTGTTATTAAAACACATTTTATGATATTTTCGTGTTAAAACATGCAGTTGTAGTGATTCGAACAAATTCGTATTTTCACTGTAGATTTAGGGTGAAATGAAAATGGCCGACCAAAACATAACGGCTTCCTCAAAAATAAAACAAACAAGAGGAGATTACTGTCATTTATGTTGCTAATGTTCACATTACCTTATTTGCAATGTATTGTTACAGTAAAAAAGAAATCAGCGACATTCACTTTTTATAGAAAAAATATTTGGTTATTTCCTAGTTGAGTAACATGATATTGTTAGGGTTAGGGTTGGGGTTTAGGGTTAGTTTAATGGGAAATTAATAAATAATTTGGGTTCTGTTTTTTTCTTGGTCACCCTGTAATATCATATTATCAACTCGGCGGGTAGGGTTAGGGCTTAGGGTTGGGGTTAGGGTTAGGGTTGGGGTTTAGGGTTAGTTTAATGGGAAAATAAATAAATAATTTTGGGTTCTGTTTTTTTCTCCTGTCACCTTGTAATATCATATTACTCAACTAGAGGGGTTTAGGCTTAGGGTTGGGGTTAGGGTTAGGGTTAGGTTAGGATTAGGGTTAGGGTTGGGGTTTAGGGTTAGTTTAATGGAAAAATAAATAAATAATTTGGGTTCTGTTTTTTTCTGGGTCCCCTGTAATATCATGTTACTCAACTAGGAAATAACCATAATTTGGGTTCTGTTTTTTCTGGGTCACCCTGTAATATCATGTTACTCAACTAGGAAATAACCATAATTTGGGTTCTGTTTTTTCTGGTCACCCTGTAATATCATGTTACTCAACTAGGAAATAACCATAATTTGGGTTCTGTTTTTTCTGGGTCACCCTTAATATCATGTTACTCAACGAGGAAATAACCAAATATTTTTAATATATTTTTATAGCAAAAATCATATTAATATATTTTTTATTTTAAAAATCATTTTTAATACATTTTTATAATAAAATTTTTACCTGTAATCTCAGTTGCCATTTGCAGTCTGTTTTTGTATTACTCTTCCTAATTTCCACATTTAGCCACACACTATTCTTATCAGTTCGGTTATCCTTGTTATAGGTGATACACCCTATTTGACCAATGGAATGCGCCGACAGCTTACTATAAATAAACTGGGATAATTGTGGCTTAGAAGCAAGCCAATGCGAGTACCAATAACTCTGTTCGTCGGACGTAATTTCCACATCTCTCTATTGTATTGTCTACTTTCTGTTAATACATTTTTCTACTTTTCGTTACCCGTTGTTTTGTTCTTGTTTGACCCCTTAAAACCTCACAACAATCCTGATCATTAATCATATTTTCATTTACACAACTATAACATTATTCTGCTTATTTTTTTTCTGGTGCTTTTAGATGGTACTATTATTTACCACTCATTCCATTTATGAGGGTGTGACACAAGGACATTTTAATGCAGGCCCACTCATGAGACGAGAGGTGCAAAAAATGCGTTGATCCTGTCGGCATTCCCCCTTCAATGGGGGTGCCTTAGGAACTGGGCAATAAACCCAGCCCTGTCACTTTAAATCAAGGGGACAGGTATTGCCTGTGGGGATAGCCCCTCTGGGATCAACGTTGTTAATTATTTCCACAGTCCAGGACCGAAGCCACTGGACCACCGGTCCGAGGGATGGTCGGATAATCAGGATTCTTTCTCTGATCGTCAATTCATCTAGTCCATTGGGGAACTTTCCAAGTGCGTCAACTACAATTGGTATCACTGTCACTATCATTGTTCACAGCTTTTTCATATATTATTATTTTCACTTCTTTTGAGTTTTTCACATCAGCGTTAGCTGATGGTATTTCACTGGAGTCTGAGTGACAACTAGTTTCCTCAGGTTTCCACGATTCTTCTGAGTATTTTAGCCGATTGCAGCAGAGCAGTAATCTGGGTGGTCTCAGTTCTTCCTCTGATTTCCAGATCCTCCAGTCTTTTTTCCAGGTCTATTGGGACCGTTCCAAGTGTACCAGCTACAATTTGTATCACTTTCACTCTTCCACAACTTTTTCAGTTCTCTGGCAAGGTCCAGGTATTTATCCATCTTTTCATTTTCCTTCAACTTCATCCTGAGATCTGGTGAAACCGCAAAGTCCACCATTTGACACGTTTTTTTTTTTGTTGTTTTTTTTTTTTTTGTTAATCAACACTAGGTCTGGTCTTCTGGTTGGGATAGGTGATCTGTCTCATAGTCTCAGTAGTAGTAGTAGTAGTAGTAGTAGTATTCCGCTTCTTTCTACCATCTCCTCGTCTGTCTCTGTCCATTAGATACGAGATATATGAGAAAGATATTTAACAAAATGACGCATCTAAAAATTCTCAAAAACAACAATGATACGATAATTGTTTACTAAGCAACAGGTTCCTTTAGCTCTGCAATTTTTGTATAAACTATGGACCATATGACCTTTAGGCACCCCTTTTGCGATCTCGTTTCATAAGGACATTTTTTTCATTTACACCGTAAAAATCCGGTTGTTTGTTAGGGGTTAGGGTTAGGGGTTAGTTTTATAATTAAAAAAACCTCTAAAAATCGTCTGTTAACAAACAACCGGATTTTGACGGTGAAAAGGAAAAACACGTCTTTATCAATCGAGATCGCAAAAGGGGTACCTAAAGGTCATATGGTCCTAAACTATTAGTAAAAGAAATACATAGAAAAATAAGTTCTATTTATCTACATATAGATTAAAGATTAAAGATTTATCTTCAACTTTTTAAGTCCACGTCGGGTACTCTGCTAACACACACACACACACACACACACACACACACACACACACACACACATATATATATATATATATATATATATATATATATATATAATGGGGATTTATGTAATATATAGATAACCCCAACCATGGCAAAAGAATAACAAAAGTAGAAAAATATAGATAAAAGATTTATCTTCGGCTTTTTTTTCAACGTCGCATAGCTCTGCTAGTATATATATATATATATATATATATATATATATATATATATATATATATATATATGTGTGTGTGTGTGTGTGTGTGTGTGTGTGTGTGTGTTGAAAGATGAAAGGAATGAAAATGTTTTATGGATAGAAATTATTTATTGGAATGTTGACACGTGTTTCGACCAAGAGTTTGTCCTCGTATACATTGTATTCAAAATATCAAAATATCTATCAAAATAGAATACAATGTATACAAGGACAAACTCTTGGTCGAAACACGTTTCGGCATTCCAATAAATAATTTTTATCCATACAACATTTTCTTTCCTTTTATCTTTCAACGTAATTATCGGATTCACTTCCATTTTTCAACTTATATATATATAAATATACATATATATTTTCAACACACACACACACACACACACGCACACATATATATATATATATATATATATATATATATATGGAAAAACGATGAGGAAATTAATCCGACAATATGTGAAGAAAATATTTTCAAAATATATAACAAACACAGGATGTTATGATCAGAGGAGTCAATTTTACGTGTCAATACTTAAGCATTTCGGTATTAAACCATCATCAGGACACTGTTACTCCCTCACAAAAATTTCTGTAACAGTGCCCTGATGATGATTTAATACCGAAATGCTTAAGTATTGACACATAAAATTTTTCCTCTGATCATAACATCCTGTGCTTGTCATATTTTTTAAAAATATTTTCTTCACACACATATATATATATATATATATATATATATATATATATATATATATGAGAATTGTTGTAATATATAGATAAACAAGTAATGTTTTTATTGATAGACACTTGGCAAAGGAAAGCCAATAATAGATGTCGCCATTAGAAGATATTGAACAAAAAAAAAACATCAGCCGTAAATTGAAAAGTAGGTGTAGTTCGTATCTATCACATACCCCTCCCCTCTCCCCCACCCTCATTTCCATCAGTGAATTATTGAAATTATCTTTTCTTGTGTGCCGATAAGGAAAACTCTCAGGTGTTTAATTTCTATCTTACCTCGACATTGTTTGGAACCAGTGAGCGCCAGTTTCTTTTCCCAACACCAGCTTTTTCGTTTGATTTTTTTTTTCTCT
>CM042178.1:21974340-21983319 GCA_023376005.1 Doryteuthis pealeii
GGGAGGGTACGGGGGGGGGGTAAGCAAAAAGGTTTTGGGAAGGAAGTTGCGTGAGAAGTGGGGAATGGGGTAAAGCAGAAATAATAACAGCTGGTTTTATTTTGGGGGGTTTTGCCTTTTCTTTTCTTTTTTTTTTTTTTAATAATGTTTACTTTATTTTTATTTTTTTTATTTATCTTCTTTTCTGTTTTTTTTTTTTTTTTTTTTTTTTTTTTGTTATTTTTTTTTTTTTTTGACTGGCAAGCAGAGCCAAAGCCAGTAGAAGATCGGTCCGTCCAGTGTGGAAAACGGAAGGTGCGTAACCTATTCAGTCACGTGACCGTATCGCTTGTCTTAATGAGACTAGATAATCCTTTGATCGAGGAGAGCACCTGTGGCCGACGTCCTGCTTTTCGTTTGCCTAAAAACCTCTAACCACCCACACCCCTTCCCACCCCCACCTCTCTCTCTCTCTCTCTGTCTCTCTCTCTCTCTCTCTGTCTCTCTCTCTCTCTCTCTCTCTCCGTGCGACCGAATGTGGGTCTGCGTATATTGGCAGGCACGCTCACACACGCATGCACTCATATTCTCTCATGTTCCATGTACTCTATGAATCAAGCTATGCAGACAGCACATATATACCCTAACTTATATATATATATATATATTATATATATATATATATATATATATATATATATACTAGCAAATATATGCACCCTCCGGGTGCAAATATTTAAGTTTAAATGTAATAAAATATTAGATTAAATCAGAAAGGCTAATGAAACTAATTAAGAATTCAGATAAAAAGATTTGAAACGGAGGGGGTATAATCGGAAAATAGAACAACTGAAACTTACTCTTTCATCACTTCCGTTTTTCAAGGCTAAATTTTCCTAATTTAACTATTTATTTAAAAGAGGAAGTAAAGAATAAAATTACAGTTATTTCTTCTTGTTAATGAATTTTATTTAAGATTCATTGAAGAGATTTTTACTCATATTCATTAAGATAAAACCAAACAATTAGAAATCAATAATACCAAGCACATTTTTATTAAAATCAGTTTTTTTAATATCAATATGCAAATTAGCTTTACGTTTACACTGAAAACTGGTATTTTGTTGTATATATAAATACAATTGCATGTTATTAGTATTTAGGTAAGGCCAACAGTATTAATAATGTCAAACAGTTTTATTATTAATTGAGGTTTAAATAGAAATAGAATAATGGAGGATGTGACGTAAATAACTAAGGGAATTGTGACTTGAGTAGTAATATAGTTTCGGTTATAAACAGAAAAACACACAATCTCCATTATAATAAGATATATATATATATTTGTCCTAGAACAAAGTAATCTCCAGTGATCTACTTACCTTTATCCGTTCATACTTACATATCAATTTCTATTGATGTGCGGTGTAATTGTTACCGCCATAGGAAACGGACACGGCGAAACCAGTTCAAATCCCGTACGAGGCTGTTTGCATTTCACATAGCTCTTTTATTACTACTAGCAAATATATTCACTCTCCGGGTGCAAGTATTTAAGTTTTAATGTAATAAAATATCATATTAAATTAGGCTAATGAAACTAAATAAGAATGCAGGTTAAAAATTGAAAACAGGGAGGGTATAATCGTAAAAAGAACAACTGAAACTTACTCTTCCATCACTTCTGTCTTTCATCGCTGAATTTTCCTAATTTAACTATCTAGTTAAAATAGGAAGTATAGAATAAAATGACAGGTATTTCTTCTTGTTAATAGACTTCTTTTAAGATTTTTCTTTGAGATTTTTGCTCATATTCATTAAGATAAAGCCAAACAATTAGAAATCAATAATACTAAGCCCATATTCATTAAAATCAAATTTTTAATATCAATATTCAAATTAGTCTTTCTGTTCACACTATAAACCGCTATTTTGTCGTATATATAAATACAATTGCATGTTATTGGTATGTAGATATGGTCAACATATCTAACTCCGGTTTCGACAGTGGGGTCCAGTGTCTTCGGCCCTGGATCTTAAAAACTAATAACATTGACCCCAGAGGAGCTATCCCCCCAGCCAACATCTGTCCCCTTGATTTAAAGGGGCAGTGCTGGGTGTATTGTCCAGTGCCTGATGTGCCACCTTGTGGGAGAATGCCGACGGGATCAACGCATTTTTTGCACCGCCACCCATGAGCTTCGGTTCGTGGGTGGTCCCACATTGATAGGGCCTTGTGCCTAACCTGTACACGTAGGGTACGTGGTAAATATTTAGTATGTTGATATGGTCAACAGTTTTAATAATGTAAAACAATTTCATAAATAATTGAGGTTTGAATAAGAATAAAATCATTGGAGAATGTGACGTAAATAACTAAGGGAATTGTGACTTGAGTAGTAATATAGTTTCGGTTACAGACAATCAAGCACATAATCTCTATTATAATAAGATTGATCAATTGCCCGTACGCCCGCCCGTCCGTCCGTACAAGAAAGGCTTCAACGTTTTGTTTTTTTTAGTTTTTTTTTCCCCAATTTCTTCCAAACCTCTTTTGTATTATCCATTAAGAATTGATTTATTTCAAAACTTTATCGGCATTAAATGACCCACTGAGGTTGATATGTCGTAAAACAAAACAAACCAAACCAAACCTCTTGGAAGCATTAGAGTTATAAATGGAGATATTTTGAATTGAACTGAAATTACCGATTATAATACGAAATGCCTATGGATCCATTCCACATAAGCTAGTGGAACAAAAAATTGTGATACAATGGTTATGACATGGAACCATGATGGTGGTTTGTGTCATTAGTTAGGGAAAAGTTTGAGTAGTGACGTGATCAGAAACGGAAAAGTTTGAATGGTGATATCAGCTTGGACGCGTGGCATAGTTTTGATTGGACAAGGAATATACGCGTTGAAGAGGAGAAAGGAAG
Source organism: Doryteuthis pealeii (assembly GCA_023376005.1). Classification (NCBI taxonomy): domain Eukaryota; kingdom Metazoa; phylum Mollusca; class Cephalopoda; order Myopsida; family Loliginidae; genus Doryteuthis; species Doryteuthis pealeii. The sequence goes on from CM042178.1 coordinate 21,977,262, forward strand.
AGTGGGGCAAAAGTAGTGAGATTCAGCCTGACCGTCGAAGGGTTAAGACGGACTGAGGCCTGGTCACCCCACAGTGATCATGGATTAGATAAAATCAAAGCTTCAAACAAAACAAAAAAAATGTCTTAATTCAATTGCAATGACCAAATCAGCACTTAAACTCTATCTGATGGTAAGGTTCCAGTTTTGGAGGTTTAGGGAATGTGGAGCACCCCTTCATCACCATTGCTCCCTGGTCCACTCTGACCCGGAGTGGTAGTACCTGTTAGGGTCCCATCTATGGGTTAAATAGAAAAATGTATTTATAAAAAAATTGTATTATCCATTAAGAATTGATTTATTTCAAAACTTTATCGGCATTAAATGACCCACTGAGGTTGATATGCCGTAAAACAAAACAAACCAAAAAAATCACTAATTCAATATCTCATGGGTTTCATTGATGATTTAGGATTGTATGTATCTTCTGCATTAAAAAAAAAAAAGTATCATTATTTTTATTGTTTTTAATTTTACCTTTAAAAAATAAGAACGTGATTGAAGGTACAAATTGAAAAACATGGTAATTTTTCAGGAAATGGAAAATAATTTAATGTTGATATTACTTATGGCCTATTGTCTTTTAGAAATAGTTATAATACCAATCTTCAGTTATAGAAAATGATAATGAAATTGTGTACAGTGCTTTATAGGTTTAGAGTTTAGTCCGAAGAATAGCCCTTATTTAAGAAGAAGTTAGAAGTCAACCCAACTAAGCAACAAGATGGCAGCCGGAGATTTTTGCAGGATCAACAAGAAAGAAATAAGATCTCCTCACCAAGTAAGTCTAATCTCTCTCTCTCTCTCTCTCTCTCTCTCTCTATATTATATAATATATATATATATATATATATATATATATATCCTCGAAGAACTTTCTTATTGAAGAACTCTCACTCTTACACACACCAATTAGCGATGTCAATGTTTGTATGTGACACGTATCACATTTGGTAGAAGCGCAACATAGTTTCACGCGCTTAAACGTTAACATATCCCAAACAAGATAACCGAAATAATTTTAGATCATTACCACACCTTCGTAATCTATTTATATATATATAAGAGAAAGTTTGGTATGTACGTGTCGATTTATAACTAAAAAACGAGATGTTATTCAAATTCGAAATCTTGCATACACCTTGACATTCTTATAACTAAGAAACACACAACATTTGGTTATTGATTTTTACTTATTAAGGGATATAATTAATTAATTAAACAAAAATCAAACGATTTGCGATAATTGTGGCATAGCTGCTGCTGCTAATATCAAAATAATTCGCTGGCTGCTGTCTATATTCAGCAGTGATTTAAAACGGTACTGCTGCTAGTATATGTATAAAGAGCCAGTTTAGTTCAGTCGGGTAGAGTGTTCGGCTAGGAATCTCAAGGTTCTTGGTTACCTGCACCCGGCATCAACCGGCCCTCGCCAACTCAGCCTATGAGTAGCACAGGGATCGGTACAGTACAATGAGGAGCTGATGGTAGGTGTGGCGCTACTTTTTACTTTACCACACCTCCAAAATGAGAACGGTATCGAAAGAACAACATCCTTTTGGCATAATTTAGAGAAGGGCATCCTAACCGGCTGCACCATTCAGCTAATTCATTTACATTAGCCATTAACTTGACTAGTACAAAATAAAAAACACCCTCCGGGCGATGTAAAAATAGATTTTTGAAACATATTGCCTGAGGGGTGGGAGTAAAAAAATTCAATGTCAGCGAGTTTGTATCCTAAGTAAGTAAAATCATCAAATTCATTAAAGGGTTAATAAATAAAACAATTTGAAATGTAAACTTTAAATATGTATTAAAATAAAACAAACTATATATAGATATATAATACCAGTCATGTATTTATTAAAACATGTTTTAAAAAAACAATGAGGACTGTCTAATGTTGCATGTTCAAATTTTGAGTGTATTTATTCTATGTTATGACGATTTTGGGTAATGTGACGTAAGCAGTGACGTATTTTTTGTTACAGACAAAAACCGGAAGCGAATCTCCATTATTAATAGATGTTATAAAGAAATGGAATATTCAATATTACCGCCAAAATAACTCTTTCACGAGGAGATGCAACTAAGGCTATTAGTTTCTTTATGTTGGCATCTCGTATGATTGAATTTTGAATAATTTATAAGTCGACGGGGTGGCCTAAAGTCGGTATCAGTCAGTCAGCGAGGGAATCTATCCCCTTTTCAATAGCGCTAGACCAAGGATATTGTTTTTAGCATCTGAGGTGGAACGCCACACCTCCCATCAGCTCCTTACTTTACCGCACAGATCCCTGTGCTACTCATACGCTGAGTTGGCGAGGGCCGGTAAATCTCATGATAGGCGATGGTGTCATAACACTATGATGACATTCAATTGGTTTAATGTGCCTCGCGTTCGAAAGCTTAATAACTGCGCGTGCTTTACACTTATCGGTAGCGTCAATCGGGAGCTCCATCGGAAATGACTGCCAAGCCGAAACTGAGCATGGCAGCGAGGTGCACGCAGGGGCAGGTGAATGCACAGCAAACTCAACAATGTTGCCAGTAGCGATATATATATATATATATTAGAAAAAACAACAAAATTAAGTCAAAGATTGATATACGTATAGCCGACGCTAAAGCGTTTCGGTTTTAATTAAAACCATCAACAGGGCTTAATGTAATGATTTAACTCATATAAAAGCAATGAATAATTTGGTTGTTTTTTCTAAACTATATATTTTCTTTACGCTGTCGGGTTTCATATCCGTTTTTTGTTCACACACACACACATATATATTATGTTATATATACATATATATATATATATGTGTGTGTGTGTGTGTGTGTGTGTGTGAACGGTATTAAGTTTTTCCGTGATTGGATTCAACCAAAATTGAGAACTCAAAAGTAAATATAAAGATTTTGCTTATAGACATATGTAATACTACCCTGGTCACGGGAACCAAATGTAATACTACGGTGGTCGCGGCAACAAATGTAATACTATGCCATCCTGTGGGAAGGCACCAAATGTACCAATATGCTGTCGCGGCGCCGAATCTAACACGATGGGTGTTATTTGATCCACAGGTACCTGAAAGTGACCAAATTCACCAATGTTGTTCCACAATTACAACGGACGCGTTTTTAATAATAAAATACCTTTATTAGTTATACAATAAATCATGATAAAAATGATGTACAGCCACAAAGGGGTGTCGATGTCGAAGTTGAAGGGAAGTCGGAATTTTGTGGACTGACTCAAATTCAGGACTTTGAGTAGCAAGATGACAGAGCAAAGAGGGCGACAAGGGCTGTGAGACTGAGCTATCAATCTGGTCAAGAACCAGCTGTCCGATCTGGTCAAGAACCAGCTCTCCAATCTGCTTGGGAACCCTTTTGGGACCTCTTTTATGGGTTCCAAACCTCTGAATCCAGGGCTCTGATTGGCTAGCCAATAGAAACGCCGGACCAAAGGCCCTACAGTGTAAACATCAGGAGGCGTACAAAAACCCACCCACGCGGTCGCTTTTGATTGGACGGCCAATCGAAATCATGGCCTTGGGTTACACATCTTGGGGGGGGGCAACAAGTCTCCGCCCCAGTTTCCTGATTGGTGAGGCACCTGATAATATTTTTATTATTGTATAAATGGTCTTGTGCCAGACTTATCTGTCAGTTGCTATGATAATTCCCAGGAATTGGTCGAAGATCACCTGCCGAATTGTTATTCTTAACTAAATCAACATTTTTAAGATTTAATCTTTAAACTGTTTTTGTTCGAGTAAATTTTCTTATCTTGTACAGTCTTCACAAGAATGTCAATATATATTTATATGACAGCATTTGTATAAAAAAAATTCATTCGTTTTATATCAACCGACTTTTAGCCTTTAAAATTTCTTTTGTACGAGTAATTTTTTCTTATCTTGTGTTGACATTACCCCTACCACTGACTTGTATTCTGATATAAGTCGCTTGTACGACTCTAGACACAATTGTTATTTTTATATCCAAAAGTTAACCAAAATTGTTTTTTTCAAGTATCTAATGAAATCGCCAGTCAATCCATAACACCACTACAGTGTTATCTTATTATAATGGAGATTGTGTGTTTTTCTGTCTGTAACCGAAACTATATTACTACTCAAGTCACAATTCCCTTAGTTATTTATATCACATTCTCCATGATTTCATTTTTATTTAAACCTCAATTATTAATAAAATCATTTTACATTATTAATACTCTTATCCATATCTACATACTAATAGCCTGCAATTATATTTATATGTACAACAAAATAGCGGTTTACAGTGTGAATGTGAAGGCTAATTTGCATATTGATATTAAAGATGTGATTTTAATAAATATGTGCTTAGTATTATTGATTTCTAATTGTTTGGTTTTATTATAATGAATATAAGCAAACGTTTCTTCAATTAATCTTAAATGAAATCCGTTAACAAGAAAAAATAACTGTCATTTTATTCTTCACTTCTTTTAACTAAATACTTAAATTAGAAAAAATAACAATGAAAGACGAGAGTGATGGAAGAATAAGTTTCAGTTGTTCTATTTTTCGGTTATACCCCCCTCTGTTTCAAATCTTTTTATCTGTATTCTTATTTAGTTTCATTAGCCTTTCTAATTTAATATAATATATTATTACATTAAAACTTAAATACTTGCACCCAGAGGGTGCATATATTTGCTAGTACATATAAATATCAGTGTTTTATGCAAAAACATGAAAAACAAATATCGTTGCGTCAGAAACGGATGGATAACAAATGTATTTCCCATCGAAGTCGGATGCCGGGGATTTATTACCAACTCAACCTTGGCATTTTTGTCTAAACTTGGACTTTCTCCACCAGACAAGAAGAAATACATAAAAAAGATCCAGGAGAAAGCTCTAACCGCATCAGTGTGGATATGGCAGTCCTACATTGTGACATCAAACCGACAAAGTCTGGTGGTATCGTGAGATATTGCTGGGGCGCTCTGGATTAGTGGTAATGATGCTTTGGTCCCGAAACCATGCCTGAACCCAGAGTCATCATCTGATGAAGGCTTTGTTGGTCGCAGTACTACTGTGTAAATAGCAGTCATTGTATGAAGATTATATATATATATATATATATATATATATATATATATATATATATATTATATATATATATATCTTCATATATATATATACTAAAATCGGCGGAGTGGTCTATTGTTGGTATCAGCCAGACAGCGATGGAGGCAATTCTCTTTTCACTAACGTTAGATTACTTTTGTGTCTTAGGTGGAGCACCACAACTTCCATCAGCTCCATTTACTTTACCGCACAGAATCAAGCTTATGCCCAGAGTTAGCGAGGGCATAATATCGAACCCGAACTTAGTTGTGGTTCCTAGTTTAAAGACTGAGCTATATATATATATATATATATATATATATATATATATATATATATGAGGATAGGAAGATTGAAGTAAATCCGAAAGAATGTAGTAAAGATCAGAGGGAGAAATGTGGACAAAGGAACAAAACTCAGACTAAATAAAAAAGACAAATAAACGACTGATAAAGCTGCGCTCAAGGTACGGCGAAATATATCTCCTACATACACTTGTCAGAGTTGTGTTCCTTTGTCCACATTTCTCCCTCTAATCTTTACTATATATATATTATATATATATATATATATATATATATATATATATATATATATATATATATATATATATATTCAACAAAGCAAACTAAATGGGAAATAGTTTTTATTTACATTTCATTAATTTTTTAACGTGGCAAAATTTTATTTCGATATACATAAGATTCACCTCTTGGTAAAAATAATCAAAACAAACAGAAATATTGTTGTTGTATTAGGGACATATTACTTAAAACAAAAGATATATTTTTAAATCAGTGTAACACAAAAAACTTAAACAGAAAACTCACAGAAATAACGTAATAATCATAGCAACATATCAGCACGACAGCAGTGCTACCACCACTCACCTCTCT
>CM042178.1:21983419-22000919 GCA_023376005.1 Doryteuthis pealeii
AAAGAGAGAGATAAAGATGAGAGTGGATGGAAGTCTAAGTTTAGTGTTCTATTTTTTATTATACTCCTCTCTTTCAATCTTTCTTATCGTATTCTTATTTAGTTTCATTAGCCTTTCTAATTTAATATAATCCTTCATTACTGGAACTTAAATACTTGAACGGAGAGTGCATATATTTGCTAGTTATATATATATATTATGTGTGTGTGTGGTGTGTGGCTGTGTGCGGGTATGTAGTTTTCCGAATTATTAGACTTGGTAAACTGGTTGTTAGCAGTACATGTCATGCAAGACTCTACGGTCGTCTAGACGGGCAATCGAATAGAGACACCCTCGCATCCAATCGGCTTGTCACGTCAAGCCCTAGCACTTATAGGATGTCCCAACACTATTGCACTTATGGCCAGTGCCAAACTTTTTAAAATCACATATGTCTAGAAGGCGGGTGGCTAAGGGTCTTAATGTCTAGGTATGATTTTAAACTGCATATCTAATAGTGAAGTTTCAATTTTGGATCTCTGGGGAGTAGTGGAGTGCATTCATTACATTGTTCGGTCACTCTGATCTGGAGTGGGAGTACCTGTTAGGTCCCATCTATGTGCTAGATGGAAAAAAAATGAGATTAAAAAGATGTTACAAAATTGAGTTTAAAAGGTGTTGAGTACCTCAAGAATGAATAAACAAAACGTCTTCGGCATAAATAACCCAATGTAAGGTTGGCATGCGTAAATCCACAACACCACCAACGTAAATGCATCAAAGTGGCACTTAATTATTTGACGGGTTACACAGTTAAGCACTAGCACCTACCCTTGTGTTTCCTGATTAATAAGAACCAGATGGATACCGGAAGTAGAGAGTCTATCAAACTGTGAGACATATATTATATCATTAACAATGGAGATTGTTGTATTTCTGTCTGTTAGAAATAAATTTAAAGAAGAAGAAGAAAGAAAGAAAGAAAGAAAGAGAAGCACAGAAATAAAGAAATAAAAAAAGAGAAAGAAAAGAGAACGAAACAAAGAAAAGGAAAGAATGCAAGAAATAGTGAGGTAAAGAAAAAAGAAAGAAAGAAAAGAAGAAAGAAAGAAAGAAAAAGAGAGCACAGAATAAAGAAATACAGAAAGAAGAAGAAAGAACGGAACAAGAAAAGAAAGATGCAAGAAATAGTGAGTAAAGAAAAAGAAAGAAAGAAAGAAAGAAAAAGAGAAGCAAAGAATAAACAAATAATAATAAATTAAATTAATTAATTAGACAGAAGAAAAGAAAGAGAAAGAAGAAAGAAAAAGCAAGAAATAAATAAATAAATAAATAGAAGAAGAAGAAGAAAGAAAGAGAAGCACAAATAACAAATAAATAGATAATAAATTAATTGAAGAAAGAAAGAAAGAAAGAAAGAAAGAAGAACGAAAGAAAGAAAGAAAAAAGCACAGAAATAAATAAATATAAGAAAGAAAGAAAGAAAAGAAGAAAAGAAGAAAGAAGAAAGAAAGAGAAAGCACAGAATAAACAATAAATAATAAATAATTAATTAGAAAGCAAGAAAGAAGAAAGAGAAGAAAGGAAAGAAGAAAAAGCACAGAAAATAATAAATAAATAAATAAAAAGAAGAAAGAAGAAAGAAGAAAGAGAAGCACAGAATAACAAATAAATAAGATAAATAAATTAATTAAGAAGAAAAAGAAAGAAAAGAAAGAAGAAAGAAGAAAAAGCACAGGAATAATAATAAATAAAGAAAGAAAGAAAGAAAGAAAGAGAAAGAAAGAAGAAAGAGAAGCACAGAAATAAACAAAATAAATAGATAAATAAATTAATTAGAAAGAAAGAAAGAAGAAAGAAAGAAGAAAAAAGCACGAAATAAATAAATAAATAAAGAAAGAAAGAAAGAAGAAGAAAGAAAGAGAGCACAGAAAACAAATATGATAAATAATTAATTAAGAAGAAAAGAAGAAAGAAAGAAAGAAAGAAGAAGAAAGAAAAAAGCACAGAAATAAATAAAAATAAATAAAGAAGAAAGAAAGAAAGAAAAAGAAGAAAGAAAAAAGAGAAGCACAGAATAAAGAAATAAAAAAAGAAAGAAAGAGAAGAACGGAACAGAAAAGAAGAAGCAAGAAAATAGTGGGAGGTAAGAAAAAGAGAAAGAAAGAACAGAAGAGAAAGAAAAGGCACAGAATAATAAATAAATAAATAAATAAAGAAAGCAGAAAGAAAGAAAGAAAAAGAAAAGAGAGCACAGAAATTAAAGAAATAAATATAAAGAAAGAAGAGAACGGACAAAGAAAAGAAAGAATGCAAGAATAGTAGGTAAAGAAAAAAGAAAGAAAGAAAGAAAAGAAAAGAAAGAAAAGCACAGAAGAAAGAAAGAAAAGCAAGAAAGGAAGAAAGAAAGAAGAAAGAAAGAAAGAAAGAAAGAAGGAAGCACAGAAATTAATAAATAAATATAAGAAAGAAGAAAGAAAGAAGCAGCGAAATAATAAATAATAAAGAAAGAAGAAAGACCCAAGAAGAAAGAAAGAAGAACACAAAAATAAATAAATAATAAAGAAGAAAGAAGAAAAGAACGGAACAAAGAAAAGAAAGAATGCAAGAAAAATAGTGGGAGGGTAAGAAAAGAAAGAAAGAAAGAAAAGAAGAAAGAAAGAAGAAAAGAGAAGACAGACATAATAAATAAAGAAGAAAGAAAGAAAGAAAGAAGAACGGAAGCAAAGAAAACGAAGAATGCGAAAATAGTGGAAGGAAGAAAGAAAGAAAGAAAGAAAAGAAAGAAAGAGAGCAAGAAATAAAGAAAGAGAAGAAAGAAAAAAAGAAAGAAAGAAGAAAGAACGGAACAAAGAAAGAAGAAAGAGAAAATAACGGAGGTAAAAAAAAAGAAGAAAGCACAGAAATAAAGAAATAGTAAATTAAATAAATAAAGAAGAAAGAAAGAAGAAAGAAAGAAGAAATAGATAGATTTTGAAGAAGATGATATAATAGATATGAAGAATATTATGAAGATGACTTGGTTAATTCAGTTGATTCTATATCTAGCGTAGCAGTCTGTGTCCTAATCCTCTTCAGATACATGTTCTAACCCCCCTCTCTCTCTCACTATTAATATAATTTGAAAAAACTGGAACACATGATGATGGCACTTCGAAGTGCCGAAAGTACTCAGGACAATGAACTTTGGTGGACTAATTCCACCCAAATATTAAAAAAAAACAGATGTGTCTTTTGTAATTCAAGATGCATAAATGAAAAATGCTGCCCAAATACACACACACACACATTCACACAACACACACACACACACAGCACACACCCATTCTCCCTCCAGCTATGGTTAAATAGTAGTGCAGACGGGCCCTGCAGCCTTGGGTAGTAACCAGTCTAGTAGAGGGATACTCCTGAATTCAAAATTCCTGAGGTCGGTCGTTTGATTGGTTTATGGACATGTGCAACAATTCTTTCCAATCGACTGTGCCAAAAGTGTGGATGGTCCAACACAAAGCCTTCACCACTATAAAACAAATCACTGTGTGGGTGTTTCATTGTGTGTGTGAACCTCATGCGGTCGAAAATCGACGGGAGAGTCCATAATAATAATATATATATATATATATATATATATATATATATATATACTTGTAAAACACGGTATGTTTGGAATGGTTTTTTTTGCCGACAATTTTTTGGGAGAATATGTGTTTAATTGGAGTCGTACTAATTTTTGAAAAATTAATTATTAATAATGATTCCCGCCTAATTCATTATTAATTAATTAATTTTCAAAATTAGGTACGACTCCAATTAAGCATATATATATATTATATATATATATATATATTATATTGAGGAAGGGTGGATGGGTTTAGGATCGAGATATGCTGTAGATGAAGGAAAGTGGTCAAGAAATGATCAACTCAGTCACAGGATGATACGTTTCCTGAGGACGTCTGTGAATACAGACGAACGTATACCTTGTGACTTGTTTTTGAGTTGATCATTTCTTGACCACTTTCCTTCTATTACAGCATATATATTATATATATATATTTTTTAGAGTATTTAGAGAGATAGAAGAGAGAGAGTGAAAGCGAAGAGGAATAGATTTATATATTAATATATTATATATATATATATATAGAGAGAGAGAGAGAAGAGAGAGGAGAGGGAGTAAAGCGAGAGAGAGAGAGAATGAAAGACGAAGAGGAATAGATTGATATATGATTGATATATATTAGCTATACTCAAATCGTCTGCTACAGTATTTTTTAAACGAATTAAAAATTAATTAAGTCTATTATTTAAGATACACTTTATCTAAAACGATAAGTAGTAAATAATGACCATCATTAAAAAAAGAAAAATATCATTACACTTGAATTTTTTTTAAAACATTTAAAACGATTTTTTGTCAATTTCGATCCGTTCGGGCCATTTTGGCTCTTTTTAAATGGTTGTAATGGCTTGTTATAAATTTAATGTAACATTCCGATTGCCAAAAAAAAAAAAAAAAAAATCAGGGAATTAACCGATTTATGAATTTTTCAGTATTGATTTATCAATTAATGAATTTTTAATATGCATCAGTTATTTATTTTCAAAATTTAATTTTGCTATGAAAAATTATATATAAAATTCCTTTAAAATAAAGATATTCTGATGTTAAGTTTAAAATTTTTATATTTTTAGATTCTAGAAATAAATATCTACTTAATGCAAACCCTATTTTAGTCAAACAAAGTATACGTTTTGAAGAAAAACTTAGCCCCCCCCCCCTTTAAGCAGAAACAATATCGATTATTTTTTTCTTTTATAAGATAATAGCCAATTAAATAATTATCGAAATGAGTAAAAAAGAAATCACCAAAAAATTATTATTTATTTTTTTTTTACATTTTATTTTCCGATTTCGTACTTATTATCATAATAATATTCCCCTTTAATAATTTTTTTTTCTATTACAATTTCGGTCTTTTATCTTTATTTATACTGTAATTAGTATCAAACAAGGAACAACTCGCGAGATTTAAAACACCCCAAAATAAGGGGCGGGGGTCAAAATTAAGTGACCTGAAATAATGAGGAAAGTTTTGAAAATAAAATAAATAAGGCATTATAGAAGTTCATTCATTGATAAATAAAACTGAAATTTCATTAAAATCGATAATTCCTAATTTTTGGTAAATTATTTTCCCGGGGGGGGGGGCTACAGAAAATAATTTACCAAAAATCAGGGAATTATCGGATTTTAATGAAATTTCAGTGTTTTTTATCAATGAATGAACTTTATAATGCCTTATTTATTTCATTTCAAATCTTTCTCATTTTTTTAATTTTTAAATTCATTTTGTCAAAAACGGATTTTTGGCCAATTTGGGTATACCTAATAGATAGATAGATAGATAGATAGATAGATAGATGCAACTGCTTAGTCTATTAAATAAGCCTGGTCCATTTATTTCTTGATAATGATCATCTTGCTTGCTTTATTATGGGCAAAACTTCGCATTTATATTACCGTCAATATGAGCTGAAACATCGTTCCCACTGGATCCAATGTTCCTTAGTCAGATTGGCTGACCATTAAGCGACAACAGGTACTGTAAGCAGCCAGTGACCTGTGCGCCATATTTAAGCAGAGGTTTGGCATAATAATACTGTGGCCACAACATATCAATAAACATGGTAGAAAAAAGGGAGGGGAGAAAGAAAGAAAGAAAGAAAGAAAGAAAGAAAGAAAGCGTAATTCTGCCTTCCCTCTTCTCTTTACAGTCGACCCACTCTAGAAGGCCACGGGGGACGGCTACGACGAGCGAGGGTCTCGTTTGAGTACTGAAAAGTACTGAACTACATACCTACTACAACAGTGGGTTCAAAGTTCAGGTACTGGCCATGTATTCCGGAAAGGAAAAATTGTGATATTGTTAAAATGTGGCTGGTGGTACCTCAAGAGAAGAAGGGGCATTCCTAAAGTGTCAGTCAGTACTATTGTTTTGTTTTTTTTATTTTATTTTTTTTTTTTAATTTTATTTATTTATTTATTTATTGTAATTTAACCCTTGTAGTTCTTTTGGACATAACAAAAATAAATAAAAATATTCTAATTAATTATTATTTTGAAAACTCATTACAATCTACTAGTAAAAATAAAAAAAAACGAAAGATTTTTGAAACATATTGCCTGAGGGGTGGGGAGTAAAAAATTCAATGTCAGCAAGTTTGTACCCTAAGTAAATAAATCATCAAATTCATTAAAAGGATTGTGACTACAGATTAAAATACTCACTAGTAAACTTAATTCCTGGGAGTATGATGAAGTAAGCAGTGACGTAGTTTCGGTTACAGACAAACAGATACCGAATATCCATTATAATATGTTAATAGAAGAATAACTTAACTATATAATAGGTACTAGTAAAATAAAAAACGCCACCGGCGATGTAAAATAGATTTTTGAAACATATTGCCTGAGGGATGGGAGTAAAAATTCAATGTCAGCGAAGTGTGTACCCTAAGTAAGTTAAATCATCAAATTCATTAAGGATTAAAAAATAAAAGAATTTGAAATGTAAACTTTAAATATGTATTAAAATAAAACAAACTAATATATGGATATATAATCCAGTTATGTATTTATTAAATCTTGTTTTAAAAAAAATGAGGACTGTCTAATGTTGCATGTTCAAATTTTGAGTGTATTCATTATTCTATTTTATGACGATTTTTGGGTAATGTGACGTAAGCAGTGACGTAATTTTTGTTACAGAAAAAACGGAAGCGAATCTCCATTATTAATAGATTAGATTTCCATATGCCACAATTGAACGAGCTAAAAAATTCTCAAAGGGCTGGATTAGTTAAATTAAAATAAAAGTAATAGACAAATGAATTCATTTAAAAAGAATTGAAATTTTAATTCAAATTGATTATATCCTATTATGATAGAGATTATATGTCTGTCGGTCTGTAACCGAAACTACGTCCATCACTAATGTCACAATTTCCTTATTCACGTTCTATTCAAAATAGTTATTAAAAGTTTATCTTAATTAGTATCTTATTTGTTAACAATGTCTTTATAAAAAGTCTAGCCGAGATAGATTTGCCTCAACAGCCCATCTAGTTAATGTGATTAAAATCCTACAATGTGTGTTATATACTGTTGTACCGGCCGTTCCTACAGTGGAGAATATACACCGGTTTCACTATAAATAGTGAGACACCGAGTGAAAAAGGTTGTACTGTTACCGTTTAACGGCAAGCTAGCCGTTCCTGTAACCATTCTTGTAAATACACTTGTCTTATTTGACCCTACTCGACTTGACTTCTTTTTTACTGTTGGATTAACATCACAACATATACCATTAAGATTTCTAATAGTATTGTTTTATTCTCAACATTTTTGGCATTAAATGACCCACAGAGGTTGATATGCCGTTAAACAAAACTCTAACTTATTAAAGAATGAAAGTAAAAATAAGTGCAATTTTTTTGGTTTCTAATTCAATATAATTTAATCATATTAAAACTTAAATATTTGTGCCCAGAGGACACAAAATCAGAAATTTTCCCAGCCAACGTGGCCGGTATTTAAACTCTGACCCACCCCACCCCTGACTACACCTTTTTCGCGGGAAAGATCTATTTTTTGTTCTCGCATAAAAAAACGGCATTGTGGACGCGAGGCCGAAGCTGGAGATAAGGGTGTGATCAGTTTAGGCCATATTGAAGGAAGAAACGTAGATATTTTCGAACTTGTTTTTTTAAATCTCGCAAAAAAGAAATAACGAACATAAAGAGTTGTTTCAAAGAAAAACTGTTAAATTCTAAGATCAAATTATCCGATTGTGGAAAAATTACTCATCGTTATCTAGAAAAATAAGTAAAACAGCCCGTTTCACAGTCAGTTTCTTTATTGATATTTTTTAGCTGAATTCTGTATTCATATTTTTTTACTAAAAAAAAACAAACTCTGGCATTGAAACTTAAAAAAATCTACTGATATAATTATCAGACTCTTATTTTTGTCGAAAAAAAGTAAAAATCGTTTTTGTCGGTTCATTTTTTCATATTTCATAAAAATAGAATGGGGAGTGGGGTAGACCTCGTAAAAATATTTCCCCTAATATATTTTAGGAAAAAACTATTTCAGACATATTTTCATCAAAAGGTAAGTAATTATGGAAATTTTCGTGAAAATCGGAGCATTAATTGATTTTCATAGAATTTAAAATATAGCCTCTAGTCATAACTTGTTTTTGGCTACGTTTAATTTCATTTGATTTAACGGTGCAAAAATGTAAACATTGTTTTTCGTTTATAATTTTCATTATTTCCGTAAGCTGAAAAAATTAAAGAAAAAAAAATCATCGTGAGTTTTTTTTAAATTTTTCTTCTTTCGGATGGACAAACAATTTTTGGCTGACTTCTGATTTAGGTCAGAAAAATAAAACGGAAAGTTTTTTGGTGGTCCCAATGACAGTTTAACTACAGTCTATGAATTAAAATTTTGCGAATTGGGTTACGGTTTAGGGGATTAAGGTTGTTTTAATTACGTATTAAAAAAATAAACAACAAAAAACCAAATTACTATACATTTAATTAACCATTGAAATTAATTATTGAATCTATTATTGAGACAGTTGTTTGTGTTAGTATTACAATGTGTAATTTCAATTAAACTTAGTTTTTTAAAAAAAATTTTCAACATTAAATGTATAGTAATTTGTTGTTTTTTTGTTGTTTATTTTAAAAAAAAAAGCAATACGTAATTAAAAACAACCTTAATCCCCTAAAACCGTAACCCAATTCACAAAATGTTAATTCATAGACTGTAGTTAAACTGTCATTGGGTACCACCCCAAAACTTTCCGTTTTAATTTTCTGACCTAAATCAGAAGTCAGCCCAATTTCAAGATAATATTAACCTTTATGCAAATTTCATTGTGTTAAATATAGAGAAATTGTTTAAGAAATATATCCTATCGCATCGTACTTGTGAGAAAGAGTTGTGTAAATATTTATCACTTTGGATAAATTCATATATATATATATATATATATATATATATATATATATATATATATATATATATATAAGTTAATCCACAAACACGTGTTTCGAATTTCACCTCTCATCAGTGTGACTACATTTTAACAGCTACCTCTAGCCGGGATCGAGACCTGACTATATATAATATATATATATATATATATATATATATATATATATATATAATTGAGGGGAAGGGAAGTTAGAGAGGATTTGGTGGAACAGAGAATAACTATCATATAAAGTGGACGGGGAGAGTTCAGAGAATAGTAGTTTGTAAGGGATGAAGGATGAGGAGGTTGCTGGGAAAGAGGGGTGGTAGGGAGAAGTGGGTTAAAATTCTTGGTTAGGAGAGAGTGTTTTGATTTATTGCATGGAGATGATAATGGAAAAAGGTGTAGAGTTGAGGATTGCGAGGTTTCCTCAATTTCTCTCACTTTCTCTTCTATAAATACAAATGTACGCGTTTTGTTTTGAATAAAGTTAGACTGATGAAGTTCTTCGCGCAAAGAAGAACGAAATATTTCTCTCCTACTTCTACTTGTTTGAGTCATTATTTTTTGTCCAATTTTCCTTTTACCTTACCTCATTCATATATATATATATATATATATATATATATATATGAGGAAAAATGAGTAAAGAAAAGAAATGTAGATGGATAAAAATGAATTTAATTGATATCACTTTTAATCGATATCACTTACACATGTGTTTAGGTCAGTTTATGAAAATGTATACGGATTATGCTATTATTATTATTAAAATAATCAGATGAAATTGAAATAATGTTAATAATAATAATAATAATAGGAAAAATGTAAAAATATTCCGTACACAGAGACATTTTTTACGACCTTCATCAGAGTGAATTTTTATCTAATTTAAGTGAATTTAAAAATTTTAAAAATTAAAAAAAATTCACTCTGATGAAGGTCGTAAAAAATGTCTCTGTGTACGGAATATTTTTACATTTTTCCTATTATTATTATTATTATTATTATTATTATTATTATTATTATTATTATTATTATTATTTCAATTTCATCTGATTATTTATAGATTATGATAGCGTAATCCGTATACATTTTCATAAACTGACCGAAACACATGTGTAAGTGATATCGATTAAAGTGATATCAATTAAATTCATTTTTATCCATATACATTTCTTTTCTTTACTCATTTTTACTCATATTGTCGAATTCAATTCCCTTTCCATTCTTACACACACATATATATATGTATGTATGTGTGTGTGTGTGTGTGTCTGTGTGTGTGTCTGTGTCTGTGTCTCTGTTATATATATATATATTTTTAATATATCCCCTTATCTAGCGACTCTTATTATCAGAAACCATAAAATCCCCTTCACATAACTTTTTCCGTTATTTACGTCCCATTAAATTAAATTTAGGTTTATTGTTTTTGTTTTTTATAAATAAGATCTTTTCCGTTTTATTTTGTTTTTGATTTCGGTTTTGAAAATAATACCTTACATTAGATCCAAACTGCTTACCATTATCTAAAATAATACCATTTCCGCCCATAACTTTTTTACTTTATATATAAAAACAAAAACACAATAAATTATTAATCATTTATTAAATACAGAACTTAAAATATAATTAAAATTAAAAATAATTAATCGTAAAATAAAAAAATATATAAAAATTCCTTTTCTAAAATATTAACATATACCGCCCATAACTTTTTCACTTATATATAAAAAACAAAATACAGTAATAACTAATCATTTATGAAATACAGAACTTAAAAATAAAATTTAAAAAAAAAAAAACAATTAATCGTAAAAATTCCTTTACTAAAAAATCTTTTGAATTCCAACCGTCACATTTCTTAATACCCATCCCCTTCCGTTTAGATTGTTTCGTCTTGTTGCCAACATCTCAAAATCTGCTACATTTGGATGACAAAAGATATACATATGAGACATGACCGACATATATATGGCGCGAATGCCTACGTTGGTGAATATTGTAACATTTCGTTTGTTGCAGTATTAAGGTTTTTTGTTTTGTAAACTCATTTAACTTTCCTCTCCGACCCAAACAACTACGGGAGTGAATGAGCTCTGATGATGATTTTTGTAAAATCGAAATATTGATCAGTATCAGCTATGATTATATTATAAATTGTTTTCTTCTTTAACAGCATTGTGTGATGTTTTCATTCCACCTTTTCTTACTCATATATATATATATATATATATATATATATATATATATATACGCTGATTGCATTTCACATATCGTTAATACCCTTGGTAAAGGTATGCGTCCAACTATTTTCGCTTCATCTATAAAATAGTACGGCTAATCGGGCTCTTTAATCTTGGCTAGGTAACCAGTCTTGGAGAAGGAAAACTGAATTTAAACCTCTTAAGCTCCGCTTAAGAAATTGACCTTGTGTCACATCCTGCACGTGCGGAGGGGTTAGTAAATGTATATATATCAAAATATTTATTCAAACTTTTCAAGTTTAGAATATTTCTTTTAATTAATATATCTCTAGCAATAACTTATAGCAAAAATAATAATAACGTCCACAGTAACGAAAACTTATGTGCTATATAATTCTAATACCATTGGGAAAGGTATGTGGCTAACTACTTTCCTTCCCTCTATTGGTAAATAGTAGGGCAAACTGGGACCTTTAACCATGTCTACGTAACCAGTCCAAGAGAAGGGAAACTCTGAATTTGAACCTGTTAAAATTCCGCTTAAAAATCGACTCTGGCGTATCCTGCTTGTGCGGAAGGGTTGGGTAAATATTTATTACTTTGAATATATATATATATATATATATATATATATATATTATATATATATTATAAGTTTAAAGAAAGGAAATTAATCCGACAATATGAGTATGAAAAGGTGGAATGAAAACATCACACAATGCTGTTAAAGAAGAAACAATTTATGAAATTGTTTTCTTCTTTAACAGCATTGTGTGATGTTTTCATTCCACCTTTTCATATATTATATATATATATATATATATATATATATATATGTGTGTGTGTGTGTGTGTGTGTGTGTGTGTCTTTCATATAGCGCTAATAGCCTTGGTTAAGGTATGCATCCAACTATTTCCCCCCCCAGCTATGGGTAAATAGTAGGGCAGAATAGGCTCTTTTACCATAGATCGGTAACCAGTATAGGAGAAGAAAAACTCAATTCGAATGTTTAAACTCCGATTATTAAATTAACCTTGTGTCACATCCTGCACGTACGGAGGTGTTGGTAAATATATATACATATATTTGTGGTGGTGGTGGTAGTGGTGGTGTTGGGGTGAAGCAGTGGTGTTGAACTCTGACCTTCCGAATGAACGGCAAGACGGGGTTTGCTAATCAACGGTAAAATAGATTCACACAAGAATCGCACGGTTGTGAAGTGACGCGTTTTTGTTGTATCGGTTTGATCTTTGTTCTATTAAATCATTCAAGGAAAGTAATGTTTTCTTCTTCTTCTTCTTCTTCTTCTTCTTCTTCTTCTTCTTCGTTTTGATGGGAAGTACCGATGACCTCTTCTGATTGTTGTCGGCAAGTGAAGCTGACGGGATGGTCTTAATTCTCTCTCAACTGGTCCACTGAAATTATTTCGCGCGAGTGCTTCACGGAAGGTAGTGACGCCGATACAACGACAAAACGCAGACCTGGTTGTCTATTATTATGCCGAATTCTAAAAAAAAACACACACGCAAAATATATATATATATATATATATATATATATATATATGTGTGTGTGTGTGTGTGTGTGTTGCTAGTCCTTTTCGTAGTATTGGAGAATTGAAAATAAAGTGCTCGATTACCTGTCTAAGAGCGGTATTCATTTTTTTCTTAACAGACGTGTTGTCTTGAAGAAGGGTGGCTAACATGCTGCCTGGAAACCAATGGTAACAATGGCACTTTAAATGTATTGTACACTATAATTATTTATTGTCTATTATTATGCCAAATTCTTACAAACACACACACATACACACGCACTATATATATATACATATATATATATATATATATATGTGTGTGTGTGTGTGTGTGTTGGTAGTCCTTTTCGTAGTATTGGAGAATTAAAAATAAAGTGCTCGATTACCTGTCTAAGAGCTGTATTCATTTTTTTCTTAACAGACGTGTTGTCTTGAAGAAGGGTGGCTAACATGCTGCCTGGAAACCAATGGTAACAATGGCACTTTAAATGTATTGTACACTATAATTATTTATTGTCTATTATTATGCCGAATTCTTACAAACACACACACATACACACACACATATATATATATATATATATATATATTATATATATATATATATATATATGTGTGTGTGTGTGTGTGTGTGTGTGTGTGTGTGTTGGTAGTCCTTTTCTTAGTATTGGAGAATTAAAAATAAAGTGCTCGATTACCTGTCTTATAGCTGTATTCATTTGTTTCTTAACAGACGTGTTGTCTTGAAGAAGGGTGGCTAACATGCTGCCTGAAAACCAATGGTAACAATGGCACTTTAAATGTATTGTACACTATAATTATTTATTGTCTATTATTATGCCGAATTCTTACAAACACACACACACACTGTATATATATATATATATATATATATATATATGTGTGTGTGTGTGTGTGTGTGTGTGTGTTGAGTATAGATAAAAGGATATGAAAACAACACGCAATGCTGTTAAAGTGAAAATATTTTATATCATATTGATAGCTAATATTGAACAATATTTCGATTTATAAAAATCAGCTTCGGAGCTAGTTTTTACTCCGGCCTTAACAATAGCGGAGACGAAAATAATATGAATGCAAAACGAAAACATTGATATTGCAAAAAAGTTATGCGGAAGTTTCAAATATAAGCACATCCTCCCACGCGTTTTTCGATCAGCGACAGTCATGTATATCTTATAGTAACAGTTTTTGAAAAAAGAATACATATTTCAAAATCGACAATAGACAAATTCTCTTTTTCAAACAGTATAAGTATTAACCGTTGACGGTAGTTGAAAAAAATAGATAAAACAAAGAAAATGTTGAATGGATAAAAAATATTTATTTAGAGTGCGGAATGAGAGATTGTCGGGGACCAATTCTATTATTGTCGATTATTATGCCGAATTCTTGCAAACACACACACACATAATATATATATAATATATATATATATATATATATATATATATAATATATTGAAAAAATATAAATAAGGAAAGAAAATGTTGAATGGATAAAAATTATTTTTGGAGTGCTGACACGTGTTTCGACCGAGAGATTGTCGTTGTACACATTGTATTCTACTTATAATTATCTAAATATCTAAATATCTTGCCCTGATGACGACTACTTTTTTGTATACTTAAAAATCTTATAGTTTTCTATTATTATTATTATTTACTCTTTTTGAGTTTTCACATCAGCATTAGCTGATGGTCTTTCACTGGAGTCTGAGTGACAGCAAGTCTCCTCAGGTCTCCAGGACTCTTCTTAGTATTCTGGCAGATTGCAGCAGTGCAGTTTTCTGAATGGTTTCAATCCTTCCTCTGATATCCAAACTTTCCAAACCTTTTTCTAATCCTTTTGGGACTGTTCCAAGTGCACCAAGTACAATTGGTATCACTTTCACTTTCATATTCCATAACTTTTTCAGTTCTCTGGCAAGGTCCAGATATTTGTCCATTTTTTCATTTTTCTTTAGCTTCACCCTGTGATCTGCTGGCATTGCAAAATCCACCAGTTGACAAGTTCTTTCTTTTTTGTTTATCAATACTAGGTCTGGTCTTCTTGCTGGGATAAGGTGATCCGTTTTTATTTCAAAGTCCCAGAGAATTTTATGCGTTTCGTTCTCAAGAACAGATTCTGGTTTATGCATATACCATTTTGTTGTATGGTAAAAATTTAATTGTTTGCATAATTCCCAGTGGATCACCTTCCCAACTCAGTCATGTCTAGTTTTGTATTCTCGTTGTGCTAGTTTGCTACATTCGCAGAGTATATGGTTTACAGTTTCATCTCTATTACCGCAAAGTCTACATTTACTATTTGTTGGGTCTTATCGATTTTCGCTTTGATATAATTTGTCCTTATGGCATTATTTTGTGCAGCAATTATAAGTGATTCAGTTTCTCTTTTGAGGTTTCCCTTTCTTAACGATGTCCAAGTCTTTTGATGTGCAACCTCTTCTATTTGTCGTTTGAAGCGTCCGTATAATTGTTTTTCTTCCCGTTTTTGTTTTCTAGTCTTTGTCGTTTTTCTGTTTGTCCATCTGTCGTTTCTACTATTGTTGGCCGCCATAAGTAGTTTGTCTTTACTCTTCCTTGTGTAATCTTCAAGTTGTTGGATTGTGGTTTCTACGCATTCCTCTATGTTGGCAAGACCTCTTCCCCCTTCCTTTCTTGACACATACAATCTATCTCTATCATCTCTAGGGTAGAGAGCCTTGTGCATGGTCATTAATTTTCTCGTCCTTTGGTCAATCTGTCTGAGTTCTTCTTTTGTGCATTTTAAGAATGGTCCTGAGTATCTTATAATGGGGACAGCCCAGGTATTAATTCCTTTGATCAGATTTCTGCTGTTAAGTTTCGTTTCTAGAAGTTTTCTAGTTCTCCTGAGATATTCTTTTTTTAACTTTTCCTTTCATTTCTGCATGCATGATATTGTCCGCTTCTAAAATTCCTAAGTATTTGTAGCTTTCATTTTCATCAAGTGATTTTATAGTTTCCTGATTTGGTAGTTGTATTCCGTTCATTAGTTTTTGTCCACCCCTTTTTATTACAAGCATAGCACATTTTTCGATTCCAAATTCCATCCCTATATCCTGGCTATATATTCTAGTAGTTTGTACTAGGCTCTCCAATTCTTTTTCATTTTTTGCAAAAATTTTAATGTCATCCATGTACATAAGGTGGTTTATCTTTTCTTTTTAATTTTTTTCAAAAATTTTAATGTCATCCATGTACATAAGGTGGTTTATCTTTTCTTAATTACTAAATTTGTATCCCCCGGTACATTTTTTTAGTATATGGTTTAGCGGCATCATTGCAATAATAAAGAGTAGTGGTGATAATGAGTCTCCTTAGAAGATACCTCTTTGGATTTTTACTTCTGCCAGGGATTGTTCTCCAGCTTTTAATTGAACTCGCCATTTTTATTAAATTTGTGTTACTATCACGGAATAAACTGACCCCGCCCTCAGTTTTGGCTATCAAAACGTTACCCTGTTTTTGATTAAATTTGCGCTACTATCAAAGAAGAGACCAGTTTAGATCAGTCGGTAAAACACCTGCCTAAGATTCGTTGTTCGATACTGGTCCCCACCAACTCAGCATATGAGCAGAAGTGATTGGGTATTCTGATCTGTGAAGTAAAGTGTGGAGCTGGTGACCCATATTTTCTGGCCTTGTGCCACATTTTAGCTAAGCTTAGTAAATATCTATATGTTTTCAAGTGTTCCTATCTATCGCTAATGATTTGTGTACAACTACTGGATGGTTGAAACAAATATGGGATATAATTTTCACGTAATTTTATTCTATTTATTTCATATGTATAAAATAAAGAAACAAATACATACAGCAACATTAGCATAAAACCGCAAACAAGAGTGCCATCCCTATAATTCCTACAAAGAAGCCAAAATTTCATCATCCAGTAGTGTACACAATCATTAGCGATAGATAGGAACACTTGAAAACATTAGATATTTACTAAGCTTAGCTAAAATGTGGCACAAGGCCAGAAAATATGGGTCACCAGCTCCACACTTTACTTCACAGATCAGAATACCCAATCACTTCTGCTCATATGCTGAGTTGGTGGGGACCAGTATCGAACAACGAATCTTAGGCAGGTGTTTTACCGACTGATCTAAACTGGTCTCTTCTTTGATAGTAGCGCAAATTTAATCAAAAACAGGGTAACGTTTTGATAGCCAAAACTGAGGGCGGTCAGTTTATTCCGTGATAGTAACACAAATTTAATAAATGGCGAGTTCAATTAAAAGCTGGAGAACAATCCCTGGCAGAAGTAAAAATCAAAGAGGTATCTTCTAAGGAGACTCATTATCACCATACTCTTTATTATTGCAATGATGCCGCTAAACCATATACTAAAAAATGTACCGGGGGATACAAATTTAGTAATTAAGAAAAGATAAACCACCTTATGTACATGGATGACATTAAAATTTTTGAAAAAAATTAAAAAAGAAAAGATAAACCACCTTATGTACATGGATGACATTAAAATTTTTGCAAAAAATGAAAAAGAATTGGAGAGCCTAGTACAAACTACTAGAATATATAGCCAGGATATAGGGATGGAATTTGGAATCGAAAAATGTGCTATGCTTGTAATAAAAGGGGTGGACAAAACTAATGAACGGAATACAACTACCAAATCAGGAAACTATAAAATCACTTGATGAAAATGAAAGC